>VZTI01001000.1:486054-511077 GCA_013397865.1 Struthidea cinerea | reverse complement strand
TGCGGCCTACGCCGCCCCGGCCGATCCCCGGCCTCGCGTAGCCCGCCTCCCCACCCGCCCTGCACCCTCCGCACCGCCTGCCGCGCTACGCGAGCCCGGGGATGCAGGCCGGGCCTGGCTTACCTTTCCAGCTGCTTTTTTTTCCCTCCTCTCTCTCCTCTCCCCCCTTTCCCTCTGTTGGGCTGACAGATCAGAGTTTCCTCCCCAGCAGAGGGACTGGGAATGTGCTCGGGCTCTGTGCTGAGGAGCTGCTGCCCCCCTGTCTCTGAGAAGATCCTGCTTTTTGTGGGGAGGAAGCTTTGGGGGCTCTTTTATTATTTTAAAACTACAAAGTGCTCAGAGGGTAGGTGATTATTAAGGGGAATCCCTGAATATATTCTCCAGCAAAGAAGGCAGGGCTGCTGGGGCTGCTCAAGAAGAGAGCCAGCAGCCTCCTATAGCACCACTACAGGCACCGAGAGGACATAACATCAGAGAGCGGCTCCTC
Organism: Struthidea cinerea; assembly: GCA_013397865.1. Classification (NCBI taxonomy): domain Eukaryota; kingdom Metazoa; phylum Chordata; class Aves; order Passeriformes; family Corcoracidae; genus Struthidea; species Struthidea cinerea. Next base: position 510,590 of record VZTI01001000.1, on the reverse strand, counting down.
TGCCCTCCAAAACAACAACTTTCCTACCATCTTGGAGGTAGTAGAGAGGGAGAGAGGGAGGGGGAAAAAAAGTACAGAAGGTTTTTATAAAGTGTCAATTTAGAGGAGGGAGCCAAATGGCCAAAACAAAATACTTTAACATTTGTGTGACTTTTTATTTTAAATAAAAATAAAATACAAAGGCTTGTGGCTGAAGAAATATTTTTTTTAATAACCTGTAAAGATCAACTCTCGGGAAAAAAATTTAAAGGAGGTACGGTAAAAGATATATTTTTAGTAACTTTGTTGTTCTTAAAACCATGTAATTTTTTTCTGTATTTATAAAGTTGATAACTTCTTTTTGTCATTGTGTGATGGTTCTAAAAATTAGTGTGTAATTGTGAAAGTTGGTGTAACTTTTTTTTTTTGGTACTCATAATCTTAGTAAACAGCTGAGATTGATGTCGGATAGTTTGGTGTAACTGTACCATAACGTCTTTCTCTCTCTCAAGGCATTGTAAATAAAATTGGATGCACGGGTAGGAAAAAAACCCTATTTTTAAAATTTTTACTTTTTTATTTCTTTATAGAGTAGTCTGTTTAGAGAAACTATGGGGGATTTAATGCGAGTGAGAGGAACCTGTGATAGATATCTGAGAAATTGTGCTGTCATAAATTTAGCATTGTCTACCCTTCAGGATGGGATGTGAAAAAAACAGAACTCATAGCAAGAAATTTGGGGGCAATAGTTGAGTTTTGTTTTTAATGTTTTCAAAGCACTTTGCAGCCTTCTAAAAATTTGTTTTGGTTCTTTTTAAGTTACTGTTTTGATTTGGGGACTTTGTTCTTGATATTTTTGAATATTATTTCTGACTTACTTACAGAGTTGAGAAATGCTATAAATTTATACTACAGTGTCTTGTAATATAAATTAATAGTATTTTTCTTTGTTGCAGATTCTTTTATTAGATTGTAAAAAATATATTAAATGCTGTCAAAACAATGTGAGATGCTATGGTGTATCTATAGGTGAAGACACTGATCACTGTATTCAGCAGATCTGTGGTAATGTGTCTTGTAGTAGTATTATGCACAGCCCTATTCAGAGATGAACTGCAAAGATGCCTTTTTATTTGTCCCGAAGGAAGAGGAAATAATTAGGAAACTAATGAGCTATACATTATGTTTTCTCCATTGTAAAAATTATTCAGGTGGTATAGAGTAATTGAACTGCAGTCAGACTAAGGTCATATGGATGAAGGTACTGAATTGCTTGGTATGTTGTCAACCTCTTCCTCTCCCCTGCCAAATCTGAAATATTATTGGTTTCATTGAGTTCTTGTAATCTTAAAAAAAAACAAAAAAAAAAACAAAAAAAAACCAAAAAACCCTGTACTTTAGGTACATCCACATTTCAAAACATACTTTGAGTTTGCCCAGCCTGCATGGTGAGCGTAGTTCGTGTGTTCATAGTGGGTTTTTCATTTAGATAAATAGATTTTAATTAAAGTATAATTAAGAGTCAGCTGGTCTTTGTGTCAAACTGTTTATTTTTTGTTTAGCAGGAGTTTTTTTAGATTATGGTTAGTCTACCTAGCTCATTTTAATGATCCAGAGTGTTGTGGTCAATGGGATTACTGCATGGGAGGTGTTTTTCTGTTGTTTGATTTTTTTTTTCTGTTTTTCAGTTATTAATCCATTAAATGCATAATTTTGCTAATCTTAGAAAACAACAAAAAAACCCCAAATATATTGCTCCTATATTGTATTTCAAAAGAGTTTGTGCTTTGTATAGAAGTAATGCAATAATTAGGGTCCTTCATAATTTTATCAGTCGTTATTGTATGCTTCGGAGCATGAAATATGTTGATTATTTTTGTAAGCTATTTCAAAAAAACCTACTTTTATGTCCTATACCTAAAATTCATTACAGGAATGGCAGGGATTACAAATGTCGGTCAGGTATGGGATGATTGAAAAACCGCAAACCCTTTAAAATATTGCAAATAAATTATCTCAATTGATTTAGGAATTCAACAAATGTGGCATGAACTAGCATTTCCTTTTCTTTTATTCTAAATAGATAGATAAAGGGCCAGATTCTCAAACCCCAGTTTTGCAAATGCCTGCGGGCCTTGCTAACACTAATTCAGAAGTGTTTGAAGGATCACTCTATAATTCCTTGCATAAAACTCTTACCAAGTCGGTAGGATTTTGCTGGAGCACCAAATTCAAGTTTCTGTACAAAGCAATTTCTTGTATCAACCATTGTGTTAAACAAGAGAATTGCTGCTTTCAACTGTAATTCAGTAGTTCAGTATAATTCAACTACAGTTCAGGTTCTCTTCATTGGGCTATTAAGATGGTTTTTGTGTTGTAGGAAGAGAGGTACACCATGAACAATTAATCTGTGCTGCATCTCTCTGTGGTACTCTTGAGAATATCTGTACAGCACACTTAGAATCTTGGAATTGTATTTTTTTAATGGGATGCAAATGATACAACATTTTAGAGAAATGGCTATGAATGCACTTGAGAACCTGTGCACAGAACCATTATTAAACCCTTTATTTGGCTTACGTGTTTGACTTCGCAGATACTGACTTTAATCGGATTACTTGCATGCCTAAATTTAAACATGCATCATAGTAGCATTACACATTTTGGTGACATCCTAAGATCTATTTGATGTGTGTTAATTGTGAAGCCAGAAGCTTAATGCTAAGCAAAAGGAGAAACGTCTTGAATCTAGTTTGGAATAGGAAAAGTTGAAATGGGATGTTTTAGTATCTTGTACAAAAAAAAAAGAATTCAGTCTTTTTAAGGAGGAGAAAGTAAAGACAAAAAATTTGCCATATCTTAGTTACGTGGACTGTTGTGTAATCATTCAACAGAGAAATTAAAATTTGTACTTTATGGGTAGAGAAATTAATTTAACAGAACTTTATTTACCTGAGAGTAATTTGCTTTTCACTAAGGTACTAAGAGATGCAGATATTGATTGTTTTGCTGAAAATAAAATGTTACAAGGTAACAACCTAATGGAGCAATCTGCTAGCTTTAGTAATGTAGAATGAATTTTTTTTTTTTAAAAGATTTGCTTATCTTTATGGACAAGACTCTTAAGTTGGGACATGCATTCTTTTGATGGGTAGAGCAGTGCTCTGAAACTACACTGGAGAACAAATTGGACTCTGTAACTTCTGTACAAGGACAACCTGTAAACCCAAAGCACAAAAGGTCCCCTGTACAACATTCAGAGTTGTATTCTGGAACTACCATTTCTTCAGAATGGGTCTGTCTGCCTTGATTTAAATCGGCCTCATCCCTGAACCAACTGCTCCATCCAGTAAACTTACTGTACGCTTGAGCACGGAGTGGTCAGCGAACATTAATGTTCTGTAAATCACAGGTTTCTGGCTAATGAGGCATTCTGTGCTGATGTGTCTCACTTGTATTAGTAGTGAGACAGAGGGCAGTGACGCAGTGAATAAGCTTTGTGAGTCTAATAAAGCAATGAAATAGGTGCTTTGGGTTGTACACCAGTTACTGGAGGAGGCTGCATCAAGAAATGAACCTTGACTCTCTCCCAAGGTCGTACGCACTCTGAGTGCAGACCTCAAGAATTTCTGGAGCATGACAGACTGTGTGTGTGATGAAGAGGCTCAGGTTCTCCACTAAATAGTGTTATAAGGTCAGCATCTTGGTATTATTTCTTGAAAGACACATACTGAGAAAACAGTTCCAATGCCTTCAAATGCTTATGAAAGGGATTAGCAATTTATTTAAAATGCAGGTGATTGTTTTGAAGGGGAAGAGCAACTCTAAGTGTATAGATGTTAATTCGAGATTTTCATATCCGAAGAGCCACATTTGTGTAGAGGATCTTGTCTTTAGGCGTTTGAAGACTGAAAAGGGTGAGAAATCAAATAAAACCCAAAGTTATGATACCTTCTTCAAAGCAATATCTTGAGCAGCTGTTACGTGGTATTAGTTTATTTAATAGTGACAAGTTCTGGGGTAAAGCTAACCATTAAATCCCAGCATATTAGTATTATGGGAAAATGCTTATTCTTATTTTTCAACAATTCTTTAACATGGAAATTTTATAGCAATGGTTGTCTCTTGCTTATCTGAGTTTCAGTTACTCTGTCTGCTGCAGTTGTATGTATTTGATAACCAGCATGCTTTTGCCCCTTTTCCAAACCGCAGAGTCCTTATGTTTAAAACACTGTCTACAGTCTGAGGATTTTTCTCTAGGAAATATACCCAAGTTATGGCATAGATTGAGCTTCTTAATTCATCTGCTAAACTCCTTCAAACCCATGCTTTAGTGCACTCCTGTGTGGCAGATAGTGCAGCTGAAAGTATAGGACGGGCCATATGTACAACAGAGTAACTTTGCTTTACTTCATTTAAAGCCCTAAATGCTAGCAAAGTACAGATGACTAGTCTTGTTTTCCTGAGTCTTAGGGGCTTCATTAAAGCTTTTTTGAGCAATGGGAATTTTGCTGCAGGTTTCAGTAGGAGTATAGCTGCAGAAGTATTTAACCAATTGGGAGCAGATGTATGCTAGCTATTACATGATAATATAATTAATTGATAGTGAACTGTACTGAAAATAGTAATTAACTAAGACTTCACTAATCTGTTCTTCATTATCAATGTGTATTTTAATCTGCATTAAATAAATGGTATTGTCTTCCTAAAGCTCAGCAAAGACAAAACAGTAAGACTATTAATTATGGGAAGGTTGTCCAGAGTACATGGGGCATCTGTGGAGACCTCTTTAAATAGAGGACAAATGAATGGAATAAGCTGTCCCAGCAGAATGTTCTAATACTATCGCATTTTACTGGGAAGCCCTCTGTTAATTCAAAGTATGCTATTGTATTTTTACTATCTGCTTCTGTCTATTGATATTCATTAACTGTAATTGTAGTGGTTAAGAGGCTATACACTTTATGTCTGGTCCTTGTCTCTGCTATTAGTCCAGTTATTCATTTACATTTGGGTTGCAGAGGGTCTTGGTCACCACTGCAAGTTGGAAAGATGCGAATTCCCACTCTGGGCCATATCAACAGTCTCTTAAGTCTTCTGAGAGTAGCTTCCAACAAAGGTATGGAATATCCTGTGATGGATAATTGAGAAATAAAAAGCATGCAGGACAGGATTTTTCAAAAACAGTTGGAGCTGAGCTAACATCAAAGCATAAGGCTTAATTAGTGTGTAGGGTCATGGGATTCCAGTGGCTTTTGAAAGTTATTCATTACACATGAAGTTTTTTGCTCTTAGTATGTTTCTTTTTGATACATGGTTCTCATCTCTGATCCATTTCAAACATAAACGCAGGTGTACAGATGATGACAAAAAGAAATAATTTCTTTGAAATATTAGTTAAGTATATTCAAACTTCAGTATTGGCTGAGTGCAGAGATGTCTCTACTACCTCTTATAGCTCTAAATCTCAGTAGGCTTCTCAGCGTTAGGCACTGTGAATAGATGCGTACATGTGGGTGGAGGAAAACATAATTATTAACAGTGTTTAGCATAGCAGACTTTGCTGATTATGGAATCACTCATTTTGTTCGAATCACAAAGCTTTATATGTGTTGTTTATGTCTCTGCCATTTTTCTGTGGTGCTGAGCTATGGAGAGTTGGAGTAATCTGGGTACTTGGGGACACTTTGCTGACATCATTCCATCAACTAATATGTGTTACTGTAAAGTGTCTTTTGGATAAAACCTTACACAACAGAAAGGACCATGACTTGTATAAGCACACACATAGTGAAGGATTTGGTGTTCATTTCTGAACTAAGTTTTCCTTGTGACTCTCTGTGACCTTAAGTGTTTTGTTTGCAAAGGTTCTTGTGCCCATTTGGCATTTTATGAATAATAATAATAATAATCTGTTAACATCTATTAAGAAATTGAAAATGTTGTGTTGTGTTTGGCTTTGTTTTGTTTTTTGTTGTTTTTAAATAGGAATTTAAAAACTTCTTGAGCAATGCAACTTCTCAAGTAATTCTGGGAGGACTTAGGCATTTTGACATTTTGTGGGGTTCTTGTACTCCGTCTAAAAAGCTTACTGCAGTTGTCAGCAAAGTCCTTAACTTTGAGCTGTTGTCCAGAATTCCCCATTTACTTACTACTTTTTTTCCATGTTGGTAGTCACCATGAAGTCCTCTTCTATTAGTTTGCTTCTCAGCACTTTCTGTTTGTCCTGTCAGTGCCTTGAGTCATCTTCCAACCCTTCATCACTAAAGGTGATTTCATCTTACTGCATATTCGAAGGACAACACAACAAATCATTATTAGGAGACTGTCTTGTTTTGGGAGAGGATGTTTTGGCTTAGCCATTGTTTGGAGTATTTTATGAAGAGCAGGGGTGTGGGGACAGAGATGAAGTTGTATTACCTTTCCCTTTTGGATTATGGCTGATGCCAGTCTGCCACTCTGCTATTCCTTTAGAGCTATGACCCTGAGCTGCTTTTTTGTTGGTTTCAACTTTAAAATACAGTACATCCCCCAATCAAGCATGTAGCAGATAGTCTTGCAAAAATCTTATCGGCCTCAGAAGAGGCACTGATCCAAAATACTGTACTTCTTGGAGAAATGCTACAGACACTCTCTTTTCTTCCTTGAGCTATGCTTCAAAATGCATTAAAAAATAAAAGTCAGTTACAACTATTTTTATGAATGGCCTAATTATGCTGGACATTTCAGAGTCTTGCTGAGGACATATCTGTTTGACTTGAATTCCATTAGGTTTCTTTTCATTGAAGCAGCTCACTACACTGCCCAGGGATTTAAGCACTCTCCCTTTGGAACTACAGGCATGCACCCATGAGATGCTGCTGCTTTCAGTAAGGTGGCTATTGAACAGCGTTTGGGGTCGTTGTTTTGGTTTTGTTTGTTTAGTTTGGGTTTTTTTGTTTGATTTTTTTCTTTTTTTTTTTGTTTGGTTTGAAACCACAGTTTTAGATTTAGATGCTTAAATCTGCCTGCAGATATAGTTTCTCTTTAATCTGAAGTTTCTCTTTAATCTGACTGCACCTGGCCTAAACTTGCTTGAAAATGTAACTGCATAGTATGGTTTTACCTTGAATTAACACACCCTTTGCCTTCTCTACTCCCCACAACCACCTGCTGAAGATAAGGCTACAAAAAGGCAAGGTTTAATTAATCTAAATCATGTTTGGGGTTAATAGTTTGCACACAAGAGCCGTGTTTACACAGGGCTGTGTTCAGAGAGGAGGATACTTAATGACTAACCCCATCCATCTCTCCCCAGACACATTCCTGTTCCTTGGCAGGCTGTACAGGCAGGATTGCGCAGGAGCAGGGGAGATGAAGGTTACTGCACCTGAGGGTAACTGGCGATGCACCCGCTGAGAAGTTCTGCCAGTTGGCCACCAGGTGGAACCAGGGCTGCACTCGGGGCATTGCAGGAATTGCATCTCCTCCGGGGCTGGGCTCAGCTCCAAAACAAAGCGTAACAAAGCCCCTGCCCACTCCAGCACAGGATAAAGGCACCCACCAGCCTTCCATGTGGAGTGAGCTGCATCAGCACGCTGACGGCTCAGGCGGTGTTATCAGCTGACTGGTCAGCCCTTACCTTAACCACCAAGAACAATACTCAGAGTGTGTTAATCTCCCACCATCCCTGCTCTTCATCGCTTTTTCATAATTCTCTGAGGTTGCAGCTTCAGAACCAGCAAGTAGGAGCAGTAACTGTAAACTTTTTCTCTTAAATAAACAGAGGTAAGTTGCATGAATAGCCCTGTTTCTGGAATTTTTGTTCCAATATTTTGCCCAACCTATGTCACTTTTTGTCACTAGCTGGGTAAAAGTCTTCATGTGCACCGGCTGTCCAGCCACCAGAGCAAACAGAAGAGATACGGGAAGGGCTGCACTCTAAACTCAGTGGATAAGAACGCTAATTCAGATTTCTCTTTATTATCTAGTTTCCAACAGTCAAATTTATAGAGCCGTGTTGCTATTACCAAGTTTGGCTGAAAAATTCGGTAGTTAGGTGGGAAATAGAATAGAAACAGGAGAGAGAGCACCACATATACTTCTTTCCCTTCTTGCCTTTCTTGCTACAGTCTGGACAGTTCTTGAATAGAAACAAAAGTCTACTATACATACTAATTGAAGGACGTAGAGCTTTCACAAAAACCAAAAAGCATTCCAGAGCTCCCAAAGTAATGCTACAATATTTAAGGGGGAAAAAAAAATCTAAAGCTTTTGAATCGTTACAAATTCTGAAGTGGTAACTGACTTGCACAGCTGAAGTTACTCCTCTGTGTTTGTACGACATGGGGACAAAGGGGGTGAAAGAAAGGTTTTCATCTTAGGAGCCTGCGAACCAAATGTTTTTCTGAATACAAGATTCAGCTACACCCTTTCTTCTTAAACATTTTGGCATATGTCACACATATTTTTCTTCTGCTATGTGCCAATAAACCCCTGCTCCTCCTAAAGAAGTAACATTGCACAAGGACAGCAGGAAGGTTTCTTGCTGTACTTGGTCCTGTGAACTGCCCCATTAAAACCAGACTGCAGTCTCTCTCACTGCCTCGCTAACATGCATGGCAGTATCTGAATAAAACGAACAGTTGCCCTTTTCTGTACCACCACGAGGACTGACCCTGTCCCTCTTGGTAACTGGAGCTGGCAGGCTGAGTAAAACTATGTCCAACATTTAAGACTTAGCTCATGTAAAAGGACACTGGGATATACCAGGATAACGAGAAAGAGTTTTCTTCCTGGGCAGAAGGAAACTAGTTTTTTTAAAAGTTACTTGTTACTGAAAAATTCTAAGCATGGAAGAAAAAAGGAATTTTATAAAACCAAGACTTCTACAGCAGCACCCCCATGCATTCAGTATTACTCTATGGTGAAAAGTGTAGCTTTTCCTCAGGCAAAATTAACACTTTTTTTTTTAAATAATACAATTGGAACTGATGGCTTTATGATACTGTTCCCATTTTCACAATTCTTGGAAGAATTACACTGAACTTTAGTAGCCAGTTGAAGAGGAAGTTACCCTTCTTCCAAACTTACATTAACCAGCATAACACAGAGGGACAAAGTCACTGGGGTCTGAAGTTACTCTAAAGCATAAACACCCAACCACCCAACCAAAAAGTACCACACACAACCCCTTCCCCCACTTTACTATATAAAGATCAATGCACAGAGAAACTGTTCTGACATCTTTTTTCTGTATTTGAACTGGTATAAAGGCTTTTTGTCTTTCTGCTAATTCTTAAAGCAGTTCAGTATGAGGAAGCTGTGTGAAGACTGCTTTTTTCCACATCAAAATTATTTGTATTTCCTCCAAGAGTAGTCTCAACTGAAAGTAAATGAAGAAACATACAAATATCCAGAGCAGAGATTGGTCTGAACATTGGCATAAACCAGGTATGAGGGACAACTTCCTTTAAAAGTGCATTACAAAAATAGCATGTTCGCATTCTGACCAGGGTTTAAAATTAAGATACCTGGATACTCTGGAAGAAAGTTACTATCTAGTATTTTTGCCGTGTAAACTCCTTCCTAGAAAATCAAGACTTACTGAGTCTGAGTTGCTTACTGAATTCTTTTCATGGAAGAACCATGAACTACATGAATTACACAGGTAATGGGTGGCTTGGTATTATAATTTATTTGTATACAATTATAATGTATCCTGCCTCTGGGTACTGTAAGTTGAGTGCTGCATGTTCCCTCAGACACAAAAACAGTCCTGTAGTATGATGGGGCTATGAAAGTGATGAAAATGCGAATGAAGGAAGAAAAAAAATACAACAGCCTGTCAAATAGATTTTGAAAAAAATGTATCAGTCACAGCAGTTAACTGCAACAAAAACTTAGATGGAGGTGGTGGCAGTCTCATTAGTCTCTAGCAGATGGATGGCTCTTCTACTGCATGAGCACCTTCAACAACAGCTTTCACACACTTGGCCATTGTCTGTGATGCTCTACTGATGGAATCTGTAAAAAAAGAAATCCAAACATGTCAGCGCACAGACACAATACAAAATAAATTTAGTACAAGACTGGATACAAAGAGGATAAATAAAATCACTTAGTTGAAAATTCAGTCTGTGCTTTACGTAAATTCCAAATAATTTTCCTGAAAAATTTTGTTTCTTCCAAAGACTCAAATCCTGTGTATCTTAGCAGAAAGCTTTAAATTAATCATAAGAACCTTACTGTAAAGCTAAGTAAAATGTTCTGCTGAGTTCAGACTGGAAAGACCACACTATACATACCTGTCATATAAAAGTCTTTTATTGTGAGCTGAGGTGGAACAAGAGGATCAGCAAGAAGCTGTTGCTTCGCTAACTGTAGTGAGAAAGGAAAAGAAAGTCACTTTTATGGTAGGCAATTGTTACCAAAGCATCTGTTTAGTGAATTCTGCATTCAGTGCACATCAAAAAATGCTTCTTGTCCTACATATGAAGATTTTTTTTAAAAGCATTATGCTATATAACAGCACTAAATCATCCCAAGATGCTTCAGTTTTGCTTACCTTTGCCAATTCATTTGCCTGGATGAAGTAGTTAGCTTCTTCCACATCATCATATCGAACCAGATTGGGTGATACTTCTTCTAAACGCTTCCGTATTTGATCAAGGTTCTCATAAGGCAAGGTCAAACCAGCCAACTAAGAGATTCACAGAAAGAAATGCCATCAAGTCTAGGGATTTCATTCATAGTGGTTTAGATTACCAATCCATTAACATCCCTAAAGTAAAATGAGGAAAAGTCTACACTCTGAAAACACAGGCAGTTAGAACGCGGGGACTGAAACAAAGTCACAGTGTTCTGTTGGACTGCTGCTGCCTACACAGTCAACACTTCCCCATGTTAAAAACCAGGCTGTCCTGTTTGCTATACATAGGATAAAAACAAAAGAACTACTTTTCTCCTTCCATACTTGCATTTTCCTTAGCTTACCACCAAATGCGATAAAAGTTGATGCAATTATCAATGCATCTTGTTCCCTGTGAGTAGTAAGCACATATTTGACCTCATCTAATGATACCAGATCCTGGCCTCAGAGTCTATGCTGTTTTCTTTCTAAAAAGCAAGAAACTGCATGCTCCCACCAGCTTCCTCTAAAGCACTTCACCAAGACCTGCAAAATTTGCAGAGCTTCACCCATTATGTATTCCAACAACATACAGCAGCCACAATAGAGCAATCCTCAAAAGGGAAACAATACGATTTAACTCACAGAATTAACACAGGATTCAATACAAAACATTACTTCTTAAAACTTGTGTTTCCCTGAAAATCTACCTTTTTTTTTTTACATTAGAAAGTATTTAGAAAAAGGAACTTAACCTCTCAGTATACTTTTATTAGAAGCAACTTAAAACAGCAACAGTACCTCAGAGACAGCCCTAATAATCTTCCAGTCTTCCCTCGCCATCCCAGGAGGTGTTACTGCTACTCTTGTCTGCTGGGCCCGACCTTCAGTATTTACATATGTGCCTGCCTTCTCTGTATATGCTGCTCCTGGGAGAATAACATCAGCCATGGGAGCTCCCACATCCCCATGATGCCCTAAATACATGGGAAGAGGAAATAGTACACAACCACATGAGACATAAGTAAGACAAAATAAAATGCTTCACTAACACAGAATTTCTGTGTTCCCAGAAAAAAAGGGTTTTCTAAGTTTTGCTTAGCCAGTAATCTGAAGACTATTAGGCTGACTGCTCTGAGGTCTTACTTGCCTAATACTTTGGGGAGAATGAATGGACTACAAGCAGGAGTAAATGGTACTTCAGTCTCTGTAGTCACTCAGATTTGGGAGGTTCTTGGAACAAGTATTGTTAGATTAAGATCATGTTTTGGAATGACAGAACAGCTGGAAACTAAAGCTGTTCTGCCTGCCAGGTCTGAAGCTATGTTTCAGAAGACCTATACTGGTTTATATTCCCTTATTACTCATCAGCTGTTTCCCATCTTTACCTAAGAAATAGGTAATCAGTATCTCAGTTTTGCATTAGAAGTTCCGTTTCTTGGCAGAAAACAAAGGCTGAAATTCCTCAAAGGGTTTTATGCCACTGTTTATGCTTTTTCTCCAACTATTAACATAGCAACACTTCTTAATTTACATGTACTAATTACCTTGATAGATGATAAAACAGTCCTTTGGCAAGTCTTGACGTGTTATACAACCTGAATCTGCTCCCAACAGATACAATACTTTGGGAGGATTTTTCCTAATTGCCTCGACTCCTGGTTTGAAACCCAGGTCCAAAGCAGCTACTTGACTTGCAACCCTGTAGGAACAAATACATCATGACTTTAAGTTATTTCAGAATTCTCCCTCTCCCATCAGAACAGACCTAACTTCTTTTTCTGACTAAATATTTTGAAGGGATGTAAGAGGATCCTAACAGTAACAAGACAAACATGAAGCTTAATGGCAGCTGAAATTTTTGACAGAGTATCGAGTTAGTTCTGCACTTTGACAACCTGACACCATTTAAAGTTTTCACGGGGAATCTCACCTATTTAAGATGGGATAGCAAAATTAAGACATACATTGAAAGTCAGGACCTAGCAGCAGGCAGCTCACTGGTGAAGCTTGATGCTCCAGATGACATTTCAGCTATGAACGGAACTCATCAGGCCTTTAATTTAGGGCACTCACGTGGAAGATGAAAGACCAGCTCTTAGGCCATCACTACTCAAAATCATCAAAGACTTAAGACCACTATTTCATCACTATTCATTTATTCACACATAAAAATACTTTTAAAAGAATGAAATAATCATTCTCATTTTCTGGCAGTCTTCCTTTTCCAAAGCAACAGTTTTGCATAATCTTCCATAATCAGGTGCCAGTCTTATTTAAAAGAAAAAAGATTCTCTCTAGAGTACAGTCTTCCAATGTAACTCATTTTGTCTGACACAGTCAGACACAGAGGTTTCAATAAGTTAAGTTGCTTTTTACACTGAAGGTAGAACGGATGGTGCACCATAAGTATGGAAGTCAATATGAAAGACTGCCAAACCACACTTGTATCATGAGTGTTCTTTAACTCATCAGTGTTTTGGTACTAAATATTTCAGTTTCAGCAGCAGAATGTTATATTTAAGTTTCCTTCAGAGGACCAAGCCCTGCTCTAACTATACTAGCTTTACATCAATGAAGCTGCTTTTGGCAGAAGAAATTTGTTGAGTCTCTGGAACTGAGTGCCATTACATTTGTTGAAATAATTTTTCCTTTACAGAGATGGTCAATTTGACAGTCAGAATTTTAGAAAGGGAGTGGTGAAGGATTGTCCAAGAGACGCTTGTCTATTTGAAGGAGTAATATCCCGATAAACTGAATAGCTAAGATCAAAAGCCCTCAGATGAGAATCTTTGAAGCTTTTCTATTAACTATTCAGTTGAGAAGCTGCACAGTAAAAGGAATGTTAAAAAAACAAACAAACCATATTCTTTAAATACTCCTGCCATTTTGTTTTTCTTCCTCTGCATAAAATGCAGTCATTTAGCAAGTGACGCTGGTCTGCTGTGCATCCTACTGAGCACTGTGGTAGATGTTTTTAAGCTCTCTTGTATTTTATGTCTAAATTGAAACCTTAAATTCTACATTTGAATATAATAAATTAATAAAATCTCATGGAGATCCTGAAAAGTTTGCCAGGTCAAGGAATCCATTTTTATTAAGAAGTTTTTGCTAGCTTGTACTTCAGGTTTTTATATTCCCTACAAGTTTTAACCCGATAAGCTGCTTGTGTGTATACGAAGCAATCTGTACACATACATTGTGGTAACCCATGCAGCCCAACGTGCAAGCAAGCTACTCCCAAAAAAATTTTAAAGCAAACCTGTGTAGGATGTTCATGACTTTCCAATCAGCACCAGCACCGCTCTTGGCCCTGGCATTCTGTGCAATGGTGGAAACAGCAGCATGGATGGCAGCTCCGTCACTGCGCTGCAGGGCTGCGCTTCCCACCACCACCATCGGCTTTTTGGCATGGTCGAGGACCTGTGCAAGTCAAGAATCAGAAATTCATTCCACAGCTATGAAGACAATTCTTGGTACAGAAAATATAATAAATCCCAAAATTTCCCTGTAAGTCTCCCATGCAAACCTATGGTTCCAAAATGGTCATTGTTTCATTTAGAGATAAAGCCAAGAGAAACTGCTGTAAGCAGGAAACTACCTTGTCAATACAGAACTGTACATTCGATAACCACACATTTAAGTGGAAACAGCAGCGCCTGAAACAGCCTGTTTTATGTAAAGAAATATTCCAGGAGTTTCCTGCACTACAAAGTTTTGCACACCTGAATATATTACACAGTTTATACATACTTGGTGCACACTAATCATTACCCCATCTCTGCATTTGATTAAAAGCACGTAACTCCATCTACAACATGATACTTTTCTTCAAATCTGTCTCTGGGGAATTCAGATTATTACTCAATACCTGTGGAATTTAACAGTCACACTCTAAGTTCTGTGTACCTTGGAGAAGGCATGTTTGCCAGAAGCAATGTCCTGAAGTATCTGTGGGGACTCTCCTAGATGTTCATACGTGTAGGTCAAATTCACAGGAGAGCCAACAAGGGCCACTTGCAAGTCATTGTGAAGCCAGCTGAAAATACAGCAAACATTTTATAAAAATTAAAGAAATACAGAGTTTTACCCAACCAAAGCCACTAATTAACTTCAGTAGTAACTTAAAATAGGATTGCAAAGGAATTTAAATGGCATTCATTGTTTTCTTAACATGCAGTTTAGCTTTATTCTGACTGTTAAGCAAGCCTAAAGGTTTTTTAGAAGGATTATTTCTCTAGATATATTCCAGAAACAGTACAGCAACACACCTTATGAGAAGTTCATAACTGAATTCCCTCCTCCCCTCAAACTTCTGCCAATTCAGTTTTAGAAATCCACTTATTTCTTAAATAAACACAGAAAAATTTAGCTAGCTGGTTAGCAATTTTTTCTTTTTTGCAGCTTCTCATGGCACAGACTTATAAAAATACATGAAACGTATACATTCAAAAATATCACTGCATTTTCTCCTCTCAAAATGTCAACATCATTACTGTTTAAAATTAAATATTTTCAAAATCCGAGCATTAAGAAGGACAGGGCTTTTACAGACCTCATTTGCCTCATACTGACATATGTTATTAAAATTGAATTAGCTATGTTCAAAAGTTTGGGAAAGCGACACTACTTGGCAAAGAAAATGTTAAACTTGAATGACTGCTTCTAAACTCAGCACATCTGATTTGTTACAATACAAAAAGCAGTAAACTGATGCTGAAAATAAATCTTTAAGGAATATGCTTCAACAGACTTCTATAAAACAGAAAATCTGAGGTGTCTGTGTAATGTAACAAAGGAATAAATGTCTGAGTAGATGAACTTAATGTAAAATGTCAAAGTGAGAATGAACTAGTTCTACACTATAGGGTACTACCCTTTTTCCACACATAAATCACCATTCCCTTTACTAAAAGGTGAACTAAATCCAATGATCCCATCTGAATGAATGCTCTCAAGTTACTGCCTGCAGCTCCAACCAAGCATTCTATCAAATCCAGATGGATTCACATGCTTATTCACCACCAAGGAATACAAACCTCTTTCGAATTCTAGCATTAAAAAGCGGCGCCTCAAAGCGTGGATTGGTGCCAACCAGAAGGAGGACATCTGCCTCCTCCACCCCAGCAATCTTGGTATTCAGCAGGTAGTTAGAGCGTAAATCCGTGCTGTAACAAAAAGATGTAAGAAAGAGGATGAGAATTCAGTAGAGGGAAGGAATGAAGCTATGGTAAAGATTGTAGATGCTCAAAATACTTTTTCATCTTGGGAAAAGAAAGAGAAGAGATTTCTCAATCCAAATTACTAATCATAACTGTACTAAAGTTTTCACGCCACAAATAGAAATAGACTAACTTATCCAGCTCACAAGAGAGTAACTGGCTTTCAGTAACTCACTGGTAAACTGCAGCAGCCATACATACAGTACAACATGGGGGTAAAGCATGCAACCCTTGCTGGAGTAGAGACTATGTATCAACTCACAATCCATAAATACTCTCTATATGTGAGTATTGTAAATTCAAATAAACCCTGCTAATGCATCAGCAATTGTTATCCCTGCTAATTTCAGAATATTGACATGAGATGATCTGCAGACTGGAAAATTTATTAACATACTAATTACAGACAGACATTGCCTGTCCTCTTACCCAGCTCCAGCAGTAGGGAAGATCTCTTCAGTGCAGAGTGTATCACAATTCACTCTATTCAGTAGGTCTTTCAGAGCTATTAGTGCTTCTGCATCCACCAGCCCTCCTACAACTGCTGCTACTTCCTTACCTTTGACTGCCTGGAGCTGGAGAGAAAGGAAGTATAAACATAAACAAAAGAAACCACTGAAATAAATTCTCATTTAGCCCAGGTAAATACTTGTTATATTAAAGTGTGCCAAAGCCAGCAGTGCAACCACTGGCCCGGAGCAGCACAAATGGATCAGTGGTGTCTGATTCCTGCCAGGCAGCAACTCCATCCAGCTCCTTCAGAACTCATGATAAGGAAAGAAGAGCTCTCTGTATTCCATGCAGGTCTCTCCCACTTGAGTTATCGCTCAGATGTAGCTAATTCTCATTTGGTATGGTGAGAGAGGAAGGTTGGTGAATGCTTTTATTTTAACGAAGCCACAGTGCAGACAGAATACAAACTTCCCTAACACAAGCTCTGGTAGTAAACTTAAGTCAAAGGCATTATCTGAGAAGCAATAGCTTTTGTAACAAACCCTGCTACTGTAGCATGGGCAAAAACATCCTTGAGGAAAGTTCAATTACAGTTATTCAATTCTACTTCACCCACATAAAATTTTTAATCAAAATCCAGAGCAGTCATGCAGCACTTCATTTGAGCTACAGAATCAATCACCACACAGAGAAAGCACTGAGGAAAGCACAATTCAGATACAAGTAATACAGATTTAATGTCTTTGATGGCAAAAGTGACGATAGCACAGTTTAAATAAATTTAAAGATGTCTTCAGATAGATCGGAGTATTCGGGAAAATTGCTTCCTCCTAAATTTCTGAAGAAACAGTTTACTTTCCTATTTAAATAAAAGTAATTTCTCTCCCAATGCTCCAAATGAAAGCATGATAAGAAAAAGTTCTTTAAAAGGTCCAATCCATGAAACAGGAAATATTAGTAAAAATGAGACATTTACGTGCAAACACAATGGATTAGCAAACGTTCCCCTCTAACCTTAAAGAAAAAAGCCTTTTTGATATAACTCATTTGATATTAATATTTGTAATACATCCAGCTTTAGAAATTAATTTTAGACTACTTATATTGAAAATTGTTCTTACCACACCAGCAACACGAGCTAAAACATCCTCCCATGAGGCATAAACAAATACTCCTTTCTCATTTTTGATCATTGGCTGAGTAAGTCTCTGACGCTTCAGACCATCATAAGCAAACCTAAATGAACAACAAGAATATTATAAAAGAACAAAGATAATTGTGTATAATTCAGTGAGTTTTCTAATTGCAAGCTTTTAGAAAAGAGAAATATTTCCCCTGAAAGTTTAAGTTTTTCGTCTCAAAAACACACAAAGCAATCAGTAATACAAATAAAAGTTACGGTGAAAATAAGCTACAAAAATCAGAACATTAGAAAACTCAGCAACTTCAATTATAGAATTAAGAAACATTTACCAATTATTCTTCTTCGCTGTAGCTTTACAATACTAACAGTTGAATCCCGAAGTCAGTGCTACTGTGCACATTTCTGGTTCTGCAAAGTGTGCCTTTAATGCATGTATAAAGACGTGGGGACAAGCACATCCACACACCTTGTTTTGTCAGATATCCATTCCTCATTGATATCTTCATGCAGCCTTGGCAAAATTCTCATCACTTCTCCAGTTCTCGTGCTCACTACGATGTTGCTTCCAACTGCATCAAGCACATCAATTGACTCTACCTTCCTATTTAGAAGAACAAATAAACCACTTGCAGTCTTTCATATATAAGCAGCAACAGTGTCTTATTTTTGGCCTGAATAGAGTTAAATTTTCTTCCTAGTACCTGGTATAGTGCTGTATTTTGGATTTAGGGTGGGAATAGGGTGGGATAACACAGGGATGCTCTAGTTGTTGCTAAGCAACATTTACACCACATCAAGGACTTCTCAGCTTCTCACCCAGTCCCACCAGCAAGGAGGCTGGGGGGTACAAGGGGCTGGGGGGACACAGGCAGGACAGCTGACCCCAGTGGGCCAAAGGGATGTTCTGTACCACACAGCATCAAACTCAGCGTATGAACGAGGGGGAAAGCTGGCTGGGGGCTGCTGCTCAGGGACTGGCTGGGCAATTGCAGTGTGCATCACTTGCTTTGTATATACTAATTCTTTATCATTATTATAATTTTCTTTTTCTGTCCTATTAAATTGTGTTTATTTAAGCCCACAAATTTTATCTTTTTGCTCCCCAATTTTCTCTCCCATGCCCCATGGGGGGCTGAAGTGAGCAAGTGGCTATGTGGTGCTTAGCTGCCTGCTGAATTAAATCACAACAGTCCTTTTAAGCACCCAGTGTGGGGCATGAAGAGTTGAGATAACAACAGATCTGACCAGAGTGTGTGAAAACGACTGTGTTACAAGCATTCATTGTATTAGTTTAACGGGTGCTGGTCTTGGAGTTGCTGCACACGTTCTCAGAGCTCTGTTATGTAACACCTGGCTGGCTGCATATGTTTCCTGTTTGATGCTTATCATCTCTTGAAGGTGGGTTAAGGATGTCACTCTGTCATAGTGTGCTACACTGGTTTATGACAGGACAGAACTGCTGGTCGAGAGACTGATCCGGTGCTCGCGCTCAGCATCGCTGCCGGCTCCGTGCTTCGGGAGCCCTCCAGCGGACACTCTTGGGAATTACACCCTCCACCGTCTCGGAGAGCCGATCTGTGGGGAGACGCCTATCTCTGCCTCCCCTGCTCCTCCAGACTCATCACAATAGCTCTTGAGGATTTTGAATATCCTTGGGATGGTCAAACCAGCATGTTCCTATGTTCGAGGCCAGGCTGGATAAAGTCTTAAGCAACCTGGTCTAGCGAGAGGTGTCCCTGCCCATGGCAGGGGTGGTTGGGACTCAATGATCTTCAAGGTCCATTCCAACCCTTAACATTCTGTGATTCTATCTCCTGAATGTGTTTCAGGTCTTCTTTAGGGTTAAACAACTACTTAAGAAAATCACACGGAGATCTGCTCTGAGGCTGGACAGCTTAGTTTCACAAGATATTTTAAATAATATCTTCAACAATTACTGAGTTAATGAATTTGTATTTTCCTTTATACATGTCTTTTACTCAGCAATCAGCACAACCTACAAGTCAAAACCATTTAAGGGTAAAAATAAGGGAAGAGCAGTCTGTAAACTATAACATTCTTCCTTTTCTTAAATAAGCTGTAAGTAACAGAATTTGTGTTAGATTCAGTCTATGGCAAAGTCTACCACAAAAATGTAGAAAATAAAAATCAGGGAAAACCCTTGCTATCACAGATGGACATATTCTACGAAGAAGTGTACAACAGAGAAAGCTGTGTCTTCAGTATGAGTTAAGACACCTACCTTGTCTCCCATGGGCGTGCAGTAAAGGCATACGGCTTGGAGGTAAGAGCACCAACTGGGCAGATGTCAATAATATTCCCTGATAACTCAGACATAAACATTTTTTCAACGTAAGTACCAACTTGCATATCATTTCCTCTTCCGGTTGTTCCCAAGTCATCTACCCCTGCAACCTCACTAGCAAACCTGGTAGATGCACAAAGAAGAAGAAACATATCTGGAATGTACAACTGCAACACAGAACATTTTTCAGCCCTCATCTCATTTTCTTATGATAAAACATTAGTTCATACACCTGAAAGAAGAAAACAATTGTTTAGATGCATTAGTCAGTGCCATCACATGCAGGAGCATCTGCAGAATTTCATTCAGAAAGGGCTACAAAAACTAGGGGGAGCTATATCAAAAAAACAAAGCAGTTCTGTACTCACTGTATTACACAAACTGAGTCCAAGACTAGTCCTAACTAACAAGTTCTTTCTAGAACTAGTTGGGTACATTGTATTCTTTTCCATCTGGGTCAAGTTGGCTGCTACTGCATCTCAGGACTACAGAACAGCATAAATATAGCTACCAGAGGCTATCAAAAATAAATAAATCTTACAACTGTGGCTGAGGAGGTCACATATCCATTCTGTCACCAACACCATGGGACCAGTTCTGCCCTGCAGAACTCTGATTTCACTTTCATGCATTGGACATCTCTCTCTATTTCCTGTCTGGTAGCTCCAGGAAACCAGCTATCAGTCACTAACAGAAATAAAATTTTTAAGTACAATCAGAAAAGAAAGTTTTTAAAAACTGACTAGCCCTCATGGGGTTTCTTTCACTAGTAACAAACTGACACAAATATGCCTGCTCAGCACTCTCCGCAGCGAAAAGTAAAGGATGTTACCTGATGCATCGAGTGCACTGTATACACCGAGTCATGATGGTTTTGACTAACGGGCCAATGTTCTTGTCCTCCACAGCACGTTTGCCCTCTCTAAATCTGCTCCTGTCACTGCCAAACATCATTGATTGGTCCTAGAACAGACAACAGAACACACACATATCCAGGCTGCTGGAAAGCACAATTTCACCTAAGACAAGAGTATTATACATGAATCTACACAATTTAACTGGATGTTGTACCTGTAGATCACATTCTCCACCCTGATCACAGATAGGACAGTCCAATGGGTGATTTGCCAGCAGAAACTCCATTACACCCTCTCTGTTAGGTTCAGAGAATGAAGTTAATGTCAACTGAACATCATTTAGCAGACAGTACAACTAATTAGCCAAAGGAGGCTAAAAGAAAGGTACCTTGCTTTCCTGGACTTCTCAGAGTTTGTCAGTATATTCCAGCCCTTCATAACTGGCATTGCACAAGCAGCAACTGGCTGCAATCACCATAAAAAGCAAGCATGAATACAATATATTTCTTCTCAGCATGGGCACAAACCCCCATTTCCTCCCCCCTAATTCTAACATAGGTATCTGTTATAAATAAATAGAAATAAAGAGGTCTGCAAGGAAAAAAAAGAATCTAACTGATAAAGTCACTAGAAGCCATATTTATTAATAATCTGCTATATAACAAGGTTAAATTAGTTATTAATTATTTAAAGTTAAAAATTCTACAGTTTCCGGTCCCAATTCAAGCAGTTACAGCATTAAGAATGTCAGTTGTAACAGGTACAAGGCAAATCAAAGAGCTTCAGCAGACATCTGGAAAGCCTCTAGAACTGAAGTTCAGAGTATGAATAATTTACAAGACATTTATTTGCACAAAGCCTGTATAAAGTCTTGGAATAAAGTTCTTCTCGAGATTACTGCAAGATTAACAAAAACTCCTGCTCAGTAAACAAATCCCTCTTACTTTTCAAATCACATCGTGACTTCCATCTCTAGCGATAACCCAACATTTCCAGAGACACAAAGCTCAAATTAGGGAATTGAAGTTGGGGTGAGCTAAAGAATTTTATATGTGAGTATAAATGTGTAATCCAAGACTGAACTCCAAAAGAATGTGCATAGATTCCTTAGTACTGCTGAAGACAGTGTTCACTCCTGAAATCAACTACCATTTCCCAAGAGATATCAATGCATTAAAATAGAAACTACTAACTGCAATCCTTACTTAGAATAAACCTGCAGATACTTATCCTACAGCTAAATTCATACAGTATCTGAAGTTTATTATTTATGTAGTATCAGCTGAAAATGCGTGGCTGAAGCTTGAACTACAAAGCATAAAATGCATCTAACTGCAAACACACAACTATCAAATGCTCATATCCAAGAGCAAGATAATCCAAAATAACCTGAGAACTGACTCTGACCCATAGGCAATCCTGCTGTCCAGTGGGGAGATGAGAAAAAAATGCTTTGAGCAGCTAAATGACAACAATTATTTACAAGATTTAAACTAGGCCCAAGCACAGCAAAAAATTCTTATTGAATTCCATATTGCATATCCCATATTGCAATTCCTACGAAACACAAACAATACCTTTGGAGCTTTCTCTATTTCCACAAGACACATCCTACAATTTCCAGCAACAGAGAGACGATCATGGTAACAAAAACGAGGTATCTGAACTCCAGCCTTTTCACAGGCCTACAAAAAAATAAGAAACAAAGGAGAATTAAATCTTAGTTAGACTTTTCAGCTCCACCTCAGAAAACACTAAGCAGCTTTTCAAAGAGTAACACTGTCAGTGCTCAAGAATAGAGTGCACTTGACCTTTCATCTTAAGAAGTGACCATAAATAAAAAATTCTGATGAAGCAAAAAAATGCCAAGATACCAATTACAAATACAGTTTCTCTAACCTTAGTAAGTGATTGAGGAAATGAGAACTGACCCCTCTTTCATTCTTTCCTCCAATAATAGAGACAATTGTCCATAACAGGGCACTACCAATACAAATAACATTTTAAGAACACAAACACTCTTTAAAGAAAAGTGCATCAAAGCAAAAATTGAAAAACATAAAGAGAGCAACAACAGGCATAATGATTTCAGATAATTCAGCAACACCGATACTCTGTATAAAGGTACTTCAGCACAGTCAATCTTCAACTTCAGCAGACCCCAAACTCAAAGACAACATGACAGAAGAAGAGACAGGAGGACAGAGCCAACAGACTTGCAGAGAACAGATGAAGACAGCCTTATCTGTATAAAACCCCCACAGCCGATGGAGGTTTAGGGGATCTATGCTACAGCATTATAGCTATGCCTGACAGAAGAACTACTACCAAATTTAATAAAAAAAAAAACTCTAACAAGATCTAATTTTTCTGACAATTTCTACCAAAAGCAAAAAGAACCATGTTAGCAAAACTGAAAAGCTAGTTTTAAAAAATAGCATTTAAGAAAAATTTACACTAGGTTCCTGCTGGGGACATTCTAATGCATAAATAAATTAGGAACTTGTATCTAAAGAACAAGGGCTAAATCTTGAAATAGATTATGTACTTTAATGTTCTAACTTACTAGACACATCCCCATTTAATGGCTTCTTAAAAAGAAGCTTTACTTGACACTTAAGCCTGAAAAGCAACAATGCTCAGTACAGGCTGGGAGATCCATATTCCCTTTCTTCCCACACCAAGAATAATAAAAGCAGCTAAGGATGAGCACTCTGAATCATAACAGCTAATAACAAAAAAGAGACAATCCCTCACTTAACCAAGACACACTGTAACAAGACTTTACAAAATTTACAGGTTCTGAAAGACCACGAGGTCATTTATTGTTCAGAGATAGAAGTTCAACCAGAATTTATCAGAGTCTGTTAAAGCATTGCATAAATTTTTGCAGCTGGGATTGATGCTGCACGCATCTTCTTTCAGGCAACCATGGCGTATTTTTCTTTTTCAAACACTGAATTTCCCCAAGGATTTCTGTCACATGAAGTTGCATCACAGTCAGTTAAAACACCCCTAAAGAATTGCAAGAAACAGTGTAAAGGTGGGTGGGTTTTTGCTGTATGGAATAGAACATGCTGCCAAGAAGTGAGATGGAAAGTCCCAGAAAATTCAGAATGCCATTCCCCACACCTGCAGTACTGTGGTTCCCGGGTTCACCAATACAGGATGGCCATCCACAAACACCTCTATTTGGTTGCTGGCTGCTGTTGCAGTTGTACGTCCTGAAGAGCATGGAAAAAGAAAACAAAAACAACTTTCACTTACTGCTAGATGCAAACCATCAGACCCCACACTCCTGATTTTAGTTATACAGTACTGACAGAATCCCAGTTCTACAAACAGTGCAACACAGAATCCCTTAGCCTGCAAACCAAGCATGCATATGTGCCCTTAAATAAATGAACTGCACACACGTTTATCACCACAGACCCAGGTATAAACTACAGACACTTACCACATACTCTGGAGGACCGGGTGACCCCAGCTAAGGTCCTGGGGACAGCAAGCAGTCGAAGCATGGTGCTTTAGGAAAGAAGGAAAACGGCACTGCTGTTTTTAGTTCGAATGTTTGCTGACAAGTTCTGAACAGGCAGAGTAAAAACTTCTAAACCAGTTGGAAAGGAGCACGTATGCACACCTATATGTATGGTTATGGGAGAGTGAATTACCTCCACCAAATGAAAGATATGGTTCTTTAGTAATCTATACACACACATACGAGTGTCGCCGAGCGGCCTCTCCGCCTACAGCGGAGCGCCGGCACCTACCCCGCTCCCCCACGGGCCCGACGGCGCAGCTCGGCAGCGGCGGGCCCGGTGTTGCCGTCCCCGCGGCCGAGGGCACGACCGGCAACAGCGCTACACGACACGCGGGTCACCTTGGAGGCGCCGCCGCCCGCCGGGCAGTGCCCGGCCCGTCAAGGACGCCGGGAGCGGCGGCGGGGGGAGGCGCCCGGAGCAGCGGC
>VZTI01001000.1:454454-485948 GCA_013397865.1 Struthidea cinerea | reverse complement strand
CTCCGGAGCCTTCTTCGGCAATCTCCGGAGAGAGCCGTCCACGCTCGGCAACCTCCGGAGAGAACTGCTTCGGGTATTTCCGGCAAGTAATCGGCGAATGATGACACGGGCAATTTCCGCCGCTAGCCCACAGCCTTTTCGGCCACCGTCACACGCACTACCCTTCTCTCGGCAATTTCCGTCCCTTTCCGCTTCTTTCTTCGCCCAACTCCGGCAATTTCCGCTGTGCCAGCGGGGCGGGGTGTGGCAACAGTACAATGTTACAGAACCCCTGTAGCGCCGCAAACCTTCCTAGGGTTTATTGTCAGCCTCACTCTTATTACTCCGATGCTTCCGCGCACCTCAGGTGTACCCCCCGCTACAGGCCTTGCACTGCAGCAGCCGAGCCGTGAGGAGCTACCTCGCGTCTCACTCCCGCGGAGGGATACGCTTGCGTGCAGTGTCGCGGAGGGATACCAGCGCTATATAATGCCCGCGCAGGAACAACCGGACCTTTTCCCGCGGCGGTGGCGGTCGGGGCGGGCGCTGCGTGTGGGCCGCGCGCCGCCGCCATGGGCTTCGGGGACCTGAAGTCCGCCGCGGGCCTCCGCGTCCTCAACGACTTCCTGGCCGACAAGAGCTACATCGAGGGGTGAGAGGCGGTGGGGGGGTGCCGGGGTGCGGGGAAGGTGAGTCGGGCCTGGCGGAGACAAGCGGTGGGGACGCGGAAGGGCCCTGAGTCACCCGGCAGCTGCACGGGTGGCACTACTCGGTGGTCACCGCTGCTCCACGTGTTCCTGCGTGCCCCGAGCAGGGGGGTTAATTTGTCATGTTCTCCGCAGGTACGTCCCTTCGCAGGCTGACATAGCGGTTTTCGAAGCGATCGCTGCCCCGCCGCCTGCAGACTTGTTCCATGCTCTCCGGTGGTACAATCATATTAAGTCGTATGAAAAGCAAAAGGCGAGGTACGGTTAAACTGCGAAGCTGCGGTATCTCTGCAAACTAGCCTACAAATTGTTGCATTTGTTTCTTCGAGTTTGAACAAAACTGGTTTCCCGTAGTACCACGTGGCATTTTGTGTTGTTGGAACACAAACAGTTCCAGAAGTAGGGCAGATCTCTTCTACGGAAGATAAAATTAATGATTTGTGGTACAGAAGGACATGGAAAGAAGGGGAGATACAAAAGGAAATACTATGCCTATTTTTTTCTTTAGTGATTTTAAGTGTTCGTAAAAGGTGCTGCATTGACATCCATGGAGACTGCAGGCCTCTCTAAAAAGGTAGAGCGTAGGTGGGGTCAGTATTGCTACACTGCTTTCTCTCAGCCTCAGTCCTCTTCGGAGGAGAAACTCTTGCAGAGATGGGTGGCTCAGTCTCCAGTCCGTTTCTGA
This sequence comes from Struthidea cinerea, assembly GCA_013397865.1. Lineage (NCBI taxonomy): Eukaryota > Metazoa > Chordata > Aves > Passeriformes > Corcoracidae > Struthidea > Struthidea cinerea. Next base: position 484,577 of record VZTI01001000.1, on the reverse strand, counting down.
AGCTTTTGTAATGCTGAAGGGGTCTGAGATTCTAAAGTGGTTTCACAAAGTCCACTCTAGAAACCACTTACGGTTCCTGAAATCAAAAGCCAGTTTTATGGCTCCAGTAACAGCAGTTCACATTAGCAATGCAGCTATGAGCTTATTCTACGATACTAGGACTATGTGAGCTGCAGAAGACTGTAAATTCAGGGAGTTCTGGTCCCTCGTCCTGTTAATATTGAGGGCTTAGGGTAAAGTGTTCACTGAAACTTAGGAAAGTAGCAGTTACCTTTCAGTAACGTGTTTTCAGTCACTTGCTAGTTTTTAAACAAGTGAAAGTAGTTATAGAAAAGCACGAACAGGAAGTTGATAATTCCTCCTAGACAGAATGTAGTACAGATGAAGGATTCCAGTAAAAAAGCTTTTCCTATCCATGTGCTTAGTTGGAGTAGCAGGGTTGGGCAGGATCATACCAGCTTTGAGCTACAGCAAATCTCATATTCACAGATTTCTCAGCTGACATGTCAGGAGCATTGGGGGCTGTCTTTCAGGAGGTTCTGATTTCAAGTAGCAGAACTGGATTTTTACTCTTTTTAGCCCAAGGTTTTCATTATAAATGCATTTGTAGGTGCATTGATGAACTGGCAGTGATTGTATTGGTGTTTTAGTAGGTTCCTAATACCTGCATTTTTCTTTCAGCTTGCCGGGAGTAAAGAAGGCTTTGGGAAAATACGGTCCTGCTGATGTTGAGGACACAACAGGTGCAGCCACAGATAGCAAAGATGATGATGACATTGACCTTTTTGGATCTGATGATGAGGAGGTACTTGTGACCTTTTTGTATTATTTTTATTGCTTTTTACAAATAAATGCAGGTATGCAGATTTTCACCTCGACCTAGTTACTTAAATTTCTGACCTTGATAACAGATCCTACCTGGAATTCTCAAGTGTAGCTATCTTTGCAGAATGGGAAGCTTGGAAGGTAAAACCTCAAAATTTAGAAAATAATGTGTTGGAATGGGTGAACTGTCCAACTTTGACTGGTTACATGATGAGTAAAACAAAAAATCACCATCTTTCGGCTGACAGTTGTGATGATTTGTTTTTATCTGAGTAGATGCCAGTCAGTTCGGTAGTGCTTTGGAGAGGCGGGGGTTTGGTGCTTTTCTGTAGGTGCAACTTTCTCTTTCAGGAAAGTGAAGAAGCAAAGAAGCTGAGGGAAGAGCGTCTGGCCCAGTATGAATCAAAGAAGTCCAAAAGTATGTATGCATGCCAAGAACTTCCTAATGCTTGAGTTAATTTTCATGCATTTGAACAGGATGGCTAGAAACACTAACTGTAATAATAGATCAGCTTGACTGAATGAGACAGGAGTAATTGGCTTCACTCTAATTGCCTGTGAACTCGGCCTTCCCGCAGCAAATGGGAATGTTAGCATGCTTTTTGTTCTGCTTCATACACTCCTCTTGCTTGTTCTTTCCAGAGACTGAGCTTTCTACATAAATGGAGATAACTTGAGGATTTTCTGTGAGAGTTTAGAGAAACTGCTGCAATACGCCAGTTGCTCCACAGCTACTGGTCTGGAACTGTTCAGAACTGTAGCAGTTGCAGTATTCCCTCTGTGGAAAATAAACTGTTACACAGCATTAAGCTCCTTCTCAGATCTTCTGAGGAGGACTTCCTATGTAACAAACACTGTCAGCTACTTAAATCTGTGTTCTTTTACGGGACTATTCCTCAATAACATTATGTATCTATGTATTGAAAGTTGGGATGTACACAGCTGCAGTACTTCAGAAACGTACATTGGTGCCAGAGGCCTGTCACAGTGATGTGAGCAGCTTCTTGTTCATGAAATTGGATAAGTTGCTCTCATAAAACTAGTTTGCAAGTATATTAATGAGTTTTTGAAAGATTCCTTCCTTTTCATGGTGATTTTCTTCCCCCAGAACCTGCTGTTGTTGCCAAGTCATCAATCTTGCTTGATGTGAAACCTTGGGATGATGAGACAGACATGGCCAAATTAGAGGAGTGTGTTCGAAGCATTCAAGCAGATGGCTTGGTCTGGGGATCTTGTAAGTATGGGGAAATAGCAGAGCAGGGTGAGGGAGAGTGTGCAGTCCCTTGGGATAGTGTATGAGTAGTTGGACTTGCAGTCACTGCTTGCTGACCTCTGAAATGCAGCTGGCTCAAACGGGGGAACTGCAATACTACAGTACTTCAGTGTCTTTATATGGTCAGAAAAGGTGTATTAGTGCAGCGGCCTGGTTAAGATTCAAATACAGGTTTTGAAAGCTATAGAACTTTGACTCTGCTGTCCTGCATCTCCCTGTACAATTGCTGATGCAGCAAACAAACACCCATACCACCCATATCACTGGTTTTCTGTCCGCAGAAAAACCCTGTTTCAGTCCATTGTGATGAATGCTGGGTTGTTAATTAGATGGTCCATAATGTGAAACAAAGGCTGCTTTTATGTATTTCTGCAAATTGCTGTGGTCAGTTCAATCTTAGATCAGTGTTTTGAAGAGATTCCACCAATTAAAGAGTACTAAATGCCTTTTTTTATTTTGCAGCCAAGCTAGTACCTGTTGGCTATGGTATCAAAAAGCTTCAGATCCAGTGTGTTGTTGAAGATGATAAAGTTGGAACAGATATGCTGGAAGAGAGAATAACAGCTTTTGAAGATTATGTACAATCAATGGATGTAGCTGCTTTCAATAAGATTTAAGTCTTGATATATCTAGAATAAATGTTGTTGCAAAAAATGTGCAGTGTCTGTGCTTAATTGAAAATCTTAGAATAATCCAGCTCACAAATGTAGTATTTTCTGAATGGGTAAAGTAGAAGCTGAAACTGAGTTTCAAGGTTACTCTGACACCTCACCTTGGTACCCAAGAGCATGAGTAGAGAAAACAGAAAATTTACACTTGCCATCACTTCAGAGTTAACATGAACATGGCTTTAAAATACTGAAATGCTCTTTACTCCATCCGCAGAGGAAATTGCTGCTTTGGAAATGTGTGTGGTTTCTCTGGGTGGAGGGATGGCTTTAAGGGAAAAGAACAGTGCTCAGTCAAAGTGCAAGTAATGTTTTAGTGGGTTAACAGTAATTCTTTTTGTTTAGTAAGGGTGGTGACTACCTAAATACCTCATGGCCTTTGTTGACGGCTAAAACTCCAGTGAGAGGGAGACTAAGCTATGTTCTAAGTGACTGCAGTGCTCTAGAGATAAGGCCTGAGACTACCCTGGTACCTTCTCACCTGTTCTGTGACGTGGAGCTTTTTTTTCTAAATTTGGTTTGGGTTGTTTTTTGTTTTTTGGGGGTTTTTTTGAGGTTTGGAAACATTCGCAATGAGGTTACGTCGAGTTTTGTGTCTTCATTACACAGCAAGTAATGTTGATGAGGAGCCGCTTCCATGCGGGGTGCGGGCGGTGCCTCTGGGGGGCGCTGCGAGCCCAGCGCTGTCCCGGTGCGGCACCTGTCCAAGGACCAGGGCAGGAATCGGGAGTGATCCACGGGCTACAGCCACTGCGGGTGTCTGACTGACTTACATGATAAACTCGGCACGTGATCATGACTGAAACAATAAAAAAATAGCTGAAAATACAAATATATAAAGGATATAAAAAGTAGCGAAATTAACATCAGTTTGAGCTGTTTGCCCAGATTGGTTTCTAGATTGATTTTGACTTTTTTTTAACAATTGAAGAACCTATCAGGAATAAATTGTTCCCCAAAAATTATGCATAGGAATGATAAAAAGTTGAAAAGCTGTTGAAGTTGTGAAGCTTCTAGACAAATTCACAATTCTAGGCCTTGCATTGGACTGATAGGATTTATTGTGACCATGAAATGGAAGCCTTTTATGTGCCACATTGGTCCCTCTGAGATGAGGATGCCCAGTGACAAAGCCTGACAGCAGCAGCTTAAGTAACTCCTTTTGTTTTTCTCACAGAGCATCTGTGTGGTCTTCTTTCTCCTTGTTTAAAAGTTTGCCAACTTCAGATTATGCACGAGCTTTGTTTATCATTTGTCTCAGAAAAAAAGAAATCAGTCTACTAGAGGCTTAAAGCAAGATTAAAGATCTGAAAGTGAATGTTGTTATGGGCTCACTTGCCACCTTCCATAAACCTAACTCCTGAACAGTACCTTTCTGTGGCAATTCTCTAGCTGTTGATTCTGCTAAATCATGTAGCTTAGTTTTAGCAATTCTGTCATGGTGCTGTTACGAGCAGGAAATTGGTAAATGCCATATCAGAAAAACAAATTATTAAAAATTCTGCCTCAAAAATACAGGTTTTATTATATTGGCCATTACTGTTTCTGACCTCCCATTCAACGTGCTGCTTACCTTGATAGTCTTTTCTTGGCCTTCAAATTAAAGCTCTAAATGGATAAAACGGTTTGATTTATAATGGTAACTTTGTTAAAATGCAACACTGAGTTATCCACCTGACCTTCCACACTGGATTTGTGTGTGTTACATTTATGCTAAGCATGCTCTAGAAACTCTTTAGTTCTTGAGATTTCTTTTGTGTCTTGGGTTTTGGCAGGGTTTTTTTTCCCCCGATGTTAAAAGGAAAGCTGTTGCACAGGAACAAAACAAAAAAAACCCTAGAGAGCTCAGTCTTCCCAGTGAGAAAATAGGTAGGCATGTGGGCAAGAGAATTCCACTCAATCCACATATATTTATGTTAGGTGTTTTTGTGTAGTGTTTGTGTATGTGCTGGTATATTACTGTGTCATTCTGCCTGTGAAAACTCAGCACCCTGGAGTAAACAAGGCAAGCCTCCCAGGTGCACCCCGTAACTGAAAGATTGGAAGAAAATTCCCTAACTTCAATATGTGATATACGGGAATACTGGGGAAACAGTTTTAACAAAAACTAATCTACATAAAAACCTTCAGAAACACAAACTGTCCAGGAAGAAGATAAAAGTAACTAGAACCTGTCTATTATGAAATGTGCCAATAGCTATTTCTATAGTATCTCTTTGTGTGTTAGCACAGATTCCTTTTTCTGGCCCTTTTTTTCCATTGTGGTGAGTTGAATGAGCATTCCTCAGTCCAAGCAGCATAGAATTGTTGGTACTGTTTTGGAGACTCTTTGGAAACAGAAGCTTAGAGCATTATCTGTTTTGTTTAGATATCTTGCATTACTCTTGAAGAAATGATTTAGATAATTCTGTAACTGATCTTGGTGTGAACGGTAGTAGTTACATTGCACAATTGTTAATCCACTTAATGCCATAGATCAAGGCTGATTTTGGCCTTACTCAGTTCTATCCTCTCTCCTGTCTGCTTCAGGCTACACTTTCTGATCATTTATGCAAGATGGGACATGCATGCTCCCCCATGTGAAAATCAGTCTCTGTGCTGTATATAGGAACATGTGTGTGCACACAGCTGGAGAAAGCTGACATGGACCTTAAATCCCATAGTAGAAAGGGCCAGGTCTTGATTTCACCTTCCAAAATCTTTGGGAAGGAGCTGTTATAAGAAAAGACAGTCACCACACATTGCTGCTAAGAAAAGCAAATGAACATGCTCTTTGGAAACAACAAAATTTTATTACTTCACTTGGACTACAGTCAGGCGAGTACATCATTCTTAGAAAGATGTCAGGGAACATGTGAAGAAAAACTGCAAAATGTTTGATTTAGGCACATTCAACAGCACAGTGCCAAAATACTATGATGAGCAACTATGTACCAGGCAGAAAATGACTCAAAGGAAGAATGCTGCTTACCAGCTTTCCAGCCCAAAGGGAGATACACTGAAATTTCACTGATCCTCCCTGACTCCCTCAGACTCTGAAACCAGAGTCCAAAGAAATAGTTACAGACCACAGTCAGACTGTTTCTATTTGTGCAGCTACCAATACTGGATGTGCTCATGCATACATATGTATTTTTTATACAAAAGCATATCTACTTACATATAAGGCCTCAATTACAGCATAAATGCTACTAATGTGTTGGCAGGCCATATAAACTAAGTAAATTATCTGAAAGGTAGTTTTATTCTATATGCATAGGCCAATAACTAAGAAAAAACAGTTCAAATTTACCCAAAGCTCTATGCTTTTAATTTCAGTGGAGTTTTGTCCCACATTCAACTTTTTAACTAAGTGGTATTTCATCAGAAATTGGTTCACTCGACATAGCATATATATATATTTGCATTGGTGCATGTGTGATTCTGCAGCAAGCAACAAGTTGGAAGAGAATACAGCATAACTTCATCTTTCCTATGGGAGTGGACTCCATTTCCTGGATGAACTGTCTTGCCTCTTATTTGGAAAAGAAGTCTGAATTTGGCTGCAGACTTGTAACAGAATACTGACAAATTCACTCCACCCATTTTTTTAAGCTTGACATTAAGGTAAACAAAATGTTATATTATTTCTGTATCTTTGCTTGAAAGAGCAATAAAGAGCAATCAATAGTTTCAAACCTATGTAAGACTAAAATTTTAAACATAGAAAAAGAAGTGTGGCACAGAAGCTGTAAGAAATATTTTCACTAATTCTTTGCACATTTTGAATGAGCCTAATACCTATATGAAACATCTGCTCAGTATTTTGCACTCAGCTGGTGATAAAAATACAATAAGTGACCAGAAAACAGAGTCTCCTGTCTTAGTTTTGAGTATAAGATAAAACCTGTCTTCTCCCAATGCTCTTTATTTCCATATTTTTCTTTTTTGACTATAGAAGGCAGCAATTCAGTGTTCTCTGTCTTGGGATTCTTCTCCAGCTGCAGAGTGGAGCCACTGATAGCTTCACGTAGGTGGGATGTAGCCAGGGCATTCCTCCTTGAGGCAGTAGTAGGCAATCAGGAGACTCATGATCCAGTGACGTCCGGACACAACCTCTTGGATGAGAATGCCTCAATTAAGAGAGATATCAGCAATGGCAAGGAGGAATATTTTTACTCTGTGTTCTTTTGATATCAATGAGGTATGGAACCACAGCAAAACAACAGGATCAAAACAACATTCCTCATCAAAAGCCCAGTTAGAGTAATTCCACCTATGCTGATAACTTTCAGTTCAGGCTGTACGTGCATTGCAAGAACACACATCCAAATCATGTGTCCCCTAAAAACCTTTCAATTAAAGCAGCAAGTGCAATTAAGCCAGCTGTTTACAGAAAACTGTATATGCAAATATGCACATCTGACTGGCAGATGTGAAGTCAAGAACACCTCCAAAACCCCTGTCAGCTCTTTTGGAGAGAGCTGGTGACAAGAGCAGTCACTGGGCGGTTTCACAATAGTGCACAGGCGCATTGTCTGAGCTCCACAGCTGCTCGCTGACCGTTCCCGAGCGGCTCATCTCCCACAGGGCCAGCTTCAGCACCTCAGAGACTGTGGTCTTGACCTGGGCTTGGAACTTTTTGCTAATCAGAACGTAGAGGATTGGGTTGAGGCAACTGTTGATGAAACCAAGGCCAGTGGAGAGTGGAATGCCATCCTGTAGTAAGTCATGCAAGTTTTCATCATGGTGAGCAGACAGCTCCACAATGCTGAATATATGATACGGTGTCCAGCAGACAAAAAAAGCTACAACTACAGCAATGATGGTCCAGAAAAGCCTGCTGGAAGTCAACACAGTTCTCCTCTTCACTTTGACAATCAGCAGTGAGTAGCAAATAACCATGGTCACCAAAGGAAAGAGGTAACCAAATGCAAGCCTCACCCAAATGAGAATATGATGTGTCAGCAAAATAAGTTCTCTGTCATGCACATGGAAGTTGTTGTAGCAAATGGTGACGTTGAGAACTGTAGCTGTGTCTCTAAAGTATAAGGCAGGGCCACCAATAATTGCAGCTGACATCCAAATGATCCCACTCAGAACGAGGGTGTTCTTTACAGTCCTGTATTTGTAGGAAAAGACTGGGTGGACAAGGCGGATGTAGCGGTCAAGGCTGATGAATGTCAGGAAGAAAACACTGGCAAACATATTAAGTAGTGCAATGAATGAGTTCATTTTGCACAGCCACTTCCCAAAAGGCCAGTGGAAGCCCATTGCCACATATGTAATATAGAGGGGCAGAAAGAGAACAAAAATGAAATCTGCAATGGCCAGATTCAGGAACCAGAGTGTGGAAACAGATTTATCCCACTTAAAGCCCATAAACCAGATGACAATGGCATTACCTGGCACTCCCAGCAGAAATGCCACACTGTAAAAGAAAAGGGAAATGATATGGGCAATGCTGAGGGAGGACTGGGGTGACTCATCTTCCTCAGAGAGATCGTAGAAATAAGAGTAGTTCTCAAAATCTTCAAATGTCATGTTGCAGAGTGGCTTTCTGGGGAAGAAAAGAAATGAAACGGTCAAAGGAGAAATGTTTTACTGCACTGTAAATAGTAAACTGCAATTCTTTCAAGTTCTTGGTCATAAACCACAAACATTGACTTAGTTTGGCATACCTATCAGCTTTTATCTATCAGTTGCTAGCACAAAGCTCATGAAGAATTTTGGTTACAAGCATTTCAATAAATGTTCTAGTCAAAGCAGTGCTGAGATCTCCAAGAACTGTTTTCCTTACAATAATTCCTTAACAGACAGCACCGAGCACAGTATCACTGATAAATTTCTAGGAGACCAGATGCAAAGTTTTACTGAAGTATGATTTTGCTATTCTTTTCTGGTCAGGTTTCATACTTTACTCCTCTGTTCCTATGTGAAGCAAGTTTTATGGATTACATCTGCCTGAAGTCAGAGGAGCATCAGACATCTATGTAGGGAAAAAAGTTCACTAAAAATGCCAGGAAGCCATCTTTTATAAAATTACACCCACCACCCCTTCCTCAAATTATAGTTAACAAAACAACAGACAGCAATTTCTTCAGCAACTAAAAGTCCATGGGTTTATTAATCTCTTTCATGTATGACTTTGTATAAAGAAATAATCATTTTCAGGCACATTTAACGTATTGGAGTTCCTCAACACAGCAAAGGATGTAGAGAAGGAAACATACAGAACATATTGCAGGGATAATACATACAACTGTGGTATTCTTCCACTAGTGAGCTGAGAAACAGGTAATAGATGAAAGAAAATAAAGCTTCCCATGAACATAAAACGCACTGTAAGAGCATAAATGAAACTGTGTGTCCTTTTTTTTTTAAGACAGAATTACAGAATTTTCTCTGTTTTCTTCTCTTGCAAAAACTTCTGGACCTTACAAGTACAACATGATTTTTCACATAGAAATTTTTTCTGTGGGTGGGAGGGAAGGGGAGGGGGAGGGGAAAGTGGAATATAAACCAAAACTGAGGGAAGAAAAAGAAATTAATGGGAAAACAGACAGGAAACAGAGTTTGAACAACAGGAAGAAAAGCAGTCAGAAGTTATTTCACAGTATTATTTCACAGCGTTTATTTCGCAGCATAGACAAAGCTGCAGCACATCACAGGTGGCCACAGTCAGACAAAAGTATCTGCAATGATCAAAACAATTATTCTGCTAAACTCTGTTATCATTTAAAGCTGAATTGTTTGGCTGGACTCAGCTGCACTGAAGACCTGTGCCTGAGAGTAGTCAATTAGCTGTACTGTGAATTATCTTACCGCTAAATTTCTGAGTGCTATCTCCAATCCAAAACCAAAATTCAGCCCGTGCTTCTGGAACTCGGCCCCGCATTCCTGTATTTCCATTAATTATAGCATGCTAAGGACAACAGAAGAGCAGTCTCCAGAGCACACTGCCTGCAGAACCACATCTGCAAGCTTGTGTTCATGTACTTACCTTTCCTCCAAAAAGTAGTTCACTCAGTTTGAAAGGATTACTCACACCAGTGAAGCTACGCATGTGCACATGCATTAGCAGGATTAGACTTCTCATTTGTAGATGGATAAACGAGGAAGGAAAAAAAGGGTTGTGTAATTTTATATCTCTTGATTAAAAAAATGTGTATTAGGAGTCAGCACAGCCTGTTCTGTCAAGAGGCTATGATAGCATTTGTGATTTACATCAGGCTGAAGGAATGTTATTTGGTTTGCTGTCCTGATAAATGATACTCATTGGGTTGCATTTATGTAATTACATGCCCCTTGGGGGTGGATTCTGCATCAAATACCACTACCACCCATCTGAGTAATTTTTTCAAACAGCTTAACAGCCACTGAGAGACGAGTATAAACATGGAGCAGTACCACTAACATCTGGAACACTGCATTTGGACAGTTTCAGAGGACAGTCAGGCTAATAACTGGATTTTTAAGGTTTGCCCATACAAAAAACTATACCTTCAAATCAAATTTATTCAACTAAACAAAAATATTTCCAACTATAATGACAATGATAAACATTTGCCTACTGTCCAACAATGTTAATTTCATATTTAGCATTTTAAAGGTGATGTATGGCAGGAGAAAAAACACATACCTAAATAAATGCCAAATATTTCCCAAGCCTCCTGTAGTTTAAAACTCCATTGAAAGAGCACACCTTTAGAATGCAATTATTTTTCCAAGTTTATATATTTCCTCATCTCTAACTCTAGTCTTCAACGCCGTGACTCTTTAGCAGTGGGAGTAAAAAAGCAGGAGGAACATTGTTTACCACTGCTCCCAGTGCACAGATGCTGAAATTAGACTCTATGGCTAGGGCTCAGCAAAGACTGCCAATTACATTTGCAAAGCCCAGAAACTCTTACTTCTGACATTGACATATATGAAGCACTTCTATAGAAGGACTCATGGTGTTAAGCCCTGTCCTGAAAAAAGATAAGCAGTAAGTGATTGCCAGTGGAGTTACACTGGTTTACATCAATGAGGACACAGATTTTTTCCATTAACCATAATTCATCAGGGATGTTTCTCTGTGGTCTTGAAACACACTGTCTCTTCATACATGGCTCTGAAATTAATAAATTTCCAGAGTCAGAACTGTCTTGCAGTTCAAGTCTAGGTCTTGTGAAGAAATCTAATTGTATTCCTTATTCTGACACTAATTTACTGTATGACCTTTGACAAATGGCTTACTTTCCAAGATGGAAAAATTCTCATGAACCTGTTTGCAAACTGAGGCTCAGTAGAAAAAACAATACTTTCAGACAGCAGTTTCCGCTTGGCTTTAAGGCAACTGCTAGAAAGGGCAAGGGAGGTTTGGTGCAGATCATTGGCTCAGCGTCTGCCGGTCTGGGGAGCCAGTGCAAGGAAAACATTTTTCAATAAACAGGAAAGTGTGGTTAGAAGCCTGCCAATAAGCCTTGGGAGCAGCCACAGGTTACAGAACAGTGTTCTATTGCATATGGATTAATATAACCAAGTTTACACTTCATCCTGTCCTTTCTTAAAAGTTTTATTTTAAATAGCAAACACTCTGTGTAAAATGTATGCTCAGCAGTTGCTTGACGAGTCCGTTCCTGTTCGCTGAGCCACAAGCAGCTCTGAAAACTGAGCCTCCTTGATTCAGTTGCTTAATTATGAAAATAGTTGACCAAGAGGTTTCATTTCCTGTCCTCTTCTGTAGAACAGAAGTTAATTACTAAATGACTTTATACGAATATCACAGGATGGCACTTGGTGCTTTTAGATCCTGGGACAGAAAGCAGAATTGTCAAGAAATACAGATCATCAGGAAATATTTCTAAAATACAAAGCCACAGAACTGCTGGCAAGAGACTTCACGACGTGTTGAATGAACTGTCTTTCTCTGAATTTCAGCAGGGAATTACAGACTTGGATCTCAGCTGACATATTCATAGCTTTCTACTAAAAGTACCTAGAGTTTGTGTCCTCTGCCACGATTATAGTTAAGCCATAATGACAACTTGGACGAGCTATTGGATCTGCCTAAAATAGAACAGCTCTTGTAACACTAAGAATGGCCTTACAGTTATGGCACGGGACCAGTACTTTGGAACCTATTCATGGCTATGCCACATGCATCCTGTTTGACCAGGGGAAGTTGTTTGACCTCTCCACACCTCAGCCCTGAGGTCAGTGGAACGGCTTTGGAATTAAATTACATCGGGCTTTCAGTCTAAAATAGAAGAAAACAAAAAAAAAGGGTACAATTTCCACCCCCACTTTACTTGAAGCAAAGTCCTCCTGGGGGTTCAAAGTTCCCTGAGCACCACACAAGCTAGGACCTAACCAAATTACACTGGCAGTCTATACCACATAGTCGGGCTCAGCCCACACAGCCCCTCTCTCCTGCATTTGGTCCTTACTACCTTTGAATTTTACAGAAAGGTCAAAGGGAAGAGTTTATTCATTGTCTATGATAGTTAAAGGTTAACACAAGTATTTGAGTGGTAGTCCCCAAAACTATTTTTTCAGTGTGATAAATAGTGTTTAGAGCCTCTGGCCAGCCAAACTGGTTTCAGAGGTCACAGTAGTGGGCCCTGATTTACCAGGAAAATCATGGTTTGGAGAGTTGGCTGTCTCAACAGTTCACTTCATAGAGGGAAGGTATTACACAAACCCTCTTATCAATGTCTTTTTGAAAAATTGTGAGCACGTCACATTCCATGTGTATTATCTGTGGCTAAAGGAAAGTTTATTTGATTGCATCACTTCAACTTCTGTCATTTGCAAGAGTCAAAAGTTGGAGAACAACTAGTTTCACAAAAGGTCACCTAAAGCCTCCTTGTCATACTGTGTGTCAGCAAGTTTGTCCAGGTATTGATTCAGTCGAGAAACCTCATAAATTTTTCTTGGAACTTTTGAGGCGACAAATTTCGAATTTATCTAGCTTCAAAAACATGAGAATGAAATTCACCTGGTAGTTTATCTGTAAAGTTCAAAACTCAGAAGGCTGAGCAAATTCGCTAGAGGTACATATGTATTTCTCGCAAGTGTTTCACAAAGACATAGGATAGATTCTAAAACACACAAGGAATACTGATGAAATTACAGACTGTCATGGACTCATATTTCTCCCTCAAAAGGACAAAGCCAAGATAACCACTTGGCCCTATGCAGAAACATTCCTATAGCAGGAGGTGCCTGATACACTCACACTACAAAATTAAATCCTAGCTATGCTACAGTTTAAGCCTGAAGTTGGCCCTGCAGACAAAGCTACTAGGCAACAAGCATTTTAAGCTAGTATACACAAAGGCAGAATCAAGGCTTGTGTCTATGTTTTCTCTTTCACAGACACATACACAAACAACTATCTTTTGACTATCCTTTTAATGGTCATTAGATCTATGGTAACCTAATTACTTCATATGTCATCCTGAATTGAATAAACGGGTCACAACAGATAAGACATCTGACCGGGAACTTTTCTGAGCCACAATATAGATGTATTTGTTCTAGCAGATAAGAAAGGAATGCAAATTACAATCATTCTCCATCATGTCTCTCAGTGAAGCAGTGTTAGAAACATGTTTGCAATGTACGAGCTAGACATCTCCTAAAACTTAGGCCAAAACCAACTTTCTTCGAGCAAGGCCAAACATGACCTTGTTAGTCATAACACACCACCTCATCTGTGGTATTGAAGTCATTTGACCAGATAACAGCCTGATAACATTTTACAGAGTGAGTGTTACAGAGGGATTAACAAACCCGTATACCACAGACCCAGTTAGTACTGGTAAAGCTATGATTTCAGACCAGCAGTTTTGCTGACACAGAAATGTGAAACAAAAAATGGAAAATCCAACTCTATATCTAAATAAGGCCGCTGTAGTAGGAAAAGTATCACAGTAGTTCTGGCCTGAATATAAAATATCTTCCAGACAACAACTGCAATTGAGCAGTGTGCCATTTCCACAATCAGGTACCTGATAAATGTCTGCAACCAGCAACTGCGTATCACCACAACTGATTTATTTTCATGCTGATCCCAAGCACCAAGTCTTCCATTCCCAAAGGTGACAAAGAAACTCAGATGTCCCCAGGATACGCACTGGTGAAGGGGAGGGCACTTGATAACTCCATAGTTAGCACTTGTTTCTGCTCTTATTCCCTTCTGTTAATACAGCTAAAAGTAAAAATATATTTTTTAATATTCCTTTGGAATGTAAGGTGTTGCTGTAGCCACTGCAAATCACGTAACCACAAAAATCATGCGTCAGAGTCAGGAAAATGACTGGTCATATCTGTGAAACACTTAAAAGTAGCACCATTTTTAGAGAAAAAATTCTAATATTCTTACCAAAAAAAAAAAAAAAGACATTTAGCTGAACATTGCCACTTGAGACTCAAAAATTGTCTTATGTATTGTATGTGTCAGCATTGCCAACGTATTTACATAACTAGTCATAATGCTTCAGTATTCATAACCCTTACTGAAATGAGGTTCAAGTGAGAAGTACCATCAGTCTGGTTTACAGACTAGAATGCTGAGAGTGACCTACAGGAAGTCTCTGATCAAACCAAGGGCTAAATCTGGAGTCCCTGCCTAGTGGTTCAACCACAGACCTATCCTCCTTTCTCAAACTTAGCACTGTCCCTTCTCTCATGGTGAAGAAACCACAGCTTCACCTCTGGGAGACCTTCCCCTTCCTGAAGGGAGGCTCCCTTCTGTGCCAGGATGTCCATTGTGGTGGAGGAAGACAGCGCTTACCTGGGCAGCCCTTACGGTTTCCGACCTGTTTTCTCTGCACGGAAGAGAGAAGCAACCTGGATTTCCACCATTTGCTTGTCATAGCCACTGTCCTGTGTCTGCAGTCCCGGGACACACCTCAGAGCCATTAAGCACAGCTCTCAGATGACAGAGCCCAGCAGGTACACCATATATCCTATTGGCTGTTAGGTAACACACTCATCAAGTATTGTTCCATGGAAGCTTCACGTGTTTTCTATTTCTCCTCAAAGGCCAGCAGTATTTTCTTTGGCTACAAGGCACCATAATAACTACATACCTAGAGCAACGGAGATATCCGATTAAAAAAATGTAAGTGCCTCAGCTTCACAGTGGCTGGATTGATGGCATAATGAATGCTTGCATTTCTAACTAATTACGGCTTTTTAAGGTTTTCATGCAAAAATTACTTGGAATTTTTACTTGGCAACTGTTTCATATATTTGCGATGAAAGAATATTTTGACTAGGATTCGTATCATCATTACATGATCATGCAGCTCTGAGAATGTTTTTTAAATGGTTGTACTGTTTCAACAAATAAATGCTTTAATCACAACTCCCTCCTAACAAAAAGCAGCAAAGTGAGAGTAGAGGATACAGAGTAAATGCAGAGATTTTTCTCTGCAGTTGCCTCAGCAGACTAAGGCCAATTAAACGTATGTTAAAGGTATTGCAAGGTAACAACAGGTCATTACAGAAAAAATCCAAAGTAACACTCTCTCCAGCAAGATACAAAATACCTATCGAATAACAGATGAAAAATAGATTACAATCTGCTATATTTACAGTCCTTTTAACAAGAAGAGTTAAGAAATAACCCCAGAGAAAACTAGCACCACAACTCATTCCTCTAATATGCCTTCTTATACCCTATTCAATTTCACAGAATAATTTCCTAGTCACTTATTACCGTATGCTTGGTTCTGTACTGCCCTCTAAATTGATCTCTGTTTTCCTAGGTTTATTCTACTCCTCATTAGTATACACCAGCACTTTCTTCTAGCATAAATGTAATATTGCTGTGCTTATATTACTCTTGACACATACTCTTGCATGGCTATATCAGAAGATGCAATTCAAAAATACTTCTGGAGCATATCTTATCAGCTGGAATGTTTCAGATAACATACTTTAGTATGTCCTCACAGATAATATACTAGGATCACTGTGTACAGTAGATTAAGGGCGTCTACTTCTGCATCAGTGTTATTCTAATATTCCTACTCGTACAAAGGTAACTATTTTTTTACTTTAAGATCAAGTCTATAATAAGTACTGCCTTTATTCCTGCAAAACTGAAAAATTCAAATTGTTAAATACAGTTTCAGAAGGACTGGATATTTATCTATCTCCCTAACAGGGTATGGGGAACACTCCCTGGTGCTGAGAAGAATAGATGGCACCTATGATTAAGGTGTTAAATTAGGAGCTTGGAAATACTGGTTTTACAGGCTTCCCATATTACCTTTGCAAATCACTTCTCACTTGACTCTGCCAGATATGGTGTAACGCCCTCAGTTAACATTACTCAGGTTTCTTAAATGGGCAATTGTTCTTAACATTTCCAAAATATCTCATTAAAAGGATGTGGGGCTGAAGCTCATTAAAAGGGAATCACTAGAAAGAAGAGATGGGAGTGTAGAAAGTGGAATTACATTGACTGTGCAGGACTTACTACTCCTTACTACTGACATCACTTTCTTTCTCTCCTCTAGAAGGCCTCACAAGGGAACGAAACCTGTGTGCCAGGCTCACACTTGCTGAAAGAAGCAAGTATCTTATGTTGGGAAAGTACCCAAAGGCCCTAGTCTTTGAGATCAAAGCCTCACTGGATCTAGGCACTACAAGCACATAATGAAAGACAGTTTCTGCTTTGTTTATGATTAAACAGAATAAAGAGATATAAGCAGAGTGGGGAAAGGAAGAGACATTTCTTGCCCAAAGCCAAACAGTAAATTTGAAGGTAGAGTTGGAAGCAGAATTCAGAACTTGCCAAAAGAATAAAGAGGCAAATATCTTCTGTGGATAGAGGGAGAAGATGCTGGTTCTTAGTATTTGTGCCTTGTGATTCTTGAAATACATCCTTCAAGAAGTATCAAAAAGGGACAAGAGAGCCTGGGTAGAAGAAGAGAAGTAGGAGAACGCTACAAACTTTTTGCTAGCTAATGTCCCTGGCAAGAACTAGAGACTTCTACAGTACTGGCCTTTGCAGATAACCCTTGCAAGCAAACCTACCTTGCAGCAATGGGTTTTGTCACCTTCCCTCTGAACCCAGTAATGAAAAATTATTGTATCTGTAGCAGGTCTGTTCAGCTCATCTGAAGAATTGCAGCAAAATGGTGGGCCAGGTATAAAAGAGCTGCAACAAGCCAGCAGAAATTCCCTTTGAAAAAAAGCAACCATGGGCTAATATGCTCCTGCTTTAAGGTCCTCAACCTCTGGAACACACTGAAGATACAAAGAGCACAGAAGTAGCTGAACTCCCCTGAAAGCATTATATGCTACTTTTGAGGACACATAACTTCTTTTTGCTTCAGGAGCTTCAAGCATACTGTAAAAGCAAAAGCAAGTGTGAGAGAGCTCGCCTCTGCATGACGGCATCTCCCCTTCTAGAACCAATGTCTCTTGGACACTGCCTGCCCCAGCCACAGCAATCCCTTTCTTCTGCTAAGAGGCCATCAGAAACTGTTCCTCACAGTCAGCTCTCTTGAGCAAAGCCAGCCACAACAGAGCCCTGCACTGTTGTGAAACTGCTAGCTTTAGACTGAATGAACACAAATTAAACCATTATCAGAAACAATGAGTGCAAATTAGCCAGACAACCAGCCACCACAGTAAGAGAGACAGCTGAACTGCTGGCACATTCCATAAGACAAAATAAATAAATAAGCAAATAATAAGACCATTCAATAGATTACAATCCCCTGGAAACCTAGCTGCTGCTTAGTGCTTGGAATAGCAGAGTTACTAATACAAAATTAATATCTAATAACAAATCACAAACTTCAAGTGTCTCTTAAAAAACACAAGGAGAAGAAAATCCTTTAAGGCAACTGGCTTTATTAGGAAACAGATACAAATTTTCCTCTTGAGTCAATCTATCAGAAATAAACACAAACCTAAGCATTTCAGAAGTTGCTCATTTGGTTGTCAGCAGAAAAAGGAATTCTTTAAATTAAAAGAAAGAATGTATAATGTACAGTACACAGAAATTGCATTATTTTGATCAACACTTTTCTTCTGCCCTCACCCACGCGGTAAAAATCTGTAATCAGATCCTGCATTGGAATCCTTTTACAGATCTTCCCTGACTTATGATCCTTTTCCACAAAACCAGTTAGAGAATCCAAACCACAAATTCACACTCCGGAGTCAAATAACTTCCACTGTGCCACACTCAAAGAGATTCTCAGTTCAACAGAAGTGGACTCCAGTGTCACTCATAGCACATAAAAAATCCCTAGGATTGAAGTAAACTTGATAGGAACTCTGTCCTGTCTGCCTGGCAAAAGTTGCTGATAATGTTTTAAATGTGGCCAGAAGTTGCAGTGACACTAAACAAAAGTAAATTGGGTTATCAAAATATTTGCATTCCCCAGTTCAGCTGCGGCAGAACAATAATATGATGATAGTGAAAGATGATAGTGAAAGTAAGCTATCATGAGTAAATTAATCCTGAAATCAGTTTCTACAAATCTGCTCTGACAAAGTACTTTACCTTGACATACCCTTACTCAATCTCTTGTCCTTAACTATGAATTAGTAAGCATTTTATTATTCAATGATACAATTTTATTCAGCTGTGCTTTAATTCACAGACAATGTTCAATGCATATATGTCCTGTAAGTCCACAAAAACAGGTCTGGGATATTTTTTGGCTTGCAAGATCATATTTAGAAAGACAACAGGTTACAATGACACTGTTATCACTAAGTGTGAATAGGAGGTGGAATCTCTTTCTGTCTCATTGTGTGGTAGTATACAAGGCTTCAAATCTTATTGTCACTTCTAGGAAACATGTTCCAATACACTCAATGAAAGGTAGATCCATATCCTACCTTATTCCACAGTGGTTAGGGAAAACACACACACACTTTCCAGCTGAGATCACAGAAACCTTATGTAATTCTGCAGAACTGTAATTCTTCAGAACTACTTTGTTAATCTGCTACTTCAGTTTAAATGATTTCCAGTTTCTGTTCTAGAATCTGTTCAGATCAGAACTGATGTATTTTTAACTAATAATACGGGAAATTGATATAGCTATAGAAGACACACTATCCCTAAGCAAATAAGAAAAATAAAACAAACACACTAGGGGACACAGACGGGAGAGAGAGATTTAAGTCAAAGTCACTTACCATTCTCTGACAGGATAAAACTCCCTGAAGTGTGTGTTAACATATTCAAAAGTAATTAAAAATTAAATTCATGCACACTTTCATATCTTTTCTTGGTGCTGGGGTGATTCAAAGTAATCTTTGAAGTAAATGAGTATCACATTCTATCTTCTAAGAAGCTCTTTTAGCCAGTATATGGTATAGCACCTTACAGCGTCTGCCTGCAAGTGTTGCTGCAGCTGTAGAGACACATTATTTAGAAGGGAAGGAAAAGAAAGATTTTAAGTATAAGAAAGTTTGACCTACCTTGCTTAGTTCTTTGAAACAAAAGGCACTGTAAATCAGAGATGTGAGCTCTGTAGCAGAAGGAAGAATGAAATGATCTGCAGAGTTCAGGGAGACTTCAGTGTGATTCCAGCTGCTTCGCTTGGCTACTGCCTTCCTTCTAATAAAGCTGCCGAATGATATAACGCCGTGTTTGTTTTCAGCTGAGGAAGTTGTTTCCAACTTCCCTTGGTTTTCTAGACCCATTTTTGAAACATTGCCATGCTGTATAATCCCAGTATTTCACGAAAAATAAATGTTAGACATGTGAATGAATCATTTTGGTCAGTGTCCAAGCAAGCAACAGATGTGGTGGCTGATGAATGGAAAGAGACCTTACAGTTGTGGGCTGCTTTTTGTTCTGCAGAGAAGAGGTTGAACAGTATTTCTTTGTAAGCACTCTGGTTTATAGAAAATAATGTTGAATGAGCTGAAAGATGTTTAAAAAGTCACACTGAAAGCATCATTCTGCAACTGTACAGTGCAATACATTCATTTGGTATTTAGGAATAGCAGATTAATCTCCTTTTGTGTGTAGGAGAGAAGTAAGCTCCTCAAAACACTAATTAGTGACTCTGTCAGATAGTATAACATTGGTCAGGAATTTGAACTGGAGTTTAGGTGACTGGGCCCGATTCCCAGTTCTGTAAAGAGCCTGATGAGCTTTTGTGGCCAGGCTTCATGATCTTCATGTCGCTCAATTTCTCAGTCAGTAAAACGTAAATATTATTCCACTAGTATCTACCTACCATAGCTTACCTGACTCTAATGATACCACACTCATCATATCATTTGAAATCAGTTAAGCATCTGTCAGTCTACCCTGCCAGTGGAAACAATAATCTAACAGTGGTACTCCTCTGTCACTAATGCAAAACACGTAACATGTTCCACACTGATTGAATCTAGTCAAGGCCAAATTTTGCAGATATCAAATGTATTGATTCCAGTGAAAAATTAGAAAGAAGAAACTCCAACAAACCATTCAACCATCAAAAAAAAAAAAAAAAACCACAGAAAAGTGAAGTGCTTAGTGAGATCAGCTGAACTGGGATTACAGAATTTGGTTAGCAAGGCTATCAGTTCTTCAGCAAATCTGTTTAGGTTCATAGACCACAGATCTCTTAAGAGGAACCAAAAACTCCTTCTAGCAATACTAGTCTTCTTTGTCTTTCCTCCATGACAGTTCTTGTTCTGCCAATATAAGTTTAAACACTGGAAGTGTTTAAAGTTATACATGCACATTGTACATGAGTGGGAAAGCCTCTAATTCCATGAAAGGAGGATGGGGATTATGCACAGAGCCCCTGGCCCACTACGAAAGGACAGGGGAGCAGGATTCCTGTGAATATATGGAGACAAAGGAGATTGCCTGAGGAAAGCATCTCACTTGTTTATTTCTTGCATTTTAAAGATTTCCTGTTTTCGCTAGGTAACTGATTGGTTAATCTTCACTAATAAAAGCTCTTTTAACAGTAATTATCTTCTTTTGTAAATACTGGGATAGGTAAATACAGGCACCGTTTAACAGCAGATCTGCTGAGGGGTTTTCTTGCCTGTAATGGCACGTGAGCCTGTGTCTCTCTAGGTACTTTGCCAAATCCAGTTATGGTAAGGCAGTTAATTCAAAGGTTTGTGCAGTACTATTTCAGCAGGACAAAAGAGGACAAAAGAGGAAAATACTGGGTAGATAACCCCCAGACATGATCCACCAAAAAAGATAAAAACCCCAGCAAACAGTCACAATTTGCCAAATGTTCCTCACCTTCTTGGTGAGCATTCTGGAGAGTGCAAAGGATTCTTGCAGTTTGGGGTAGTGAGGAATTGTCCTTAAGGGGCTGTTTCCTTCACCATGAACTAAAACAGGTTTCTGACTACTCTAACATATACCGGAGTTGATACCTCAGCTCTCCCATCCTTCAGAACCAAGGGAGGATTAAACCCCACAAAGCAGTTTTCCTCACCCTTCCTTACCACCACACCAAACATGAAACAAAAATGCTAAGGGCCCAGAAGTCATTTTGCAGAGGAAATTTTTCATAGGAAATGAGATTTTTCTTTCAAGAATAGCAGATTACTGCATTTAAAATAATTTTCTACCTCTCTGTCCTACCTACATCTGCTCCTTTTCCATTGAAAAGGACTTTTGCTTTGATGAGCAATTACCCAATTTGCACAGTATAACCAGCATAGTAACATACCTGAGAGGAAAAAAAAAAAGAGAACAGAATTTTACAGACAAAATTGCATTCAATCTGAAAGGAATTACTTCCACCTGTTTTCTGTTTAGATCTAAATACAGCATTTTAATCATATATAGTTTTGATTAACCACAGTGGAAATCTTAAATCCCTGAAGAATTAAGCTTAGGCTCTAAATCTTTCATTGTTTTAGTTCTTTCTATGCTCAGACACAGTGAAAATGGAATGGTGAGTCACAAATTACATGGCTTTTTAATATACACTTTTGCGCAACTCATTAACCATTGACATAATTTGAGTGTGATCTTTTCAGATAATTTTGTGAAAGTTATATGCTTGGAAGAAAATTAGTGAATAAAAAATATCTTGTTTACTTTCATGTCTTCTCCTTCCTCTATCTGGAAGTTATATTTTGTTTTGCCATGTTATTTGTGCTTTTTCAACAGGGTAAGTTATCAAAGTCTTGGAATTTTTACTCTACATTAAGTATGGCAATATGCCAGAGAGCTCTGAAGAGGGACATACATTCATGAACATACAGTGCACGTGGAGCTTGCAAAGCAGGGAAATACTACTTTATACCTGATGGAAAAAGAACAAAGGAGAGGATTTACATACAGATAATAGACATTGGGTCGTCCAGCAGCAAATAAACTGGGTCTATTGAAAAGCAAGTTAACTTTAAAAAGCACTTCTGATTCTTTGGGGGCTTTTTAACCCTATAAAACAAAAAAAAAGCAGAGGATGTACGGAAAAAAATATACAGGGGAAAAACTTTCAGAAATGCTTTACTTGTATTAACCAAAGCACAAATTACAAAGCAATAAAAAAACCAAAAGTAACTTTTAATTTATCTGTATTGCCAACAATTGCCTGATAATTCTGACAGCTATACCCACTAGATCTTATAAACTTGCCTATTAGTACGTGCAGATAATCTCAGCACTAATCAACATCCCATCAATGTTCACTAATTCAGTCAAATTGTATAAACCATGCATTTGCAAATTAAGTCAAACAAAAGATATTTAGTTTTTCTCAGGGTTAATTTAAGCTGAACAACACAAGAAAGCAACTACTTACTGTTGTTTACAGTTCGGTCTTTTTTTTTAGAGACGTAATTCTTCACTGTTCCTTTGTCCTCACTGTTTGAATACCTCATCGGCTAAAATCCACTCTGGAAAGACTGAGTTTAACTACCTGACAATCAGGAAAAGGGTAATTTCCTCCCTTCCTTTGAAACTAATGGCTATTCATGCCTATCCTTTAGGTAAAGCTGTAATGTTTACTTGTGGCTTAGCTACCCACTATATACCACAGTCAGCAACTATGACAAAATCCTCCAGCGACACATTTGAACAAACCACCCGATGAAGGAAAGTTTGGCTCATTTAGGCAGGTCCACAACTCTTTCTATGCTGATTTTAACAATCTGAAAGATTTTCATGTATAACGCATTGAAGAAATTCAGCAATTCTGCGGAAGGCAAAATCCTTCCCCCATCACTTTAGTCGGGTCAGAACACACAAGCATATGAGTGAACTGCTATACATGTATATATGGATGATATATGCATACCAGTTCAAGCTGCAGCACTCCATGTAACTCCTGCAAACACAGTCAGCAGAGTGTTACATTCTATGGAATAATGAACATTAGAGAATAATTTATTATAGTATATATTTATAATGTGACGTTATGTATTATATATTATTATATAATGTATGTCATTTATTATTATATAATGAATTTTTATATGATAACTCGGAAAAAATACTACTGGAAATACTCTTTGTCCTCCATAGATTTTGCTTTTATATGTGCATTTTTTTCTCATTTTCCACAAATAAGTAGGAATTATTTTCTACATAACTTTCAGACCACAGGTATTCAAATTCTATATTCATAAGACAATAAAATAAGAGATTATATCTGCCACTCAGATAACACTTGAAATCCATGGAATTTTCAGAGGGTGTCTTGACAACCAAACTTCTGATATATGTCATTGAGTACTAAAGTACTAAAGATTATATTAATTGAATAGCTAACCAGCCAACTTGACAACAGTATTTTTCCATTTTAGCCAAAATGTTGTCTCCTCCCATGGAAAGGAATGTCAGTGTTTGGAAAAATGATTTCAGAGAGATCTACAGAGATTAGAGACACAAAAATGAGGCTACGCAAACTATAGTTGTTTCACTGTGTATTTCACAAACTATTTTCATATCTTCAGTACCGGTATACAGATTAACCAACTTGCACTTTTTCACCTCACATAAATTACCTGGAACTACAGAGTTACCTAGACAGGTCTGAGGAGTGAAGCCAGAATTTACTGCACCTTGGACTGAGTCAGATGTCTCAAAATCTGCCCAAAGCCTAGCCAGTCTAGGTTCAAAGAAACTCAAAGCACAGAGATGAACCTGAGCCACACCTCTTCAGGATTTAGGCAGCCTCCACCCACTCGGGACGCAAGTCACAGTGTAATTGCTTACACCCATTCTTACAACAGAGATCTTATTTTCCACTTAAAGTGCAAAGACTGGAGATTCAGCTATCCATCTTTTATATAATATGCCTTTGCATTAAACCCCCACATCCATAGTTCAAATAGGATTACATTATGCTGCTACAATGGGCAAAACTCCTGACCCAAGAGGTGCTTAAATTTCACGTT
The DNA here is from genome assembly GCA_013397865.1 of Struthidea cinerea. Taxonomy (NCBI): domain Eukaryota; kingdom Metazoa; phylum Chordata; class Aves; order Passeriformes; family Corcoracidae; genus Struthidea; species Struthidea cinerea. The sequence continues at coordinate 460,481 of VZTI01001000.1, read as the reverse complement.
CTGCAGTCAACTATAAGCAATTCACAGCCAAGTTGTTCAAGACTATTATGATGAATAACAATGCATAAACCAAGCAGATTTGCATGAAGGAGACAATCACCAGTTCCAGTCCCTCACTACTCTACAGCTACATTATTGCTCTTGGCTACCATGTTCACTGAGACACAGCTGGTCTTAAACACAAACAAAATGGACACAGGGAAACTGAAAAGGATTCCAATTCCCTGCAAAAGACACAGAGAAAAACTGAGTGTTGATACAAAATCTGGGACAGTTCCCTGAAAATATATGCTAATAATCAGGGTGCCTACCCAGGACTCACATGTGATCAAGCAAGGCTGTTGCTTTGCATCATAAATACTCAAAATCTTAACTAAGAGAAACGCCTGTGCATGTGTGGAATTAGCCTGCTGGTTACTCTTTACAATACTTGATCAGCCATTGACATTCCTTAGGAATTATGAACATGCTAAGGTTTTAAATTGGACAGTAGTTCCTCACAACGAGGAATGGTTCTTGAACACCAAGTGCAAAGCTGATGCAAATCAAATCCAAATCAAACTCAATCACCCACAGATGTTCTGAGCATGTTCTGAGGTGTTCTGGGTTTGGTGGTTTCAATACATATTCATTTGTATTTTTAAAGTTGCTTTTTATAGACAGCTACATTTGTCAGACTATTTTTCTGTTTAGTGGATGTAAACATGCTTTGTGAAACAGGTAACCTTGACTCCACAAGGATTTAAGTTATTTATCCATAGAAATGAATGTGAGACAAGGAGAACCAATGGAAGTTTCTGCCTACTGCTCTGCATTTGTCCTCTCTGATAACAAAGTTTTGCTTCTAAATCCTACCCAGCTCTCAGCCTCTAATGAGTTGGGAGCTGATAAATCCCTATAAACCTGCTACTTGTGATAGAGGCAAAGCAAATAATTCAATGCTCTGAAAAACACTTTGCTAGTTAAGGGCTCAGTGTGTAAGTCAACCTTAATTCTTTCTTTGCCTTCAATACAAGCAAAACTAGCACCACCTCTAATAAATCAGCAGTGGGCTCAACGGACGAGGCATAGGAAAGCAGTCTAAGCACAGAGACAGCTAAAACCCCCAATATTTATTTGTCCATTCTAGTTCTAATCCTTAAGCTCTGTGAAGACATGCAAAGGTTAATTTTAAATCCTCCTTGCTTTGCAATCTATTTTTTAAGAAGACTATGTGACCCAAATTCAGCACTCAGCATGAACTTCAACACGGAATTTACGTGAATACAGAGATTAGACTTAGCATTTTATGTAAAGGCTATTTAAGTTGCTACTTGTCTTTTCAAGACAAATAGGCTCCCTTCTTTTAAGAGAAGAGCAGTTTGTGGAGAAGGGAACAGCCACTCCCCCATTTCAGGTTGAGAGACTACGCAAAGGGAAATTACATTAATTGTATGTACTGCAGGTGCAAACCAGAAATTGAACTCCAATAACTTCAGTATTAGAAACAGACAATCTAACAACATAGAATAGATCAGAAAAAGAGAGAGGCTAAACCCTGATCCAAAGTAAGAGTATGTGAAATGTGGAAGAAACACAAATCAAATGAAAGGCTTTTTGTTTAAAAGTTCTTTTTCTCCCTTTTAAATTATTTCTATGAAAAACTCTGTTTTCAAACTATAAGAAAAAGAGACTTCTTTCAAAGGCTGATGTTTTTCTTATCTGCATTTCTAGCCTAAAATTAAGTTTTGTCCTTGGGAAAACCCCAGAACTTCTCTCGTTTATCTTTCTGCTTGCTTCTTGAATAGGATAAAGAAATCTTTCTTTAAATTATTCCCATGGTAAAGCAAAGGAGAGAGTCCACTTGTTCTCACATGTAAGAAAATATCTTACGTGGTTTATTGTGGGAACATTAAAAAAATTTTACATGACTTAGAACAGCCAGAGCAGAGAAAAATAACACTTACTTAACTGCTTTGGGAATACATTTTGACCCCACCTTAAACTGACTGCAGAACATCCAGTGACTCAACATAATAGCAAATCTTTTTGGAACTCTCCAATTCCTATAAATTACACTATGGACAAGAAACATGCAGAAGCATTTTACATTCTGGATTATCTTAAATTCATATCCATCTATTTAAAATCAGAAAAGTTCCATTAAAATGGACGTATATAAACATTTAATTCAGAATATTACAAGGGGTAAAAGCCAGTTCAAAACTACTGGGAGCTTGAAAATTCTTGATAAACAGAATTAACAACCTTCCAAGAAGCTTTGAGAAAATTATCTCTTTGTCACAGAAAGACATTATTCCCCACTAGAGTAATGGGAACTAATATTTACTTACGCAAAAATGCCTTGAGTTCCTACTATGACAGAATGTGAGGCATTTTCTCAGCAATACTATAATAAAAATCTCTATATTCTGTACATGTATACAGAAATAAAATATAGAGAGCAAGTTTAGTGGAAAAAATGCATAGAACACAAACTCTGACAACGTAAGCCTGTGCAAGCAGCAGCATGGCCTCCAAATAACAATAAAAAACAGACTAGGGGAGGATTTTCTTCTAATACGACAATAGAAAAAGAGTCAAACTGTGTAGTACTTCAAGCCACCTTTTAAAAATTTAAGACCTGATTACAAGAAAGTAAAAGAATATTTTTAGGAGACAATTCTCAGCCCATGCATTTCAAAAGTGTTTTTTGAAAGTCCTCTCAGTTCAAATGATATTTCAAACTTTTTTCTTGGTCATTACCCAATCATGTTTCAATTATTACACAACTGCCAAACTTTTTGGTTGATAAAATGATTAAGCAAACAAAAAGAAAATTCAACTTTCAAATTGTTGATCTTAAGAAGGTTGCTCTGGTAAGAAAATGAAAAATAGAAACAACAGCCTTCACAGTATCTTTAAAGTTTTGGGGTCAATATCCTGCATATTGAGGATGTTTTTATTATTAGATCACGTAAAGCTCTTATTCTAAAATTAAAAGAACTTTGAATACAAAACAAAAAGCAAAGGTCAGTTTTAGATAATGAGAAAGCAAGCAGAATGCTCATAATAAATTTGCCTCTTTCAAAAAAAAAAAGGGTTTGCTTTTCATTTAATTTCAGTGCCATATCAAAGTAAATAAAAGACCATTATTATTTTTTAAAAACATATATTTTTCATTCAAAAATGGGAAAAATGTTTGTAACGGAGAAGAATCAATGTGTAATAGTAATCTGTCAACCCCAGCAAGCCATTGAGCAAAGCAGAGCAAAGAAAACAAGCTCTGTTTTGCAAAGAGATTATCCTTGCCTTTTACACTTGTGAGGAGTTATTTTCTTTTGCTTTGAAAAACCTTATTAAATATCACAGAATTTATACTAAAGGGGAAAATAGAAATACCATAGAGGATCAGATAGTTGTTCCATAAGTCTCATACCTGATATCGGCCAGTGGCCATCATCAGATTTTTCAGAGAAAGACAACAATTACTTCCTAGGAATTAAAGGTTTTAATACAGTGCCAGGCACTGGGGAACAGCCATTCTACTGTAAAGTTGGAAAGATACTTCTTCCCCAAGGTTACGCTGAATGCGAAGTCTTCTAAAATCCACACATGTAGTCACGCTGCCTTGTTAGAATCCAGGCTAAAACCAGCAACTCATCTTTGGGAACACTTGGCAAAAGCAATCTCTGCATGGCTCAAGCACCAGACCTTCAACTGCTGTCAGTCAGACAACACTTAGCTCAGATCCTTTGAAGAACTTTACCAAAACAACAATTTAAGGATAAATTAGGCTTATAACATCAGAATGTATAAAGTACATGTGCAACAAACTAAAAATCTAGCCAAGAGTTTCCTGCCAGCTAGCTTTACCAACCTTGATTTCTTTCATCACATTCTCTCTTTTCCAATCTGAATCCAGCTGTCAGAAGAAATTTGAGGCTCTTTAGGAGTCTGTCTTTGTTAATTTGTCTTAATGTTTTCATAGGTACAACTTTGACTCACATTTGGATAACAGAAGTGAAAGCCATAAATCAAAGTAAAAGTAGAAAGCAAAGCTGTGAAAGGCATATGGGGCAGATTTTAAAATCTGAATAGATGAGTAAAGATACCAGCAAAGAGAAAAAAAGTCTGATGCTTAGATCAGGAGAAAGTATAATTTTTGAAGGGGAAAGGAAGTTTGTCAGCCCTACTCAATTTTCATGCACATATGTGAGGAGTAGTTTCCTAGCGGGGAAAAAAGACTGAAGGAAAGTAATCTCTCTCAATACCTCACCTGAAGGTGCAATCAAGGTGCAACCTCAAGCTCATAAATAGAGAAAGAATTGAAAGCCAAGAAATACATGGCAACCCAAGCCTAAGTTCTGCTATCTTTGAGTGACAGTCCAAGAGACAGAATGTCACATTCTATCTTGCAACAATATTCAGGAATATTCTGAGGACAAGTTATATGACATTATAAGACAGACTGCATAGATTTCTCATTGCTAAAAAGGGCTTCTGTTTCACATGAACCATTCTGGAAAAGAAACTTCCATGCCTGAGCTATGTAACCAAGCTTCCTTTGTTTCAACAAGCTACGGAGTTAGACGAGCCACAGTAACTCGCTAATCCTGCTATAAACCACCATAAAAGTAAACTATTTTAGCCGAAGATAACAGGTCTTTATATGTGTTTGCCACATGTTTAAATAATGAAGCTCTGCTGACGTGCAATAATTTGGGCACGTGCCTGAGCCTTCCATGCGTGCAAATGCTCTTGACCGAAAGTTCCACTTTTCCCAAGCTGTGTATTATACGAGGCAACAAAATATCATCAGGCAACTTTTGTTTTGTAACAAGTATTTATTTTTCAGCAAGAACGAAATATTCGTAGGGATGCATGTATCAAAAGAATCCAGCAGCAACTAAATTCAGCCCTCCTAAAGAGCAGCCTTCTCCTACTCTTCTGTCATCTGAGATTTGTGTTGAATTACTTGCTCAGCGTGGGTGGACATTTCTAAGCTATGGTTTCATAATAACACAGCCACACAGGAGTGCCTTTTTACAGCAACCTCTTTAAATTTTCCATATTACAGTGCATTCAAGATTGTTTTCCTTCCATTGCACAATCCAAGCTTGTATCTGCACCTGTCTTCACACATAAGGGTGTTGTGTTGACTTTGCGTCTGCCTAGATTGCTTAAAATACCCTGCTGCTTCAGCATAATGAGAGAAACATGCAATGCCTCATTTCCCACAGCAGACGAGATAAACGTTCAAAATCCTGCAGCTGAGAATAAGAGAACCTGAGGTAAGGTCACATTCTGAAGCCCACTTACAAGAGAAGCAGATCTAGCATTAACTCTGATAACGCCAGACTTTAACGTTCTGATAAAACCTACTTGAACAAGCCACACCATGTAAAGCAAGCTACTTTTAATGGCCGAAAATTAAAAAACAAAGGAAGAGTAAAACTCATAGCCTGCTCTCAAGCACATGAAATAATGTGTTTTGAAGGAGAAAATTACTATTACAGCCGTTCAAGTGAAACTTAGCTAAGAGGTTACTTCTCTGTAACCAGAAACATCCCGGCCGGGGCTGACAAAAAGACGCCACCGCGAGGTGTTCTGGAGCAGTTTTCCAGCGCCTGGGCTGGAGGAAGGGAGGCTTTGGGGGCTCCGTGCGAGCTGCGCGAAGATAGCTCCCGATAGCCCGGCCTGCCTGGCGGCTATGGGACGGGACCGCGGCCGGGCGGAGCGCGGCGCTGAGGGAAGGAGACGCCCGAGCCGGGCCGGGAACGGCAGCCCGGGAAACCGCAGCTCCCGCCATTCCCTTCGCGGGGCGCGGCCCGCCGACCCGGAGCAGGAAGCAGAGGATGGCGTCCCTTGACCCCAGCGCAGCACTGAAGAGCGAACGGGGAATGATGGAGGTGAGACGGCGGCGGGAGCGGGGCACGGGGAGTGGGCGGGTGAGCGCGCCGCCGCTACAGCGTCCCCTCAGCACTCGGCGGCGGGTGCCGGGTGCCGGCGGGACGGGCGAACTCCCGCGGGCACAGCCGGCCCTGG
>VZTI01001000.1:418071-454420 GCA_013397865.1 Struthidea cinerea | reverse complement strand
GGCCCTGCGGGTCCTGCGGCTCCGCCCCGGGCGGCGCGGGCGCGGCGCAGCCGGGACGGGACCCGCGCCGGTGCGGTGAGGCCGCGGGGCAGAGGCCGGTCCCGAAAGGAGCCGCCGCCTCCTTGTTTGTGGTAGTGCTGTGGGAAGGCAAGCCCCTCTGTTTAGGGGAGAGTTTCCCCCCTTGTTCTCCCTCCGCCTGCCCAGCACAGCTGCGCTCAGGTGAAGGGGTAGTAGAGGTTTTTATGAGGTGTATTTCGAGGAGCAGTTTTTATTGCCTTTTTGACTCTTTATTCTACTTGTTGCAGTGCAAGAGTGACACTGTCTGGAGAGTTTATCTGATGCTTTTGACACCCAGATACTATCAGAATGCACCACTAATTTTTTTTTAATTATTTTTTTTAAATTATGTATCTGTTTCTTGGCTTTTGGTTGCCTTGTTAAATATGATTGAAGTTTTTCGTTCTCTACCTGCTGTACACAGAGCAATTCAATGGAACCAAAATGAAGCATTGCTTTTAGAGACAGCTGCTAAAATAGCTTGGTTAGAATTGTACAAAATCAAATATTTCTGTATGTAACTGGTTGTTTTTACATTTGTTACAATTTAAAGGATTTTTTGGTTGTAAAACGTTTAAACTTAATTTAGAATTATGCAGTCTTTCCTTTCATCTGAAAAATCCTTTGTGGATTAATAGCTGTAGCCTCTTTGTTTAAAAAGTAAGGATTTCAGTTAGGCCATCCAGATTTTGGCAACATAAATAAGGCATCTGTGTAGCAGATTTCCCTAATATTATTAGCTTGTGATTTAAGCTTGACTTCAGATGGTAAGCAAGCTGTATATAGTTTGAGTTCAGGTTTATTTCTTTGTCCTGTACACTAGTGGTCTTATAAAACACTGATATAAAGGGATTGTTTTTCCTTTAAGAGAATAGGTCTTGCTCTGACGTTTTTCTGTTAGCTACTAAGCAGTAGTTGGACATTTTCCACTTTTACCTAACACACCTCTCCTCCAGTGAGAAAATCTGGTCCATTGAATTTCCTTGAACTGTAAAAAGATAACAAGGAGATCCAGACTGGTGTCATTCAGTATAGTTATTTTCATAGTTCTGGCCTGTTTAAAATTACTTTGCACCTAACTCAGTTTAAATGTGATTGTACTTGCAGCTGAGTGAACTCTCAGTAGCACCTCACCATTGAAATTAGCCCTTGAAAGAAGGAAGCAACAAACCATCCTCCAACATGTTGCTGTTGCCACTGCCTGGCATTTTTGAGATGAAACGAAACATCCATGTGTCGAGGTGCCTTAACCTCCTTTTGGGGCAGTGGAGGGGATTGAATGGTTGTGGTGTCCCCTGCTGGCTGTGGAACCGCTGTCTGACTGCCTCGTCCGTGGGGCAGCCTCCTCTGTGGTTGTTACACTCGTGCCATACTTTTAGCTTTATCATAAGATTGTATGCATACAGTAAGACTTAAAATAGCAGTAAGTTGACTTCAAGCACGTGGAAGGAGTTATTTTACATAATGCAACACTCATGAAGGATAGTCTTCTGTGTTTTTCCTTCACTTTCTTTTGGGTCCTGGCTGTGTATAGGAAATAGAACAGGATGACTGAGATCAATTGATCTATCAAAAAAGCTTTTCTCAGCTGTCAGATGAAGAGGTTTATAAGAACAGCTGGGGTTTCTTGTTCATTTGGTTTTTTAATATTATTACATAAATTACAACACTATGGGAAGTAAGAGGAGTTTGGTGTTTTGGTGGATTGTTTTGTTTTGGGGGATGGGGGGTGTGTTTAAAGTTGAGCTATTAAGATATTCCTTGTGACCATAAATGCTATAACAGCCCAGCTATTTTATCATGAGCAGTGCATAGTTTGGGAAATGACAACAATGTATAGTACACAGGGCCTATGAGGAAGAAAGAAGAAACAAAGGTATTCCAGAAGGAATAGTTAACGTTTATGTAGGAAAGACTGTCAAAATTACTTCCACATTAAAAAAGATGTGCTGCAGACTTCAAAAAGATTTATCCATTTGTTCAACTGTTTGCAAAATGGTACAGAAAAATTTACGTGCCTTAGGGCATGGAAAACATGCATTATTAATGTTATTTTAAAAGGCTCTTTAACTTCCTTGTTGCCAGATGGGATGAGAGAAGTGTCGTGCACTGCAAATGGCCTCCTCTTCGACATTTATTGTTTGCTAGTCTGGAGTCAGCTTTGGTGGATGAGGAAGGTTGGGGACTCTAAGGTAGGTACTAGAAAGCTGATTTAACACTTGTGTTCTTCCATAGCGTAAAAGGCTTGTGTGACACTTGGAAGTCCTTTGTGTTTGGATGCCCTAAAGCATGTAACTGCTTGTTGCTGCAGTCATATTTTTATTAAAAATTGTGGGATTCAAAATTGATTTGCGGATCTTTTGAGTAATAAGGATTACTTTTCCAGCCTAGATAATTACTTCGTGTGGTGTAGGTCTCATATGGGTTTTCTTACATATATCTCTCATCTCAATTGTTAAGGCAACTTAGGAAATTAAGTAATTACATTAATTTGATAAGGTTATTGCTTAATAACCTAACAGAGTCTAGGCTGTGCTCATAAGTATAGTATTTGATTTCATTAATTAAAAGTTAGCCCCTTTTATCAAAGCTAAAATATATTATTAAATATAATATTAGGGTAACCTAGTAAAGCAGAAGTTTCTTTTTGGAATGCAGCTTCATTTAAGTCAAGTATTGGTCTATAGCTGAAACAGTATAGAGCTTCTGAAGAGCTTGTAGCTTAGACTGAAGGAGGAGCTTCAGGATATGGTGAGTATGAGGATGGATTGACTTTTTAAAAATTTTTTGCTTACAGATGTTTGAGAGAATCAAACAATCTGATGAAGCTTCTGCTTCTTCAGCACAAGGTAAGAAGTTAAAAAAGTTGAAAGTTTTTGTTGCAGTTACATTTAAAAACATAATAATTATCAGTAGAAGCATTAGTTCACCTTGTAGTTCAATTGCATACTTTGATTTCTTAAATTTCATTATGGAACTTAGATGGAAGGAGTGAGTTCTGAATCATCCACAAAGTTTCCATGTAGGTGTAAGTTTCTTGTCCTGTTGTAAGCTGATTGAGACATTTTACATTTTATCTCAGTGATCATGGATGTCGCAGTACCAATGTAGATTGCCTGGTCTTGAACCCAGACAAATCAGTAGAAAAATTCTCGCTCACCTCAGCCATGCGAGAGTAAAGCATATTTTATGAAGTTCTTGGATGAACTTTGCAGACAAAAGGATCTCTTAATGCTTTTTTGAACTTACTAAGCCTTTTATCTTCCTTTAAAATAGTAGTTTTGACAAATGCAATGTAAGAGAAGTAGCTAGCAACAGGTAAAACTCTCCATTTTCCTCAATACTCTGTTGGTTTTTATGTACTGTACGTGTGTGTTTGCTTGGTTTATTTTTTGGTTGTTGTTTTTGTTTTTCTGTAGGAATCCAAAGACATGGTGTTGAGGGCTCTCCACGACAGGACAGCAGTAGCAGGTAAGTTAGGTGATGATCTGACTGGCATTCAGCTTACTGCTTACCAAAGTAAAATGGGAAGAATCTGCTTTTCAGCCTTATCCGTTACCTTGTGTAACGGATGACAGTGACACAATATGGATTAAGTGTATGATGGAGATCCTTTGTACCTTATAGCAATGTACTGTTAAAAACTGTGGGGAAGGCACATTGTAGTGCCCAAAACTACTGTGTCGGTGTCAGGTGTCTTTGGTCTTTTTTTCTTTTGTTTCAAAATACTAACAAACAGATGAATGAAAAGATGACTCTGCCTTTTTCTTTAGAGGCAATTATTTTCAGATTTCAGCTAACTGTGCCTTCAAGCTGTTACCCTTTGTTCTGCATTTAAGGAAAAATTTATTTAGTGCAATTTGCTTGAGAATACTTTTAAATACGTAGTACCGCTTACCATTACAATTCTAAAATAGAAACGTTTATCTTGCAAGTTTTTCCCATCTTTGTAATAAGATAGATATTTAGAATTTCTGTGCTAAGGACATGGATTAAACAACCCAACATGTCTTGATAATATTACCTGCTTCTTTCAGTTTACACAGAAGTGGACAAGCACATCCTCGGCCTGGAGCATCCACTGTGCAAAATAGACAAGGATACTGCAACTGTTGCCATGTACACTACAGTAATCTGGAACAGGTGAGACAGCTTCTGCATAATTTGGTAGCAGATAGCAAGGAGTACCTAAAGGCTTTATCAGCTTATAAAATATCAGTTTCTACACTGAACAACCAATACTGAGTGAAAAATAAGCACTTTGTGAATTGCACAATATGTGCACTGAGTAAGATACCTTGCTTATTTGTTACCTGTTATAAAAGATGCTGGTGAAGTGGCATGGATGCTGCAGTCTGCTTTTCCAAAGTGGAGCATGGCTGTGCATTGCATTCATTATGGGTTTTTTTGTGTCTTTAAGCTTGAGATCTGTATGTATTGTAAAGTGTTAGGGTTATAGTAATGTGTTAGATATCAAGGCTGGAGACGTTTGATCAACTATTTTCAGTTCTTTAGCTCTGTCAGTCTCCTGTCTTTTAGACTTCTTAAATTAGAAAGTAGAAGCCTATTTAATCTTCTACACTTAAGAAAAATCTTGTCCATTAGAGTGAATTATAGGATGTTTGTTCATACGAAGTTCAAGAATATTATAAGTAATTTATAGATAAATTTAGAGTATTTGTTCTGGTTAAGAGACTTGTGAGCAGCTATGAGATTTGTGAGAGTATTTGTACTAGTTAGAAGAGATTTGTCAGCAGCTACCAGAGCCACTAATTTAAGTTCCAACTCAGAAAGATGTTTTGATACATTTTACTGTTGAGACTGCCTAAGCATACTTAAAAATCTCAATCAAGGCTTTAAAATAGAAAAAGCTGAAGATTTTTCTTTTTATTTAAGTATTTTCATAGCAATGGTGTAATATTTAAGCTGGGAAGGAATTTTTAGGAATAGGCCTGTGTGCTAGCAGTAGTATTAGACTAATCATCTGTTTTGTCTTTCACCAGCATATTTTCAGCTCCCAGCACAGACATTTTACAACATACTGTAGGAATCGTATGGGTACCAGTAGCTTGATGGAGCGTTTCCTGCAAGATGTTTTACAGCATCATCCCCACAGATACCATGACAGCAGGTATAATACAGAAGGCTTTTTTTTAATATGTGTTAGTGGAATGCATGTGTTATGAATTCCTGTTTCTGTTCTACTGTTGAGCAGTAAATTTGGCCCATTTGAGGTGAAACTTGCTCAATGAAGACAATTTAGAAAGACATGTATTTATATAAACAGCATGCAAGTATATTGCTTTTGTATTGTCTCTGCACTTTTAAACTTCTTTTTGCTACTGATGGATTTGAAAAAACACCACTGATAGCATTTAAATGTGAAGACCTGAAAAAAGAAGGAGTATATAGGTCAGCACTTACAATAACAGACTGTACAATCTCACATGCATTTACAAATTCTTCAAATTTGAGCTTTATATATTTTATTCTAAATATTATAATTCTGGGCTTTATATATATATATTTAGCAGTATATTTTATGGTATGCTTTGAAAGAGTTCATAATTTTGGTTTGTTGATTATGTCAGGTAAGTATTTACATGTTTATTTTTTCATTATCCTTGCAGTTCACATGTTCAGTTAATACTTGAATTACGTTAACTGGCCAATTCATTAATGCTCAGATTTTGAAAAGTATTCTCTTTATTTATCATGTGCATGTTTCAAGAGTGGTAAGAGGATCAGTGTGTTAAACTTTTCTCTGTAGGTGAAGGAAAATCAATTAAATCTCATTCTTCATTTGTTATGTTTTGAAAGGCAGACAAAAATCCCAGTTTGATCCCAGTACAGTACAGTGTTTCTCAATATACAACTCTGCTGTATGTCTGACAAACAAGCAGAAGGGTATTTTGTCTGAAAGCACTCATTGATATTATCAGTGGTGTGATAGAATAAGCTAATATGCATGTCTATGCCAAACTAGCCCATGTCATGATGTACACATCACTAGAAGTAAATAAATTGTCCTTCCATCTTAAATAAATAGATTTAATTGCACTATCTTGAGAATAGCCACCATTTTTTTGCTATGGAGAAAATACAGGATTCACTTTAAAGCAACATCCAAATGAAAAAAGCCCTTTCTTGAAGTGTCACTAACAAAAGGTTGTTCCCCTGGTGAATGAAACCTACTAACAAGGAAAAACAAACTACCATGCTCCTCTAAGTTGTTGCAAGAAGGAATAGAAAAATGAGAAAAATAATGCACAAAATCTAGATTAAGTTGGAGGAAGAAGGGGGAAGAGTTAACCCCAAATCTAGACAGAGTTTGGAGGAAGAAAGGCAAAAATGGAAAAGAAAGCATGAATAGATTTGTTTCGTGGTCCTGCTCTGAAAAGAAAGTCATGGTCTTACATGTCACCTGAGGTAAGATTTTGATTCTCTTCTTTCTCATGTTAAAACACTTGGATTTATACAGAGTTTCACTCAGTTCTTTAAATACCTGTTTTTACTATTTAGCTGAATTCACACAAGGGATCTTTATGTGCCATTTTAAAAGGTTATGGAAATATTTGTAGGAACTGATTTGTTTTACAGAACCAGTATACCTAGTAGTTATGTGGAAAAAAGAAAAAATCATCAGAGCTTTGCCTTATGCTGAATTTCAAAGGATATTGTTGTTCTCCCCCAGTAAACAAAACAAAACAAAACCAAACACCCACAAACCACAAAATCATTCCTTCCTCCAAACTCTTGGTATGTAAGCTTATTACCTAAAGAAATATTATTGAGCATTTTAGAAAGTAAATTTTCGTTCTTCTTAAGGGGGTAATTTGTAGCAAAACTGTCAGAAGTTCCTAACTATATAAAACTGTAGTTCTGTTCTCTTCCCCCCAGAGACATTTGCTTAAAAGTAATTTTTGAGAAGTACTTGTAGGCTGTTAACTGAGCTAGAGACCCAGGAGTTTGCTATAGTTTCTCCATATGAAAATCTATTTGGTTTTATATTTAGTCTTTCAGCAATGTCCAGGTGCCAGGATACAAAGATGTTTCACACAGAGATGGAAGAACTCTGCAGTTAGGAAGTTAAAAGATTGTTTCTGCTGCATTTGGCCTTCCCTTTAGGTCTTACTTCAGAGCTTAGGTAACCAAGAATCCATGCAAGGGCAAAGCAGCAGTTCAGCTGACAGGCATTGTTTGATCATCTGATCTATTTGATTACTTTGCAATCATATAGTATTAGAAATAATCCTCATCTTTTTTAATGTTTCATTATATGAGGTTTCTCTTGCTTCATCAGCACTATATCCCTTAGCTGTATGTACTCTTAGTTATATTACCAAGGAAATTACTGCACTATAAAATTTATTCACAATACTTCTGTTAGCTGATATCTGCCATGTATTAAAGTAAGCATCCTTTTAGGTCTCACAAGGTCTGGTTATAATTTTTGAGTGAAACACAGTATTCTTTACTTCAGTTATATTTACATATTTTAAAAACTGTTTTCATTGGATTTGCCCAGCTGTTACACATTGAAGCCTTGTGGGTTCCTGTGTTGCATGGGAAAAATAGTCCATATCTGTCAGCTGTGTTAATTCTGCAAGACACAAACCCTTGTGTTTGAGGCAGTCCAAAAGACAGAACTGCCAGTTACAGAATGTATAAAAATCTGTTGTCACAGCGAGGCTGAACAATCCTAACTTGGCTTCTTACTGGAGTGAGTCAGAAGCTGTGGTATGTCTGTGAGAAACAGTAAGCATGGAATTCCTTGGCCACATGTGCAGAGTTCCTATCAGGCAGCCATGTTTTGTAGAGTAAAGGGCATTTATACTCAAGAATGGTTTTATACTGTGTCATATTATTATGTTCCCTTTCTCTACAAAAGCTCAATTTTAAGTAATGGTAGTATGACCAGTGAAATAACCTCTTCATAGGCTTACCACTTCAAACAAAAGAAGTATCTTTACTTTTCCTGCTTTGCTGTATTTATAAAATTATTGTAATCTATGTTTGGCGGTTCTTAATTGATGGTTGCATGAAGAGGGTGATAGACTAATGCCCAAATTGTTATCTTTAGCTTTGTGGAGCATTTCCCTCAACATAATTTTTAAAAATTTAGTATCTCTGCTGAAGTAGCAGAAACAGTAATTTCAGTCTGTTCATTAGAAGTGATGCAGTCTAGGTAATTACTCTTAAAAAACCCCCACACTGCTTTTGTTTGAAAAATTCAAGCATATTTACTGTATTTATATAAGCTGGTTTTTTTCTCCCCTGCCCTTTAGACCAACCTATGATGACATGCCACTCCCTGTCACTCTGGAGCCTCCTAGGATTTCTTGCCTGTCTTCAGAAGAGATGCAGAAAAAGAGGAGCAGTGAGAAACAGGAGATTTCCAGCAAAGACCAGGAGTCCATTTGTGAAATAGGCACTTCTGTTCCATGCCTGTCTCATGAGGGCACAAAGAAAACTTTTGTAACACAAGCAGGTTTTCAAAAATTTCAAAGAGGCCAGGAACGTGTTCCAGGAGTATCCCAGCAATCTATCGGCATTTGTAGTGATAAGAAATGGGTAACTCTGAAAAATGCTCGAATTGCGAATCGTAGCCGTGAAGGTCAGTTTACAGCTGTGAGCCCTGTACCTCAGCAGTTTTCTCTCAGTCCTACAAGCCACAGTTCCTCTGTTAATCCTAAAACAGGAAAAAATGTTAGGGATTTGGCAGGATCAAATCTGTTTCTGCGTAGTGGATGTGATGAAAGAGCAGTGGAGGGCTGCAGCAGTGATGTGTTGTTGAACCCACGCTTGAATCCTGCTCCAGCACTGGTTCACCCAAAACACCCTTCAGTTTCTCATCAGAATCCTACACGCAGCCACAGCAATTCTTTCTTTATTACCTCAGGTCAATCTCTCTCAAAGCGAGATAGTTTACGAACTCAGGATGAAACTTTGGTGTCTGATCTCCATCTCAGGGATACTGTGGGTATCAGCAGCTCCCTAGACCTTGGGACATCCCCACAACTAGCACGATGCAAAAACATGAAGACGAACAGAGGTGATGAAAGTTCAGTGGATGAAACTATTGAAGATGTAATTTTGAAATACTGCCATGAAACTGCATCTGAAGAAATTTATTTCAAAGAAGAGAATAATCCTTGTGTACCTTTTTCATCACTTCTGGACCATACTAATTTAGAGGGCTCTGAAATGAGTTTTGACTGTGATGCACCAATACAGGTAGGAACAGACTTACCCAAGGCAGCTATAAAAGATATAGAATTCCTAAAAGAGGTCCAAGTATGTTTGCAAGATAAAGACTATGGAACACAGCTCTCTTCTGTTTTAAAAACTGAGTCATTAGAGAAAATAGAAGCAGTGAAAAAGGATGTTGTAGTTCGTACCGAAGAACCAGTTCTTCCAGCCCTGCCTCACGTGCCTCCTTCTTTTGTGGGAAAGACTTGGTCTCAAATAATGTATGAAGATGATATAAAAATTGAAGAACTTGTGCGGGACTTCAGGGAAGGTCGTTTTCGCTGCTATTTTAACAGTGAATCCTCAGCCAACTGTACAGGGAAGAGAATGAAGAAAAAAAAGCAAGAGGATGAAAAAAGGATCAATATTATTGAGGGTAATAGAACAGAAAGTGCACCAGTTAAAGCATTGCCAGAATTTAATGATGCTTTAAGTGGTGGCTGTGATTTTGATAACCCATCTTTAGCCTCAGATACACTATGCAACCCACAAATTGTAAAAATGCCTAGGAAAAGGACATGGCGCCTGGCTTCAAGATGTCAGGTGGTTAAAGTCAGCCATGGCACCCAAACAAGTCTGCTGAACTACCCTGTAGCAAAAAGGAAAATGTCTAGAAGAGAATCTGACCCAGCTGATCAGAAAGCAAGCATTGCGTGGCTGGAGAATGAAAGAACTCCAAACATGAAAACTAGACTATGTGCTCTTAAACTTCCAGAGTCCTATAGCAAGATCATGAGTCCTGTACAGCCCAAAACAGTAGTGTATGTACTGTCATGCCCCGAGGTAAAACAGTGTAAAGGTAAACCTATAGATATTCCCAAAATGAGGAAAAATCGTAACTCCACAGATAGCAAGGACTCTGTAAGGTATAAATACAAACAGTGTTCTCTCAAATATTATGACCCACTGACAAATCGAATTCTGAAAACGCCTCCAAAGAGTGCAGTTGGAGAAAAGGCCAAAAAGCCCTCTCACGTTCGACAGCTTTTCAAAAGTCTCAGCATTGATGCAAACATGAAGAAACTAGCTGATGCTCAGAGAGAAAGCACACCATCAAAGTCACTCAATTGGTCAGACTTCTATAGTTCTTCTTCGGCATCTTTCCTGCCAGATCCAGATAAAGGGAATGATGTAGCCTCAAGTCAAAAGGCAGATGGACCTTCTGTTTCCACAGAAAGAACAGATTGTCTCGTATCTGAGAACTCTTTTAAACACCTAATCATTTCACCTTTGAACTCTGTGATAGAAGGAGATTATAGATTAATTCCATTTAATAGAATTACCAAAACTCCTCTCACCTCCATCAGAAGTGAGTGGTTAGAGAGGGAGACTCCAAAAGTAATGTGGAAGAGAAAAGAAGGCACTAAAAAAGAACCAATTTTTTCCAGAAAGGCTGCAGGATCTAAGTCTGTCAGATGTACTATGGGGAGGAGAGGAAACAGAGTAACCACAGGCAAACAAACGTCCAGAACTAAAAAGCAGCAGAAGGAGGGGATGAGAAGACAACTTCAACCTTGTGCCCAGAAATCTGCTTTCTCCATCCACAGGTGCCAGACCAGGAAAACTACAGTGGGAAAGCACCCTAAGAAAGAAAAGTCTGATGCTAAAAAATTAAAAGTGAGGAGGAAACCAAAAAGGGCCTTTCTGAACTCAACAGTTGTAACAGGGATTCCTGAAAAAAGGCAGAAAGTCACATCAGAATCTTTTCCCAAGAAACCAGAGCAAGCTTCCTCCAAAGTCAAGAACTGGGAAGTAAGTGGAGATCGGGGTCATCCTAGCACTGTGAACAGGCCCTCTAGAAGAACTGCTGTACCATTACTTCGAAACTGTCTTGTTTTACCAGGTGAGAGCTAGCTACCAAAAGAACTTCTTTTTTCTTTTCTTATAGCCAGCACCTGGAAGAAGGAAGGGGAAAAAAAGGAGGTCATAGACAACGCAGTTGAAGTGCTAGAGCTCCAGAAAGTGCAAAGCCAGTCTAATGTGAAACAAATAGAACTGTAAACTCAGCTCTTGTTCCTGGAATATGGGGACATAATATATTGCACTGTTCTACTGTGTAAAGCTGCAGAAGTTGTGGATTTCAGTTAAAAGCACTTAGAATCATATTTACTAGTCTTCACCTGTACATCAGCAAAATGACCTTGAATGGTATCATATTGTTATGGTATTATCAGTGCATAACAGTGCACTATAATAAGGTAATTTAGAAGCTATGTTAATTAATTGTGCCTATTTTAATTTTTTCACATAATTCTAAAATGCAGAAGATGACTCAGTTGCTATGCTACAAATTTAATGAAGATACTTCAATCGGGGCTGAATTCTGTGTACATATTTTGTGTTTGTGTATATGTGCACCTTCTTCAATACATAATATATACTTGCCTGTGGAATGGCATTAAAATTAATACAGTATGATACAATTCAGATCAATTCAGTGCTTTCTTGAAATGAAATATAATTTTACACAGTTTTGTATTGACTTTTTTGTTCCTGAAATCACGTCCAAAGCTTTTTTTTTTTTGACTAAAAGTCACTGTGGGCTCTCGTCAAGCAATAATGGGCCATACTGGCGGGGAAATATGTCTCTTTAGGGGACTGTTCAAATAGTGGTGGCTAAAGTGAAATCTCGAATTCTAAAAGAAATACAGGGTTAGGTTTGGGGGTTTTTTGTTTGTTTTTAATAGCTTATTAATTAAGTTTGTAGGTGAATTTCACATTCCTTAGTGAGGGGGATGGAAAAGTTATAATGCAAAGAAACAGCAGTGTGTTGTTTTAGAACGTCAGCCTTGAGTTTGGGGTTCTGTGCTTTTCTGACTTTATTGAGTGTAGTCTTGGTTAAATTTTTATGGACTAGAAGTCGAACTTTCTTTCTAAACTTTTAGTAAAATATTTAAATAAACCTAACACGGCATCCATCTAAATGTATTAGAGTTCAAATACTTGTTTCAAAAACCTGGTTGACTTAAAATTATATTCTATAGAGATTCACGTTCGGCCACTGATGTTCCGCCTGCTATGGTTTTATGGCAAAGAAACCCAAGCCCATGGTGTTTTGGCTTGGTTTTCTTTCTTTTTTTAATAGTTGTTATGATGACAGTTTATTTAATGTGGTTAGGAGACATAAAGCCAGTTTTACAGATGTTTCTGTGCTTCAAAACCCAAGATTAATGGTTCATTTATAGTAAATTAAGCACATAGTTAAACATCATCATAATCTGGGCTTTGGTTTTTAAATCTTCAATTTGATACATTATATAATCTCTTTTACCTTAAAGGTCTTCATAAATTCTCTAGTGGTACAATACGTTTTTGAACATGAGAAAAACATGGAAAAGACCAGACCCTGCTATCTGTCCAGTTTCCCCTCAGAAAACAAAACCATTCCTGATTCTTCGTTCACTTCTTTCTGAAGTGTCAGGGGTCACAGATTTGGACGGAGATAAAGGTGGACTTGGAAATGGTTTATTTTAATATACAGTATCTGAAGGGAATATAAAAGCTGTCATCATAAACCACATGTTCAGAGAATATTTTGGGGATCTTTTTAATGTATATGCATATTCCCCAAGATAAATAAAAGATGTCCATGTGTCAGTTGGAAAGTAAGTTCATTTACAAGTGAAATATGGTCTGACAGATTTTGTTATTTGTTTTGTTTTAATTTATTTTATTTTTTATATAAAAGTTGATTTCTATGGATGAATTTTCTTACGGTTGTCAGTAGACACAGAATCTTATGACTGTATTGCAAGTCACTGGAAAATGAAGGGCTGTAAGTTCTTATAGCCCTCTTAACTAATTGTGCCTGTATAATTTAATATTTTGTCTAATATAAAACTGATGTTTTTAAAGCAAAGTTTTAAAGGAATGGTTTTTATAGAAAGGCTAATTTTTAGATAACGCAAAAGAAGATTTTTAAATAAAGTTTGTTTTAAAGCAAAGCTTTAACTCTATAGATAAGTCCCATTCTAACATATTTTTATGATACAAGAATGTTTTCCTATCTAACTTCTTCCATCTTATTTTTCACAGTATTTTACACGTGAAGAGCATGAATTATTTTGTGTGAATAAGTTTTAATGCACATTGTACTTTAAGAACACTAGTGTGTATTTGTTCTCCATATTCATTCATTGTACATTTGTCTTACTTGAGTGCACAACTTTTCCTTGAAATCATGAGTAATAAAAATGTGTTGAGGACTATAGAATGACTAATATTTTTAAACTGTAATGTCTTTTTTTTTTTTTTTTAATAGTAGACCCTCTTATCAGGGTGGGGTTTTTAGAAGAAAAATGTTATATTTAAATAAAAGTGTAAGTAGCTATATATTTTCCTTTAAAAAAAGAAAAATGAAAAATATTATGAAATGTAAGAATTTAGTAGAAGAATAAGACTTGGGGTGCTAGTCTGGAAACATTTCTGTGGTTGACATTGTCAAAATAAGGTTTACTGTAGGCTTGGATGCTAATCTGTGCCTCCCTTCTCAGTGTTCAGAACCCTCTTCTGTGCATGCTCAATGACTACTAGGAAAAAGCAGAAAGACTGGGATATGAGAAGTAAATGCAGAAGCTGCTATGGAAAGAGAATTGATCAACATACTTGCAAAACAAAAGATAGCAAAGACGTTCAATGTCATGCAAAAAGGAGAAAAGGGAAGTATTCTGGAGTCTTGAGAAATAGGCAAGCACTTTCCTGTTAGATAAATAATACAGTTTCTGCCCTTATGGAACAGAACATTGTTTCATTAGCATCATGGCTGAAACTTCAAAACATGATTGTGAAGCCTACTCAAAAGTCAAACTTGAGAACTGAAATACTTTCTCTCTGAAATTGATGGGCGGGTTAGTTGGTTTCAGGTGATGTTTCTATTTTTGTTTGTGTTTCTTTTTTCCTTTTGTGTTTTTTGAGGGGGGAGTGGTTTCTTTTAATGTTAGTGGACAAAGATGTTTTGTCAGTATGTTTGCATGTCTTAACATAGAGAAGCAAGAAAAGAATTGGATTAGAGAGGAATAATGTCATGCTTTTTGAATTAAATTGGCAGCAGTTAGAACCAGGACGTTTTATAATAGTTGAGAAAAATGTTATAGTGTCTTCTTCAATGCATATGCAATTTTGACCTGTAAGTTCATTGCTTTTATTATACATTTCATGATTTTTGAAAGTCTCTCCCCACTCATTCAGCCTTTCAAAACAACCTCAATTCTAGGCAGATAAATTTTTATTATTCACTAGTATTGTGAACCATGAGTGTGACCCAGTCATATTTTGCCAGGTGCTAACCAAACATAAAATAACAGTCCCCCAAAACTTTAGATACCTGACACTTGCACCTTGCAGTTCTTCAGTTAATTTGCTGATAGGGTTTTTTGCTCTCTTGTTCTTTCTGACAGGTTTGCATCCAATGTTCTTGTAATTGTGTGATGAAAGTATCCCTCTCTGGCACTCAGATAAATGAGGTATTTCTGTTTATAATGGGACTATGGCTTCATCTGAAGTTGTGCTTAAGTTTCATACTAAATTTGTGCCCAAATGAGAATGTGTTTTTGTGGTTTTCATATTCTTGTTATTGATAATGTATTTTGCAATAATTGCTTGATGTTGTAATTTTTTATCTGCTTCTCTATCTCTCCTGTCTGTGGTCGTTTGACACAATGTGGTTTTGTGAGGATACAGGGATACTACAGACTCATCCAGTGCTGTTGCTGGATGTTCTTTCTCTGTATCTTCTCCTCATTTTATTTCAGATTAATTGTTCCATTGTTTTTCTCAGTCAGGTATTTGGATTTCTTTTTTTATGTTGTAAAGAGCTAAATTACGGGGCAGCATGTTCTGTTTGGAAGTAAATCAGTGTCAGGTAACAGAAGAGGATGCTGTCCCAGTCTGAAGCATAGAGGGCAGGTTGGTACAGGTGCTCCTGTGCCTGGGAGTCTGCTTTACTTCACTGAGTAGTCTGAAACAGGAGTAGGATGATGATTCTTGATTCTTTTGCTGGTCTTCCTTTCTTTTTCCCTTGGGGTCACTCTGCCTGAGAACAAAGTAATCTGAACTCGTACTGGAAATAAAGGTTTTTCAACTTTTGGTGTTTTGGGGACAGATAGGAAAAGTAAAATGTATCTCTCTCACTAATGTAACTAAAATCACTGAATTTTTTCCTTTAATGTTTTATCTACTGAATTACAGCATTCCTGGTAACATTTTTCAGAAAAATTTGTAATAGCATAGTTCTGAGCATGCCCAGAAGCAAAGGTTTTGTTCCTTGTTTGTTTGTTTGTTTTGCAGTTATAAATTCATTCATTCCTTCAGCAGAACAAATCTTGTTTTAATAAAATAAAGACTGAATATGTGCTTTTGGAGTTTCATTATTCTTGAAGTGGAATTTAACGTGAAGCTATTGGCTATAATTTGTTGTGGAAAGAGCACCACAGAATGCTGTGGAATAAGCTACTACTCTGAAGGCAGACAGTCGTAATTTAAACAACTGTTCACAATGGTGTGATTTCTTGACTCAGTGAAGCCAAGATTTGTCATGTTCTGTGCCAGCTGAAGCAATGACACTCTAGGATGGCATTAAAATTTATAGACATTTAAATGTATAGACATACATTTAAAATGTCTAACTTCATTTTGGCAGCATGAAACCAAGAAGCCCCAACCACATGGCAAGTCAGATCCCTGCAGAGCTTACTCATTAAGAGTTTTTTGAGAATGTGCACTTACTACATGAGGGCAGGGGCTGGAAGTATCATAATCTTAAGCACCTTTCTACTTTATGCAAAATGGTTTGGCATCTGTAATCATAGAACAAGTTAATGCAGGCAGAACTCTCTTGAAAACTTAAATTGTGCAACAATACTTTTAGGAGTAGCTGGTAAACAGATTACTAGAGTTCCTTGAACAGTGTAATACCTTGTTCTATAAATTTGGTAGTCATTTGCTATTTGCAGCATTGCCTATTTAAACCAGTGTGATCTTTTGCAGGAGCAGCACACACAGATGTGTCAGATCAGTAAATGGCTGAGAGGCAGAGGCGTATGGTTTCCTGAGGCTTTAGTAAGTCATAAAATTTCAGGACATGCTTTATAGTTTTCAGTCCATACTTGAAAATAGCCATGTATTATGTAGTTGGCTGAATGAAGTTAATACTGTGCTATCAAGTAATGATTAACTAAAGAAATAATTGTTCAACCATCTGAACATGGAGTTACAGACATGATACTATAACCAAATTTTAAGTCAGGTTCTTTCATGGGAAATAAAAGCAATTATCAATATGCTTATAGAGTGTATAAGGGAGATCCAGTCCAAATTGGTATATTTGAGAGTTACGATGGAATTAATAGCATAGTTTTAGTTGGCTCTGGATTCACTGGAGTAATTAGTGCTATAATTATTGTGTTTTGATGGTTTTGGAAGTCATAATTATTTTCTTGGAGTGCAGAAGCATTTCTTATGAAACGTATGAACACATCATTATTGCAGTTTGTGATTTGACAATGTCAGCATTTCTAAACATCATTTCTTTTTTTGTCAGTGTTCTGCCCGTAAGGAAAACTGATAAAGTTTTTCCCAAATATTGGGATTCACAAACAGGTTTTTCAGTATCACACATCCTCAAATATAAATGTACTTTAATGTATTAAAGCTGGTCAGCTTCTTGTATTTGCTGTGTCATATTGCATTAGTGTTGGCACTGGTGCCTCTGAAAATGTTGGTTATACCTTACTTAGTTATGATTGATATTGTGCAAACAAGTTGCAGAATCAAAATACACCCTTGCTAGCTCATGCAGAGAGCTTAAATACTGTGCTGGCCTGGAGATTTTGCTGCAAGAATTAACAGAGAATCTGAAGGCAGAGTCCTTGGCAGACATGTTCTGTCCCTTGTGGATGCAAGGCATGTGTATGACTTGCTTTTTATTACACTGAAATTTTAAGATGAAGAGGGAGGTAGAAGTGCGGCGTAAGACTTAAATATGTATTTTAGATTGGAACTAGATCAATGAATATTCAGCTTTGGGGTTTTGATTTTGGTTGTTTTTGTTTTGGGTTTTTTTTTGGTGTTTATCTCTGTTTTCTCTGAGCCTTAGCAAACAGTTGTCAAAATCCATCTACTCCTGTAGTGGTGTGGCTCAGATTCCATCACTCACTCTTCTGGTATGTTACTTTTATTTGCTTAATGTGAATAATAATAATGCTTCTCTTTACTTCTGCTTGTTTTATCCTTTCAGGTAAGAAGGGAAAAATGTTTATAACAAAGATGGTGCATGTACATCCCTTTGAAGGCTAAAGAGAAAAGTTGTAAGGTGGTACATGGCTACCCGCAGATTTCTCCACATGCCAAAAGGCGCTCTGTTACAATTCTGGTCTAATGATGAGTAATCAATCAGTTGCCCAGCTGATGATAGAAACACTTTTCATTTTATTGGCATTAGACTCAGTCTGCATACAATTAAAAATAAAGATACTGACTTTTTGGTGACAGATACTTTATGGATTTCTAAATGTGTCTAGTGCTTTAATTTTTCGATCTGTTCTAGCAAATTGTTATTTCCTGAGTTATTGCCAACACACTCTAGTTCTGATTGAGTCTGGAGTCAGGGTAATAATGGAGTCAAAGTCAGCATATTTTTACCTACCACAATTAGTTACTGTTCATACAGCACTTTCTGTGGATGTAAAGAACTCTTAAGTGTTTAATATTATCAAGAATTATCTTCTATATTATTCTTATTTTAGACATTAGTGTTAAATGTATTTTTAAAAATGCATTGATACATTTATATTTTTGTGAATATAAATGTGTATTTGTCATTGATAAGCACAATATTTTTTATTTTTAGAGCTCAAAGGAGAGCACTAATGAAATAGTATTTTACATATTTTTATTTCCAGTTATATACAGAGACTATTCACTTTTTCTGTGCTTAGCAAATTTCTATTTTTCCTCCCTCACACTCCTCCATTTTAAAATAAGAATTCATCTGCAATGCAGAGTTCTCCATCTTTATTTTCTCAGAGTAGGGTGTGATAAGTGTCATTTGGCTGTATCACGAAGATGGTTTTATGTAATTATGTAGTTATTGCATATGCCTTCATAACTACCCCTGCCTTTTCATGGAAGCTGCAAAGGGGAGCCAAGCATCCTTGTCTGTCCCTAGCCCTTTTGTCTTATTACCCATCCCATCCTTCTCGAGCTCCCTATGCAGCCAGTGGGTCAGCTCCCCTCTTTTCCTTTATTTCATTTAGCTCTACAGTATGTTGGAAAACAACCTTTTTTAATTCACAGGAAAAAAATGAGTTGAAACCATTTTCAACCAGTTTTTCCTGTAAGAGACTCACATTCTAGTGCATGTGTGGGGAAACAACAAAAATCTGACTTATGTTTTGGCAAGCCTTGTGTTCCCACCATCTCCCCTAAGCTCACAGGAGCGCAGTAAGGGTTGAGGTTGGCAGGCACCTCTGGTGACCATCTGCTCCAATCCCCTGCTCACAGCAGGCTCAGCTGGAGCAGGCTGCTCAGGGCCAGCCACATCCCACAGATTTCAGCATCTCGAAGCACGGACATTCCACAGCCTTTCTGGGCAACCAGTTCCAGCACCTGGCCACCCACACCCCCACAGTTAAAAAGGTTTTTTATCTGTATGTTTAAACAGAGTTTCCTGTGTTTCAGTTTGTGATCACTGCGTCTTGTCCTTTCACCACGCTCTGCATGTTTGTTCCCTGGCTGGCAGCTGGACCAGTGCTCGTGCCGTGTGTCCCCTGGTGTGCTGGCACTGTCCACAGGGGCTGTGGGGAACAGCTGGCACAGACACCCTTGCCCAGCCGTGCCAGGGGAGATTTTCTTCAAGTGGTTAGCCCAGCTCATAAAAGTGAAGGTGCCAGTGAGGACCTCAGTGAGGTTTGGTTTTCCTGGGTTTACCTGGCTTTTGTGGCAAATTGAGAACTCTAAGCCAATTTTCTAAGGCTTGTTCCTTCTTTTTATCCTACAGGAGCTGGGTTGTTTGGTTTTTTGTTGTTTGGTATTTTTTTTTTCTTTTTCCCCACTAGATTTTTCCTTGGTTCTCTTGACTATTTCAAGTTATATGGATTTGCTGACTGCAAATCTAAAACTTCACAGTTGTGTGCTACAATTATAAATTCGTTTCAAGTCTCTACATTTCTTATGTATGTTCTTTTAATGACTTTTTTTTTCTGCTTGCTTTTATCTCCATTTGCTCTTGATTGAGACTTCTGTATTGGTTTACATTGTGTCCAAGATTTTGTTCTAATTGGCTTAGTATTAATTTGGTTTGATAAATATTTTACAAACATGGCACTCAGGGTAACTTGCTGTGGCTTATTTTGTTAGAGGTTTTTTACACTGTAAGTTTCTCATTGTTTGTTTTGCTTCTTTCTTTTGTATGGACTTTCTTGCCTGTGTTCATAAAGAGCTTCTGTTTGGTTTCCCACTGCTGATAATTAGATTAAATAGCTTTTAATGAGGAGGGCTGGAGGAACAGGAGTTAAAAGAGCCCTCTTTTGCTGACTTGTGCTGCCATTGCCTTCTCCAAAGCAGGCTAGTGGCATTGTGCAAAAACCCAGGCTTTTATCACTTTGTCACTTTATCTCCTTTCTTAAGGATAAGGGATGTCAGCTCTGTAAAAATATGATAGATTAAAAATGTTGTAGAACAGCTAAAATAGTAACATTAGATTAGCACATTTTGCCACTGTACTCTCTCCTAAATTTGCTATGAACAATAACTTGATAAATTTGTATCAGATATCAGTGACATGAAGTTACAAACATTCCCAGTGTGAGAGTTGGCAAAGTTTGTGCCTCCTTTTATGCTTAGATTTATCTTTAAGAGGGCATTTTGTTTTCTTTTTCTTTTTGTTTGAATATTGTGTCATGTCTCTGTCATCAATGTAAGTTCTTTCTCTTAGTCCATCTTAGATAGAATGAGAATGTTGTATTTATTCTTTGTTAATATATTTATTTCTCTTAAGTTTTTAGGGGGAAATAATTAGCATTTGCCAAAAAGTGACTTGTAAATCTGAGCTCCGCTGTCATCAGTTTGTGTGAAACTTAGTAAATCCTTTAATTACATCTGAAGAGGTGGGGAAGGCATGAGTCTGCAACTCACTCTGAAATTTTATGTGAAATACTTAAGTTGTGGTCAGTTTGAGTTCTTTTTCTCCTTTCTCTTTCTTCAGCACTCTTTTAAAGAGCTACTTTGTGCTTTTAGCAATGTCTTGACAGTCAAAATTCTCAGCCTGTAAGTGTATTTGAAAGGACTGAGTAGTGAAATTCAAGCACAAGTTGACTTGGTTTTAACTTTCATTTTCACGTTTTTAACTCTTAGAAGTGGACTGCCACTTGTATCACAGTCTCAGCTTTGTACTTTCAAGGAAGAAAACTTTTTTTTCTAAATGATGAATTCCGAAGGTATTTGTGTGGTAAGTATGGCTGCTTTGTTGAGGAAAGGTTGTGGTAGTTTTTATTTTTATTTAAAGTAAATATTTAGACTTAATTGACTTGATGTAAGTGAAGGTCATGTAGCATCTCAGATGTCAAGAGATGTTTTTGTAAGCAGCCCGTAGGAAGATACTTGCTCTTTTTCGGCCTCTTGGTATTATGTCACTTAAGGCACATAGAATTTCTCTTGCAATTGCAAAATACATGTCTACTACACTGAAAATTAATGTTGGAAGAAGTACTAAGAGGCTGGAAACACTCCTCCTGATTAAAAAAATTTGTTGCATATAGTTACGAAAGGCCTTTGTGATGGCATTCACTGTGTGATGTCAAGGTTTTATCCATTTGTGCATGTACTGGGCTTATTTGTCAGCTAGAAAGTATCTGATTGAAAGATGGACTTGAAACAAATTATGTTGAAGTAACTGAGATTTTGGGAAGTTTGGATGTGGATCCTAATTTTGCAGTGTGAATATGTGAATTTAATAAATACAAAATAAACTTTAGTGTTGCTATATCTGTTCCAGTCAAGGGAGGGCAATAGGACATGATTCCAGTAAGTTACAGCCCAGATCATCTAAGAGGTAACTTCTGTCATCAGCAAGCTTCTGTCAGTTCAAGGGGACCTACTTCTGAGCTGTATCTGAAATCTGTAACATTTTGTGCTGATTCAGAGCCAGAGTGCTGCAGGTACAGCAGAATATTCATCCGTGTGGTTGGGCTGAAATCAGCTGGCGTCAACGCCAAGACCTTCAGTGCCAGAAAGGAGCCTGGGTCAGGTCCCAAGCATGATGTGCCATTCCCTGAGGTATCCACTCCACTATTTGTACTCCAAGAATGTTTGTTCATTTTACTTAAATACAGGAATTATTTTGATATACGGTTATCAGTAGTGGAAAAGCTTTCCAACTACTGCACACAGTAATTTCGACATGAGTCTACCTGCCTAACCCGAGAAGTTGAGTTGCATTACACTTTCTTACCTGCTGCTTCCAATTAAGAATTTATTTAGCTTGCTTTTCTTCAGTGGCTTGCATGTTGGATGGTGTAAAATCAAAGACCACTTCCTATCTCTCTGCCTTGTGCCAAAATGCTAATTCTTCCTATGTTCTTAACTGGTGCTTTGATAGTGTGTATCACAACACAGGCGAGTGCACAGCCGGGCTGCCAACGTATGTTGTCCTCCCAGCTGCACAGCTGCTTCAGGCAAGCTAACTATAGCTTTGGTTTTGTGAGTGGTATGTCAAAGCCATCTATTTATAAACCAAATTAGAAAATGCCTTGCAACTGTAATTTTTCTTCCAGGCTTCGCTTCCAGCTATCCAGAAGCTCAGCATTCCATATACATAGATTTGAACTATAAAATTTGAACTTGCCTGAAAAGTGAAAAATAGTATATTAAAAAAACCAACACAAAAACCCTTGTTATATATATTCCAAAATTTTATAATATATCAGTCCAAAAACATTTAAAAATATTTTTATACTTTACCTTTAAGATGAATCTTGAAGGATGTGGGGACGCACTAATAAAATTATTCATATTTATTTTTTCCATTTTCCATAATTTCCAATTAGTTGCTTTTCTTGAAAGTATTTCTTAGTAATAAACTGGTATTATGCTTGTTTTGAAGGCCAGAAAACTGAGGTAAGGTAAAATGCTTAAGAGAAACATATTAAACGTGTTCACTAGCTTTGACCTTCTTCAGTTTTAAATCAAAATGCATGCTGACTAGTGGTAGAAGTTTGAATGGTCTGGATACTGGTCCAAGTATTTGCTTGATGTTTAAGAGGATCAGGCCCTAGGTAACCTGAAATGATTATCAATGAAAATTACATTCAACATAAATGGAGATCCTTGATCATGTGGGTATAAGTAACCTTCCAGAATCCACAAAAGAAACACCAACCCTCCAGTTCTTTCTGATTTATATGTCAATATACCAGTATTAGAAGGACTCAACTTTTCTTACTACTTTGTAGGGGCCTGGGTAAAGTTGTGGAATTTAGATCATTTAGATCTGGATTACAGATGCTGAACTACACTAACCTCCTGGGGGTAAGATTTCAGTCTGTAAGCAGCCAGCCTTTTCTCTGCAGAGCCGTTCTCTGAACGTGAGAGTAAGACAGCGTGAGGAGCCAGTAGACTATAGTTACCCATGGGTAGGTGATGTTAGGAGTCTATCCAAATGGTTTTGGAAGGGTTTTCTGTATTAAATAATAGACTTCTCTCACAGATTAATCTCCTATAACTAAGCATTTTCTTTTAAATATAAACTGCTCTGTGCCACTTTTAGAACACTTGGATTACTTTGTTAAATTATTAACCAGTTTTTATCATCACTAGGGGAGTTTTTATAGAAATGAGAGCAGGATCTTACTCACTGGTTATTTTTAAAATGTGCCAATGTGAAGGCTTGTACTTGTGACAAGGCTCATGAAGCCGAACAGTGCTGTTGTACAGATTTTAAAGGAATTACAAAAATTGGAGATAGAAAACATTCTTTTTAGGCATAAAACTCCATCCAGGAATGGTGCTTGCAATGTATTTGATATTCTGCTTCTGAAATCAGTGGATGTTGAGGCTGTTCAGCAGCTCTTGGTAAGTTTTTGTTATATTTTGGGATACAGTTAGTAGGCTGTGAATATTGAAGCAAGGGGAAAACTGGTATTTAAATCTTAATTTACTGATAAGTATTTTCTGCCTTGACACAAGACATGGGTTGGGAGTGGGCTGTATGTCATCTTCTTTCTCTTCTGGTTTTTCTGTCACTTGCAATAGGGGCTGCAGGTAGACAAGCACTGAGATCCTGTTTCGCTTGAAGGCCTGACAGGAGAAAGGTCCAGCTGTAGGGATATAGCCAAGTGGATTACTGTCAGCTAAATATTTGGAAGTCCTTACTCCGGAGTTCTCCATGATATACCTGGAGGATACCAATGTACCTGCTATCCATAAATTCCAAATCCTGGGCTAGTGGAGTGTGGTCAGGCATGAAGAAATCTCTGCAATGATGTCTGCCAGATCCAGAAGAAGCTCAGCTTCTGGACAGGAAAGACTAGGCTCTTCCAGAGCTGTAGCTCCATCCTCTTTGGTGGGCGACTGAAAACAAAACAAGTCTGTTTTGCTCCAAACTGTAATGAAACGTAATGCAAGAATATATCAAAATTCACCAGCAAATTGATTTACCTTTCTGCAGAGTGCAACTTGTGTGTTGTAACCGAAAATATTTTGGTGAAGGATGGTGTAACAATTTAGAGTTGAGAGAATGTGGGCGTCTCTTCCTCCAAGGCCCTGCACCATTACTTTTTCCAAATAAATTTAGAAGTCCCTGTTTTACATTTCACATGCCTATTCCAATTTTCCTATTCAGCAGGTTAATCACAAAAGTATTTGCTGAACAAGTATGGATGTCATGAAGGTAGTTTGTGAAATCTCTGAGAACTTGCATTACATGGCCATTTTTGATGAGTGTCAGTGTGTCCAAAATTAATATTTAAGATTCAATAACATCACTTTCAGTGTCTTATTATGCTGTGTTGTATTTCCACTTTTCCTCTTTGTACTATGCAAAAACAGATTTTATTTTCAATGGAAAATTATTTTCAATGGAAAATTTCAAAATTGTATATGGATATATGCTTGCTGCTTTTGCTGTTTATACAGCAAAATGCTCTTCTGACATTGGCAAGGCATATTCGGCAGATGGCTGAGTAGAGTCTAATCCTCTCCCTCCTGGCACAAGGAATGCTAATTACTATGTGCCTTGGGCAAAGAGCCTTCTAGATATTCAGCCGCCTTTGCTATTGGGGCAGAAATGTCTGCTGGAGAATGTAATGGAAAGCTCTCCATGTAAATTCCTTAAGGACATCTTTACTGTAAAAATTTAAAAAAAAAATTTAAAAAGTAAGAAATCTCTACTATCTCCAAATGTCTGTTGGAAAAGTAACAGGCCTTTCTGGCAGTCTAATGCAGATCATCCCAACGATTCATGCTGGGTGGAGCTTGAGTTTGGCAGGATAAGTGGGAAGAGATTACAACTGCTTTCATCAAAACAGAATCCGTTTTCAGGAGAGGCAGCAAAGGATATCTCTGTCTCCTCCTGACACAGCCATCTGAGACCTGTGAAAGATGTGGTAGGAGGGTTACCAGATGAGCATTTGGCACTTCTTGTCTCATTATTTGCAGTTTCATTGAATTGACAGTGAAGCATTGCAGCAAAGGAGCCAGAAAGAGGTCAGAAAAAACTGCTTGCGCGACATGGGAAAATCACTCAATGAAACCTGAGACATTCCCCCATGAAAGTAACCCGGGGAGCTCAGGTCCTTCCAGAGTTGTTCAAACAGGGAAGGCACCCCTAGTGCTGATCCAAGGTCCTTGTTCACCGCTGCCTCAGTTCCAACAGTGACATGACAGGAAGCCAAGGGATGAGAAAGACAAAAAGGAGACAGTGCTAGCCCTAGCACCCGCTGAGACCTGGCTGTCCTTGCTCAACTCCTGCCTTTACTGAGCCCTTATCTGCCCCTGCCCCACCACTCAGCATGGCAGTGAGTGTGAAAGGTGACCTGGCTCCAGCAGTGAGTCTGCTGTGGGGCTGCTCCTGCCTGATCTGGCTGGCAGCAAGGGAGCAGGGAAATTTGGAGAGATGCTGACTAGCATCTTCACTGGCAGTGAGATTTCCTCCAAAGAAGAGCCTGAAGATGGCTGTGGGCCAGAGAAGGAGCTCAGTGCCTGACTGCGCAGGTACTGAGTGCCTGCCTGTAAGTGTGTGGAGGGGAGGCTTCTGGGCTGGTGGGAGGGAGCCAGTCACCCAAGGGCTTTCTTTGTCTTTTTGTATTTCCAGCAAAGGCCTTCAGACCCAAACCATGCAGGTCTTGGGTATGGTGGTGGTTGGCGCTTTTCCCTGTGCATCCTCAGAGTCTTTTACCCAGGAGCTTACTCTGCCAAACTGATTCTCACCAAACAAGCCCCCCTGCCCAAGCCTGTCCCCAGAAGGTTGATGGCACTTGGCAACCCAGTATCTGGCGCTCCTCTATGGGAATAGGCCAGCTGGGAGAATCTTCCTGCTCACAGTTTTCATGGGCGATACTGACATAGTCTGGCTGGTATGGCAGGATCAGCCAGAAGAATCCCAAAGGAAAATTACTATTTATCCACTGTCTGTGCTTTTTAGAAGTTAAACTTGTTACCACCTGCTATTTGCTGTCTTAATACTCTAACATACCAGCTGATAAAGCTTCTGTGCTGACTCTTTTCACTTGCCCCTCAAGATCTCATTTCTTCTCACAGCAATACTTGGGTAAGCTCTTGGGCTGGGGGTCATCGCTCCTGGCCTGTGTCACTGCTGCTGGGGGCCCTGCAAGGTCCAGTGCCAGAACTGCTCTGGAAGCAGCTGAGAGGAAAATGGGGCTGTCCAAGCTGTGGTAACAACCTGGGAGATATGCTATCTGCACACCCCTGCTATGTGAGCACGTTATTTCCTCAGTGACCTAGTTTTATGAATAAAAAAGTCTTCCCTCTTCATAACTACAGTAACAGAGAGTTTTATTAACATTTGCCACTATAAAGAAAAGGTTACTGTGTCTTAATTTTACTAGGTTGCTTTAAAACCTATAAGATTTTATGGAAGTTGGGAGATGGCTTATGATCAGCTGTCAGTTCTATGTGCACGCTTCTTCGAGAAATGAGTCTGTAGGGATGACTCAGGCTTGGCAACAAAAGATGTTCTCTCTGTAAAGCAGTTACCTCAGAAAATTTAAGGCTTTTTTTTCATTGCTCTCTTGGAGAAGGGAGGGGATGATAAGATTGCTAGGATGATGATGAATATTTTAAATTTGAGCTCTCAGTTCAGCTGTATGACAGCTCCTATCAGCCAAATAACATTTTCTACCCTGACTGGATAAGCACATTAGTGCTTCCAGTACAGATTCTAGTTTTGGCTCTACAACTGGCTGCCTTTACACATTTGTCTGGGACCAAAAAGGGTTCCAGAAGCCTGCATTTAAATGTCACTGGAAGCCTATTTGTATCTTATCTAAGCCCAGACTGAGGGCTGTTACCATATGCCCACATCTGTATGGGTTGTACTCACAACAGAAATAACTAAAGTCACTTGAAAACTGGAGAGAGAGAGGTTTCGAGCGTGGTAGCTCCTAGGAGGCAGCCAGTGCTCTTTTACACTGGCCTGGGTGCTGGGCTGCAGTGTAGATGGGGAAAGTCAGGTTTAAAACAATTAGGCTCAAGAAAATAAGGTGATTCTTTACCTAGCACAAAACAGGCTGACATTTTGAATGGAACTATTAAGAGGCCAAACTTCCTGCAGCAGAAATAGAATTGCATGGGTTTCTTGTGATTGTTACTTAGGAAAATAATGCAAAAGAAATACTATCATTCTGATCACATTGGTTTTGATCTAAGAATTTTTAAATTATTTTATTACAGTGATGCTCCTTGTTCATATCCATTCAGCTGTTGTTATTTCCCTATTAGAGTTTGTAGGTGGTATAACGTTGTGATATACTGTTGTATTGCTTAAACAGAGCCTAAATCAATGGATGGTAAAGGCTGTTTAAAAGCAGTTTTCTCTTCTACAAGAAAAGTCAATTTATCTGTAAGCAGAATGAGCAAAAAGAGATATTGTGCTCAGCAGGATCTCTTTGGTAAATGGAGGTTTCATGGATTATGCAACTATGTTGGAGAGCACCATAAATTTTGGGATGGGGCTAAAACAATGTTAAAAATAAACCAAAACAGGCAGGGAAACACTGTCCAGTGGGAAGGGCCTTGAAATGCCTTTGGCCAGCAGAGGTCAGACTGTCCTTTAGACTGTGTAGTTAATCTGCTTTCTGCCTTTGGGCCTGTTTCCCTGCTGCTTAATGCTCCAATCTCCCAAACTCTGCCAGCTGAAGCATATTTGTTTATTTATTTAAGAAATTCTTTTGCAATCCAAGCTCCACGTGCAGTATCAGCACATGAGAACTGTAATAAAAATTACGGATAATTCAAGTTTCTCTGAGTAAATACTTTATTTTGCAGCCCTATGACCCAAGTTTTGTGTATGCATTTGATATGGGAATACTATTTGGTCTGAAATCCAATTTAGTCAGCAGTGAGTTTTTTTAATTTTGGTTCTTGTTTAGGTACTTGATGTTTGCAATGCTTTAATTATCAGCAAACTGGTCCTTTTCAGCTACAAGTAAGAACAGCTAATTTTCTGGAGTTGCTTGCAGTAAGCAAATATTTTCTGCTGCAAGTTAATGCATTCCTATGGTTTTCTTAATATTTATGTGAAATTCTTTAACTGTGATACTGTAGATGGTGCAACTAAACCTTAATTATAGGTATGGACTGCTTTTGGTGACGTTTCTCTTTGAGCAGTATCTGGTACCTGTGTGCACAGACAACTGTGTCATGCCCCTTGTGCTCATCTGCAGAAAGAAATTGTTCTGGCATCATTGTGCATTGAAGTCTTTGGTTCCTCAAGGCAACAACCTTGAGAAAGGAAGCAACTTCCTTCTTTATTTATGGGACTTCTGGTGTCCACAGGTATAAAATGGGATGAAGAGATGAGAAACTGGAAGGTGGTTAATGTCAGAGTATTTCTTAGTCATAAAATATGGATGGAATTTAAGCAAGAAAAGCAAATTAATTAATTCCTCATAAGAAGCAGTTTTAGAAGTAAAAATAGAAAAAGTTATTTTTTATCCATGGGTTTTGAATAATAAACCTTTCTTGGTAGTGGGGGGTATAGGAAAACTAGCACTTGTTCAGTCATGTCTGCTACAAAGATACACCATGCAGGACAAAATAGTGCTGCTTTAATTTCCAAGGATGTCTTAAAAAACATGCTATATTTCCATAGTAACAACAAATAATAATGTGTGTTTAAATTTGTGGTTAACTAGTGGGATAAGCAATTCCAGAAAACCATGGGGAACATATGCTTACAGAGAAATAATAAGATCTTTGAAGGGTGACTAAGTGTGAGTTCATGTGGGTGAAAGGAAAAATGAAAGCAGCGGGGTAAAGGACATAATTTCACATCCCCTGAGTGTGGGTTCTTGACACGACAATCCACATGGGAGGGCTGTGTGTGGCTCCTGTGGGTGTGAGAGAGGAGTAACCCCTTTCATGGTTGTGAGGACTTGGTTTTTTTGTGCTCTAAAGACCAGTGGCTGAGATTTTTCTCCAGAAAAGTAACAAGAAGCCTGAGGGGTGCATGCTACATTGGGAAAAGACTGTTTGGATCTCATTTCCATTTGTACAAAGACGACAAAGCAGAAGAAGGAAACCCC
This sequence comes from Struthidea cinerea, assembly GCA_013397865.1. Taxonomy (NCBI): domain Eukaryota; kingdom Metazoa; phylum Chordata; class Aves; order Passeriformes; family Corcoracidae; genus Struthidea; species Struthidea cinerea. The sequence continues at coordinate 425,357 of VZTI01001000.1, read as the reverse complement.
TGAAATATCTGCTGCATTATGGCATTGGGAGCTTGAGTCTGGTACAGTAGTAAAATATTGTCAGGTTGTGATCCTTTCTGTGCTTAGGGAGATTGAAAATTTACTCAAGCTTCCTTAGGAAGCAAGAATCTGCTCTAGGAATTAATAGCAGAAATTATGCAAAACATTCACTGGGATCTGTGCATCATTTTGATCCAACGTTACAAAACTACTGTGTTGATGCTCTCTTTGACAGATGGGTCATGAGAATGACCAAATCTGTGACTAATCTCTTCAAGATCTGGGAATCCATAGGTCCAGAATGACTGGCAGGGACAAGTTGAAAGATGCCTTTCTTTGGTTGTATATAAAACTTCAAAGGAAATTAGTTTAGAAGGTCTTTGGTGTGGGGATCGTAACACACAAATCTGTGATCCATTTCCAATATTGCCACTTATTCATGTGATAAAAAGTATATTTTAGTAACCCAAATGTCTTGGGGACACCCTAAGGCTTTAGTGCAACAATTTGATAATACTTTGCACTGATTTTTCTTAAAAATTCAGACCGTCTCTATAGAGAAATGATGGTTAAATATTTTAGGCTCTCCAGGGGAATCAGTGCCAAAGCCTAGATACAACATCAAATAGGAATCTTTTAGGGTAGCGTGTTTCATGTCTGATTCATCCCTATGCCTAATTAGGGAAAGAGCAGGAAAACTGGTTCAAATTTGTCTATGAAGAAAAGGCAGGATGCCTAATTGGATATAACAGTTTCTGGGTTTTTTTCTGCCTGTTGCATAGAGCTGCATTTTTTGGAAACACCAGGATTTTCCTCATGTGATGAACATTGCTGCTTCTCAGCACTTTTACCTGCCTTTTATAGCATGGTATGACAGCAGTGATGGCAGCAGCAGCAGCACAGGTGTCTCTCTTGAATGCGCGACTGTGTACCTGAGCAGCACCTCAGCACCTGCCAATTATTGAAGGAAGAATATTTCTATTATGGGGTGAACATTGGAAAAGCAACTGTAACACCTTTAAATTCTGCATGTCCATGCCCATCTTCCAAGCAGTAGTAGCTATAGATAGTAAGTTCCTTTTCCCTGTGAGGTTTAGTAGCTCAAGCATGTGTTGTACTGGCATGGCCATATTCCTTCTGCTTCTCAGGCTAATGCAGCCTTTACTCTTTGGGGCCTCTCTGTGCTGAAAGATATTTTCAACTTCAGTCTCATGAAATTTTCACCCATCAGTTGGGCTTAGATGCTGTAAGCATTGAGAGCCTGGTCCTTTCTACCATTAGAGTGAATGAGCTATTAGTGCTAGTGTTGCCACAGGAACAAATGGGGGGCACAAGAACAAATAGGTTTCTGTTGGACAGGAATAAATCTAGTCTGGGAAAGAGGAAGATTTACTTAGTGATTCTAACCATGAGCTTCTGAAACAGCCTTCCAGTGGTAGTAGAAGGACAAACCCCCCAGTTACGCTTGAAGGCAATGTATGGAATGAACTGTGCAGTGGAATAGCCGGGGGCTGGACTTGATGACTCCAGAAATCCCTTGCAGTCCCCTTCTCCCCTGTGCAAGTGTATCAGCAAATGAGTGATGACATCATCCTTCCCCTTTCCAAAGCTGCACTGGAATACCTGCAATCTAGCTTTTTTAGAACCTACCTCTCGGAAACGTTTGATCAGCTGTGGCAAGTGCTTGGGATGCAAACTCCACGTATTTATTTTGAAGGATATATAAATCAAAGTAGATATCTAAGTAAGATTTCCCCTGCCACCCCATCTTACTTTCTTGACACTATTTTTACATTTTACCTCACAAGAGTGAAACAAGCTAGCAAGGAGCAGGCTGCTGTCATAGCCAGAGTTAGAAGTGCCTGCTTATTAGAGGAGTGGCCTTTTTTTTCCTTGCTGGTGGCATATGTTCTACTTGCTAAGTATATCTGTATCAGAACAGTTGACAAATGTGTTCTAGGTAGCCTCATTGACCAGCATGTTGCTGCTGCTGCTGCTCTCTCTCTCTCACATTAATAATTTGGACAATATGGTGAATAATTGGAGTTTTTAGTATCAGAATATTTCCACTGATGGCATAAACCCTCACTGCAGTGTCTTGTGTACAATTTCTTGCATGCAATTGCTTAAATGCTGCTGAAGAATCCTACTAAACAGCTTGTAAAGTCCTTTTGCTATGAAGGCTTAGTTAATTATGCAGGAGGACACAGTGAATTAATTCTGAAATTAGTCTGGCACGTTTATTCAAAATAATTTTCCCTGCATCCAGAATTAAATGATTGATTTTAAGTTTCACCTGGATGCAATTTGAACTACAATTAATGAACCCCCTGACCCATTTGCTATTAGGAGCACAGCTGTGTTCCCTTTCCTTCCCTGCTGAACACTGGTAAGATATATTCTTTTTATCATTTTACTTTCTTCATTTGACCTTAACATTAACATTTCCAGTGTTAAGGGGAGAGGGCTGGCAAGTATATCCTAATTACTGGGTATATTCTACCCTGGAGTGCTGGAACATACAGTACTCGCAAAAGAGTTCATTTGTGCAGTAGCACTGGTGAGCAGAGTTATTAATGAAGATGCGCACACAGATCTCAGTAAATGAGTGACAGTTCTGAGGGAAAAGTGGCATTTTTTACTGTATTTTGTTCTATAGTATTACTGTGTTTAAAATAGTGTTGTGCCAAATATTGTACATAGTTCCACTATTGTACATAGAGGGGAAAACTCTTTTTAGGGCTCTGTTCAACTACGAAGTAACAGGAGAAAGGTCTTCCTCTACAGTGTATGAGGTTGAAATAAAGATGGAAAAGTGAAGGCTAATGGAAACCCAGTTCTGTTAGGTCCCAGTTTGGAAAGTGATGTCTGCTTCCGAAGAATCTAGAGTCAGTGCTCTGTTTCCTGAATCTGTCTTATGTATTTCTCACATTACTGCATCACTTAATGCTTCCCTGCCCCCTCAGTTGCTAAAAAGTATTTAAAGAGGCTAAAATAAACAGAAGAAATGAAAAGTACTGATTTTTCTGACTAAATGCTATGTCGCTGCGGAGTTGTTAGGTGGTGGGATGTGTAGCAAGAGATGGCCATATAATTTAAAAAAATACTAACACCAATATTCTCTTTCACTCTGCTTACTGAGGAGCTCTTTAAGAATAGCTGAACATGGAGAGTTTGTGAGTATTCAAACATGAATGATTAAAACCAGTTATGCTAATGCAATGCATTGTTCATTGCAATCACCAGGTTTCTTCTCAGTGTAAATTATCCATACTTACACTGCATATGATACAAAGTAAGGAAATATGGGTGGCATGAAGTTTCAGTACAGCTTTGTCTTCACTGTTAACCCCCTGTTGAGAAATAGAGAAAGGCTACCACCCTCTTTTGCATGCAGATTACAGGTTGTGTGCATTAGTTATGTGCCAGCTAATGAGGTTCTATTGTTAAAAGTCCCCTGAGTAATTACCGCTTTTTAGACTTGCAGCATGCTCGGTACCCCTCCTAGAGCTGTTAGATTTCTTCTGTTATTTACAGCATCGGCTGGGCTATTTGCTATTGCAAATAAAAAGGAAATTTCTCTTAACAGGGGTCTGTCATTTTGTCCTGTGCGTACAGCACAGAGCACAGCAGGACCCTGGCCTACGGCTGAGCCTGCTAGTGCTACAGTAATGTGAGTAAATCAGAATCAGACCTGACCACTGCCCTTCCCTGGGAGCAGAGTTCAGCAATGGCTGCTTCTGCCGTGCTGTTTGTTCTGCCTGCACCCCATGGCGTTTATCCCTTTCATTGCCCAGGGTCAGTCTGGAGCTGCCCAGCTGGAATCGCCTGTTATTACTGAAGTGACAGACTATGCTAGTGCTTTACTCTTCTGTAATGACCATCATTGTTGTAAATTTGATAGCCAGTGTTCTTATGGCATCGTTCCAAAGATTTTTTGATAAATCAGTCACCCATGTTTGCATCTCCTGAACTTGTCTCCTTCATATTCCATCTGCAACAGAAATATTCCTCTTTCTGTTGAAATGTAAACCAGTTTTTCTCTGTGGGGAATATCCAGGAATATCCCAGTTGTTTAGTTGTTACAGGACTTGTTACATGGATTCTCAAAATAAATGTTAGATAAGAGACTACTGTTGAAATCTAGAAATTACCTTTATTTTCTAGTAAGATACTGTCTTATTGTGCTCACTCAGAAAGATCAGTGTTATTAATGCTTTGTAAGGAACAAGTTCTTTAAACCCATAATTTACATTGAGATTTTCTCAGGACAAGTGATATGGTGACTTTTTTCAGGTGACACCAGAAAAGGCATTCGATTGTGTTATCTTTATGGCTGGGTTAACAGAGTCTGGACTAACACCTCCCAGCTGAGTATGAGGATGAACAGCCAAGACTATTATCAGCAGTTTTGCATCTGAAGCCTTTTTATTTGAATTGTAGTATTACGAAATTTCATCCCATGTGCTCACTGACCCCCACTGTGTTAAAGGAGGAAGGAATTGGAATGCTCTGGGCAATCATCTGAAGTTGTGATGTAAAGTCTATTTATCACCCTGATCAAAAGGATGTGTACACCTTGCATGGTACACATTTGCTCCCCAGCCAGTCTTGAAGCTCCGGCTGTCAGCTGTTTCCCGTGTGCTTCTGACTTAGATGTTTCAATTTCTTTCACTGGATACAGATGCTGCAATAATCCATGCTTCTGGTATTTTGTTTTCAGACATCTGCAGTGCAATCTATCTGGGATTATTTCATGGTGTCTTTCAAAGTTGAAAGCAAGCTCAAAAAAAAAAAAAAGCAGCTGTCATTCATAGTAGGACACTTCATCTTGAGCTGATTGTGCTCTGTGAACTGCATATGACCATCTAAAGGTTTCTGGCAGGTTTATGAGGCACAGCTTGAGCTACATGCCCATCAGGGCTTTGGAGACTAAGCATGTCTGCTTTAGATGGTTCTTCAGGTGATAATTTCTGCTGCAGGCTTCTACATGAGTTCAAAGAACTTCAGAAAATCTTTGTCCTAGACCACCTTTGTACAAAAAGGCAATAATTATTTTCTACCCTCAAAATCTGGCCAGCAAAATCAGGCCCTAACAGTTTCAGAGAGCAGGTGTTTCCGGCATTCACTGTTGCTAGACTTGTTTCTTGTGTGTGATGAAAGTTTCTGGATTTTTTTTTTAATTGCATGGTCATTCTGCTCTTTTTCTCTTTGCTCTTAAAATATTTTCTCAAATTGTATTTATTTTAGATCTGAATGCACCGATATAACTGATCCTTTGTTCTGTTTATATGTTTATGGGAAGAAACATGAGCTGCTGTTGTTTGAAATATTCTAGTGATATCTACTGATGAGGAACAGCTGGGCTAGGTGGGCTGCATGGAAAATGTCTGGAAAGTGAGTCTTAAGGAAGACCATTTTATGTAGAAAACCAGTATAGCTTTCTCATTAGACCTAGACACCAGTGAAATCCTAATGTCATAGATTGTTCGGACAGAATTAGTGAGCCAATTAAGTAAAATAATATATCAATTTTTTATAAAAGATTTGGCAGCGATAAGAGGCAAAACAGCGCTGGACGGCCGAGGGAGTCTCTGCTCCGCCACGGCTCGTGACTCCCCCTCCCCGGCGCCACAACTTTATAGTCCCTTATTTCCGGTGTACGTGTCTTCTTCGGTGTACTCTGCGTCCGCGTGATCTGTTGCTAGGGGGTCTTTTTCTGCCTCCTGGTGGTCGCTGGGATGAAGGCCCCGAGTCTTCCTCTTGTGGCTGTCCTGTGCGTGTTTCACTACATCCTGCATAAGCGCAAAGCTTGCACAAGCATTGTTTACATTACCGGATGTCTGCATTCAATGCAAGACTTACTCCTTCCTGGTTCCAGGCTGACATCTGGTTTTCTACTAGCGTAAGCAAGATTAAGCAGGATTTGATTAACAAACATTTTTCTTTCTATCACACTAAGGCACAATTTATATTCTTTTTTACCCCTGGCCATACTGTGGATCTGTCTCTGCTATGTGTTTGTCTGCTGTTACACACCAAGATTTTGAGTTTCCACAAGCAGCATCTATTTAACCAGCATGAGAATTCAGAATTATTTTTTTAAAAAAGTAATAACACTACTGTTATAAAGTAGTCTGCATGGTAATGATCTGTAAAACTGCTTATACTTTCTAAATTAACAATGATAATGAATTCAGGCTGGAATGTAGAGAAAATTATGTGAAACAGAAAACTACCTATTTTTCTGGAAATCCATGTGGTGTGCAGACTCAGAGTAGAAGGGTATAAGCTGACAAATAAAAAGCAATATCCAGACAAAAAAAAAAAGGAGAAATATCTTTATTTCCTCAGCAGCAAGACTTGCACCAAAATAAAGCATATCTGTTCTTGGGTATTAGAAGTCTGCTGGGCAAAATGTTTGCTAAGAACTCCATATCTAAACTTGTCTCTGAACTCAGGTTTTCTGACTCCTTAAGTCACGGAATGAATACAAAGCAGCAGATTCATCTTCTCATACCTCTTTGAAGTTATTTTTATCTTTGCAACTATTCTTCATGTTGGTGGTTCACCCCAGGCATGCTGGACTGGAAGTATGAGAGATACTATTCACTGCACAGAAATGCACCAATCCTTGTATTTGCGGTCTAGACTGTCTGCTGCTGAACACAGCATAGCAGAGTGGATTTACACCAGGTCAGAATCTGACCATGCACCTCCCTGCAGTCCTCCTCTTGGTTTATTGGACACACATCCATTTTCTTTGTCAATATATGTACACCTTTTTTTGGTAACATTCTCACCTCTACCCCCACTTCATTGCAGAGGTCAGCTGCAGTAAGGAAGAGAGGGTCACAGGGACCAGAGAGAACGCCGGGGGCATGCAAGGAACAGAGCTGTTAGCTGGAGGCGTTGGGAGGGAGGAGAGGGGGAGCCTGAAGCTCCGCATAACACTTGGAGCAGGGGCTGCTCATGCATCCCGCTGGAGTAGCTGGGGACTGCCAGCTCTGAAATGGCTCAACTTGCAGAGCTGCCCGGGGCGCGAAGACCGGCCTGCCCCTGCTCTCAGGAGAACAAGCTGTCCCTGCTGCTGTTCAGTGTCTCCGGAGACGCTTCCGAATTTTGCTCAGGGCTGACGGATTTCAAAGTAATTTCACTCTGCGTGAAAGTTCTTTAAAATAATTCCTAAACCCAGCTGGTTGCAGCTGTGCCCGCGTCACGGGAGAGGTCTGTGCGCTGCACCGCGGGCAGCCGCTTCAACCCGTTCGGCCGCGCCCGGGCGGCCG
>VZTI01001000.1:291390-417443 GCA_013397865.1 Struthidea cinerea | reverse complement strand
TGTGCCTGAGGTTTCTGCGGCCCCTCGGTCCCCTTCCCCCGCGGTAAACCCCGGCAACATCCATTTCCCCTCAACGATTCCTTCCTCCCTTCCGGCTCCCAGCTTTGTGTACGTGTCTGTCTCGGCGTGTGTAAACGCGGGGCTCAGTTAGCATTTCCTTGGCTTGCTTGCTTACACAAAAGAGAGGTACGTGCGGTTCCGGTGCTGCAGTGTGTTGGGTAGGGATGCTGTGCGTGGAAAGACGCCGGTGAGGGATGCGACACAAAAAGCTTCGGTGGGCTTTGTATGTGTCACGGTGCATGTGGACGGGGATCCGCTAATTTGTCTGCTTGCGGTCGGATTTTCGTGTGTGCTTGGTTGCGTATAGGTGACATGTGGAATGCTCTGAATTCAGTCTGTCTGTGCATCATGTTGTTATTGTTAGTACATTGCCGTTATATTGTAATATTGTTATGTTGTTACATCGCGTTGATTGACTTTCTTGAAATTTTAATGAGGAAAGATAGAAGATTTCATTTCAAAAGCTGCTACTGAAGAAAAGGGCTCTTGTCAAAGTTAAAAGAAGTAGAAATCAATTCCCTTTACATAATAGGAAGTTTAGCATTCAGTGCACATGGACTCTGAATTCAGTGTGTGTTAGCAACACGGGGAGTATTCTTAGCTTTTTGTAGATTTTTTTTGGGTTTTTTTTGTGAAAGAATGTAGCTATCAAAGAGGGTGTAGGGAGTAACTACATATCCATTAAATTGGCCGTTTTTTCTTCCTGAAGGTTGAGAGGTATTAAAATATTTATAATCTATGACTGCATATGAAAATGTATATGCAATTAAATAAATGATGTTCTTTCTGAAACCATTTTATGTGTGAAAAATGAATCAAATCTAGCTCAATGAATAAGCTATCTTTTTTTTTTCTTGAGTGATTAGTAAAATGTTAGAAAACTGCAGGCAAATATGTAGCTTTTTCATGGAAATAAACACATTCTGCCGTGGAATTTATGGCTGGCATATCTTTCTTCCCCAGGCCTGCACTGGAATGAAACAGCAAGCGGTATAGGGGAAGTACTGGCAGATGAAGAGAATACATTTCAACAGAGTAACAGCAGTAACAGTAAAAATAACAGCTACAGCAATGCAATCCAGAAAGAAATCACACTGCCTTCAAGACTAATCTATTACATCAACAGAGACTCTGAGACCCCTTACCATATCCTGGATACCAGGGCAAGGCACCAGCAGAAACATGACAAGGTAAGGTAAAAAGAGACTCATCTGCAGAATTTTCAGAACAGTGATATGTGATGTGAAACTATGTGTGTTTTAATCTGTAGTTATTCAAGACTTAATGGTGATCCCTACCATCATTTTTAGGAATTAAAGGAGTACATGTAATTAAACAAGAATGTAATTTCCCTTGTGTTAACTTAAAAATAATTATTTTGAATTTCAGCATGGTTCAGAAACTGAACTGTAGATAAAACAAAGGAGAATTAGGTAAAGTTAACTTGACTAATCAGCGTAGATTCTGGTGTCTTCACTTATGGTACACCATCATCAACAAAATGTTTCTTCCAAAATAGCTCTAGACTGCAGAAGTATCTGCATGGGATCTTCTTTGGGATCCTAAACTTGCAGCATGAGTTACTTAGCTTTGAGTGTACCATGCACTACCTAATAAATGCAGCATTCATTTCCTGCCACTGTATGGCCAGTGAAGACCACTGTAAAGTGTTACCTTTTTTTGTCAAATAGTACCTGCATTCTTCATTTTTAATGACAAGATGTAATACTCCATTTTGTATGGATGCAGCTAGTAAGTTGGGGATTTTTTCCCTGAAATAGTATGGAGTTGAAAAAGCTTTGGTTTTCTGGAATAACTTCGTAAAGAATTAAACCTGTCTAAACGATATCACTTAGTAGCCTTTAAATTTATTTAATCCTATTTTTATAAATATTTATTTAAGAAGTTAATTTCTTCCTACACTGTAAAAGGTAAAGTGAAGGTAAAGATGGTTTGACTATAAACAGATTACCATGGTATGGAAGAGACAACAAAGCAAATCAGTGTGAATAATATTACTGAAGGACTTATCTATAATGGAGTTCCTACCTATTGAATAGCATTTCTCTTGAAATTTTAGACAGTGAATTTAATACATGTTTTATGTGCTTATGTTGATATTGATTATGTGCCATTTCAGGTGTGGAATTAATAAGAAGGCACTGAGTAATCTTTAGAAAGAAAAAGTTGAGATAGCTGTATAGCTTTGATGTTTTAATAGGAAGAAAGGTTGCTTCCCAGCTTATTGAACATGGATACCAGTATGTGCTTTTGGATGCATCTCAATACACCAATATGTTATGGTTGGCACAGGAAAGCTTTTTGATTGTTGGAAACTGGAGCTACTTAAGAGAACACTACATTCAGAACTAATACTCTTTCAAGTGAGACCACTCTTTCAAATACACTTAAAACACTAGGGTCTTGCTGTTCCCCTCTTTGGAGACGGGTGTGGGAAGAAAGGGACTTAGAAGTGCTTGCAGACTTGCCTTCGGGAATAACGCTTCCTCCATGTTGCTTGCTGTATGTGGGCTGTTTTTTAAAATCCATGGAGGACAGTGTCCACTGATCTCTACGTTCACCCAGCACTGCCCACAAGAACGTTGCTGTTGTTGCCTATCCTTCCTATGCCCTACCTTGTATCTACATGTTGGAGTAAAGCTCTGCAAAAATCAGTGCTGACAGAATTGGTATTGATTTCCTTGGGCGTGCTTGCTGCTGAGTATTGTGTAAAGTGGATCTTCTTTCTACTCACTGTGCCCCTTTTAACCACAGGGAATGCTAATGCTGCAGTTTTTCCCACAGAAGGGTTCCTTAAGCCTGGGCCTTCATGGAGAGGAACTTTATGTTGACTTCATTCTTCTGGCATGAAATTTTTATTGTTTTGTATTTATTGTTTACCATTTAATTGAAGGGAAGTGTTGATTATATTAATTGTCGGGATGGATTTTTGTATGTCTTGTTTCCAGATCATCATACACAACACCCTCACCCCAATTTACATCTTGTGTCTTTCCTTGCATGAAGCAATTTCTTTGCCCTTTTACCAATAGCTAAAATATTTGTTATTACGTTATTTTGTTCTGTTTAACATTTGCTATAAACTTCTCTGTAGAGCAATAATTGGGGGCGGGGGAGTCTGGAAGGTGTAAAAGAAAAACAACCCATAAACAAAACAATGCAATTGGTTGTAGAAGGTACATAAGGGTTGGTTTTGACTTAGGGGGAAGATTTTTTTCAGTACTGGCTTTTATCCTTCCCCAGAATTAAAAGAAATGCTATATTGTAATAAATCCTATTTGTGAGATTTTGATGTCTCCTGCATTGGTAATAAAGAGAAGTAGCCAAAATACCTTTATAATTAGGTAAAGAAAGACATCTGTGTTTAGGATTTTTTTTTTAATACCACGTGAAAAAAGTTAAGACATCCTTATATATGTATAGAGTGGAAAATGTTGAGGAAAAAATTTTGTTGTTGTTGTTCTTTTACTGTTCTTGGAACTATACAATTTAACCTGTATTTTCTTGTCAACCTTAATATACCATTTATAGGCATATGATGTGGGTATAGTCCATAACTATTGAAAATACTCAGTAGACTCCTTGCTGTGGAACTTCACTGTAGTGGTTAGAATAATGCAATATGGCCAGTTTGTGGGATTAGGCCTGAATGCCTCAGAAATGCTGAGTCACTATAAGGAGAGGGTGAGACTAGAGGAAATGGTGTGCATGTGGCAAGAAAGAGGTAAAGTTGGAGAAATGTAATTATGTAAAATTATTTAAAATATTTTTTTAAGTCATGTCCCAAAAGTAAGGGTCTGCAACCTTCTTCATGAAATGTTGGTAGAAATTAAACATTGGAGAGAAAACAGTGTACCAGAGAATAAAAATTTTAAATAATAAGTTACTTTCTTGGCACTGATTCTCTCTATCCCCTTTTGGTGAAATGTCATCATATTGAGAAAGTGCACGTGATCAAGACCCTCTCTCAATCCTTCTTCTTGGAAAAGCTTTTTATCACTGTTAAAAGAAAGAAATGTTCACCATAGTTTTGACAAAGTGATCTATCTCCAAGGGGGACAGAGTTCTAGTATATACTCTATTTTAGCTTTGTACGCTAAAAAAAGCAGATTTTAAAATTCTTTATGCTTGAAGACTGTAATCTGTATACCTGTTTCCTCATAGTTGAATTAAGGCTAGCTGGTTTTGAGTTCTTCTGAAGTTATTTTTAGTGCAAAATGCTCAAAAATGAGCATCTGTTTATAAAAACACACTAAAGAAGCTCGCAGGAATCCTTAAACTTGATGAAGAGGTCTGAGTCACCTGTGTTCTGTCTTTTTAAACTTCTGCAGGTGGAGGTAGTGTTTTGAAGGAACTGATAATCTCTTTATTGAACCAGATGACCACTTTGGTTCATTTTTGTAGGCTACATACACAGGATTTTTAGGAGCCAGCAGGTAGACTACATGGGACACAAGTTGTCACAAAAGGCTAGGAGCAAGTCCTTACGGTGGCCAGCAGAGGGAAAAATCCTGCAATGCAAGGTGTGATCTGAACATAATAGGATTGCTGGAGAAACACAGCTCAGGGCAACCTTAGCAAATTTTGAGTGGAAAACAGCTTGAACTGGATGCACATGAAGGAAGACTGTATCTGCTGGACAGTTTCTGAATCATAAGTTTTCAGGAGCTGTAAAGAAGCCCTGTCTTCATGCATAATTATAAGCTGCTAATGTAATTTTGGGGAGGAGAGAGGCGTTAAGAAAACTGTTTTGCAGATCCTAAAGAGGAAAAAAATAAGGAAGAGCACTTTTAACTATGAAGATGTTCCACCTTCCCCCAAAAGGTTTGATTTATTTTGAGCTAATTTTCATGGGGTGGAACTCCAGGTGTTTCTGATCAGGTCAGCTGTTTGTCATTTACATAAAGAAAATACTCCTGCCAGGTGAATGCAATAATTTTTACTATGTTGCTTTGCTTTAAAGGTTGAGATATGGTGCTCTCTTAGTTCTCTATGTAATATTAGTATGTAGTATATGAAAGTTGAGCAGGAAAGCATCCTTAAGGTGGAAGGAAAACAACTGTTTGCCATTGAAAAGGAAGTGGTATTGAAGAAAAAGCAGGTATTTTTTTGCAAAAGACAAAATGTCACAACTGGTAAACTCTTAAGAGGTGGTATCATGTGAATTCTTATTAAAATCCAGATAAAAATCCTATGCACTAGTTAGTCTTCCCTTTACTTGCCTGTTTTAGGCTAGGTTTTCACTTTTAATCCCCATGTAATGAAAACTGATCAAAATAATGAATGAAGTTTATGTGACTTACATGTATTAGATTGTTGAAGAATCTTTGTAGTATTCCAGCTGTCTTTGCCTTATTTTCTTTTTTCATGATCTTTCTGTGGTGCAGCTTCAGTTTACACTACTTGTAAATGGAAGATTGTGTGTACTTTGTATTTTTTTTCTATTCTATGTTGAATTTATATTAATGCAAAAGTCTTATCTTGACTCTGTCTTCAGTAGTTACTAACAGGAGGATTGAAATTGGTCTTCCTGCCTTTGGTTTCTGGGAGTAGGAGATTTTCCTTATGCTGGCTTCAACTAGATCTAGATCTTTGTTTCTTAGCTGAAATGTGGGTTATGTTATTTCTACAACTTTTTAAATTATTTTTTTTAAAATGTATTTCTGGGTCCTCTCATGAGCTTCACACAATAACCTATAAAAGGTTTCAGTTCCTAGGTGTTAGGTAGCACAACACTTGTACTTGTTATGCCTTGTTCCGAAATAAAAATAAATTAAGTTTATAGGTCTTCTAGCATTTGTGGGAAGCTGGGTACTGCAGGAAAGTGGCCCAAGGTATGGACGCATTACTTTGTGGAGTTTTATAAAAACACCTCAAGAGGGATATGGCTTTGGAGGCCAGTGTTACTACAGAAGGGTATCTAAGTATTGTCACATTGGGAGAGAATGGTGGGTTCTGGCCCCTGGGGTTAGATGCACAACAGTAGGATTGCTTCCAGAGGCAGACCTGGGTCTTTGTTCACATGCCCACAACCTTTCTTTCAAAGAACAGTCTTCACGGCTTGGGGTTCAAGTGCATCAAAGTAACTCCTCTATTGTTAAAGTCCAGAGACAAATCATTAACAGGAGGTTTTATGAAATGCTGTATGTTTTAAACATAAGTTTTCACATGCTGCTGGGACACTTATGTGTTCTGTTTCACTTTGAAATGCTTTACTTCCAGGGAGTAGTGGAAGGTTGTCTTGGTGGATGTACCCTTTAGTAGAAGGTAACCAAACGCTAAAAGAAGGAATGGTTTCTGTATGGGGTCTGAGGATAGGCCAACAAGCTAAAAGCAGGATAAGGAACTAATGTATAGTAAGTCACATTGATTTGTGACAAAACTTATGCTATTATTAGAATGAAGGTCTAGAGCAAAACAAATGTTTTAATGGTGTAAAATCTATTTAAACCTGACTTACATTTCTGTTTCCATAATGGGAGTGATGAAACCCCTTGCTCAGCTTCTAAACTGAGAGAGGTAGCTTTTGGCCAGTATTTTAGTCAGCAGAACTGTATGCAAAAATAGATTTCTAAAAGCAATGAGCTTGTCCTTTGGAGATTGTATCTGTATGAATATAGCAAAATACTCATAGCTACCATCAGTCAGTTAATAATACTGTTACTTTTGTTTAAAGGCTTGTGACAGAGCTTAGTATGTTTGAAGAGATAACACATTATTGCATTTGGCATAGTTTTACTGTGAGGAAAGTAGAACCAATATAGTAGTTTATTTTTGGTGATGATGATTGTAAATTTCCTGAAAATGTGAAAAAAGTGAATTATGGACAAATGATGCTCAAATGTGATAATGAAAACAATGAAAGCATTCAAGTTGTGACATAGATCAATAGAACTGAGATTCCAATTACAGCCATTTTTATCTTGAAACTTACTGTAACCTAATGACTGATTTGCAAGAAACTGGAGTTCTCCATGTATATGGATTTTTAGCTTGGAAAAAACCCTGAGAGTTACTTCTTTGCATAAGCAGCTACAGCACTCTTAGAATGTCCATAGTATGAAGAATCTCTTATTACAATGACTATACCAGTAATCTGAGCTTCCAGAACAGGGAAAAAAAAAAGATATTTTGTTTTTTTCCCTAAAATTTGGGTATGGGGACAGGAAGAATTTGAAAGACTCAGACCTTTCTTCAACCTACATCTCTATATATCATCAGTAAGTCTTTGCTGAAGAAAAACTTTATATAATTCTGGAGTTTTGCCATTGGAATAGATTATAGCTGTCAAAGCAGGAACCTCTGCAGAGGTTTTTAGATGATAAGCAAATAGGGACAAAGGAACTTGGTTGCCTCTTTATGTACATAAAGAATACTTATGCAGGTGTGAGCATATGCATGTATGCAAGTCATTCAAGAAGATGTTTAATATTTTTCCTGTAAAAACATAAATATATTCTTCAAAAAATGTGCTGATCTACATTATATTCTTGTTTGAATTTATATTTCTATGCCAATGAGAAGAACACTGTATTTCAGATTATACTTCAGATATTTTTATTACACAGTAGCTGATGAGAGAATACAGTGAAATTATAAGGTGGATAACAGAATTGCAGATACTTTTCTGAAATATTTTCTCCCATCATTGTGATACATGATGGTTGTAATGCTTAAAACACCTGGTGGTAATTCACTTGTTAACTTTCTATGCTACCTTGTTGCAGGAAAATAATCAGTTTCAGGATTAGATATGTAGTCTCATTACCTTCAGCTGGTTTCTGGTTTATGGCTTTTGGGGATGGTTATCTGTTGTTAAATTGGTTTAAGAGAATCTGTCTTTGCTGTAGCAGCAGTGTATTGTATTCACCTGAATTCAAAACAGTGTTTTTGCTGTAGCAGCAGTGTATTGTATTCACCTGAATTCAAAACAGTGTTTTTGCTGAACTGCAGGGATTTAAAATCCAGTGTTCTTTTTGTAACCAATGGTTTCAGCTGAGTTTGGTGGAGAACATGCCCTGCTGCAGGGCATCAAATTAGTGTCAGCTGCTTTGCAGCAATTGCTTTTGTGTACAGGCTGCATCTGTTAGTGAGTCACACTAATAGATAGCAAGTAGTGTTTTTATACACAGAAGTAGTTGTTTTCAGAAATAGCAATGTTGCTATCTCCAATTCTACAAGATGAAGGGGTTTTATGATATTGCAGACCAAGAATACAAATTACTTTTAATAATTTGAAATTGCAGAAAGATAAAGAATACACGACTGATGGCTTAGAAACTTGAAGGGTGATACACAGGTATCATTGAATGGGCTTGATTGGACAATAGAAAAGCTATAGCAGATCAGACTAGTCACCCATCTAGCTGTCACTAACATTAGTAGCTGATGCCTAGGGAGAGATTTCTCATGTTTCAGAATGATCTTAATGGAATAGTTCATGCTCTTGTAAATTTTGTAGATAGTTAACACTGAAATCTTGTTTGTGGCATGTATATGAAGACACATCATTTTAGGTAAATGTTACATGTGGAGGAGATTCAAAACAGTAGCTTGTGTAACTCTTAAGTGGAATCTTTATGGCATAAAACTAATTGCAGCCCTTTTCCTGTAACAAATTTTCACGCTTTAAAAAAAAATTAAATTAATATGTGTGTGTTTTGAAAACATGATAAGGTTTTCATCATGAACAGGTGCTTGGAAAGCTCCTTGTGACACTTGTTCCTTGATTTCACTCTGAAAAAAAAAATGGAGCTGGGGCTGAAAAGCCTCTCCTACTCGGCATGTATTTAACCTGACATTCTCTGCTTTTTTTTTTTTTTAATGTGTATGCTAGCAGATTCTTTCTGATCATGCCACCTGTTTGTCTTAAATTGTTTTGCTCTGCTGATTCAGAGCAGCTGTAAACTCAGTTCTGCCAGGCCAGTGTTAGCAAATTGGTGAACTGGTGAGACAACAATATACGTTTACCAAAAAATAGAACAGAGAGAAAGCTTAATAACGGTTTCCTTCTATATTATTTTACATATTAGCTAGGAATATTATTTTTTTAATTCTTGTTCAGAGTCATTGTATTTTTTTAATAAATAAAAGCAGGCTTTAACTAAGATTGTTTAATGGCATTAAAGGTATTTAAAATATTTTGTAAGCACATGACTTTTATTTTTAAAAAAAGAAGCTTGACAACTAATCTCTGTGGCCCTGTTGAAAGGGAAATTATAATTCTGGCAGCAAAGAATGATAAAGTAATACAGGAAATGTCACAGCTGATTTTAGTCACAATAGCAACTTTAAAAAAAATTATGTTGAAGAATTTTCTGAAAGATGAATAACTTTGCTGAGAAAGAAGATGAAAATTGGTGCTGGTTTGTGAAGTGCAAGAATGGAAGAGAAACACGAAGAGCTTATCCTTTGTGGAGAAATTTCCAAAGGAGAACAGAACTCTGAGCTGTAAAAGCTAACCTTCATACTATTTAAGTTATGCTGTAAACTAGCTAGAACTTGGTATATTTTCTGTGACTTACCTGAAGATTAATCATGGTGTTTAATAAAAAATAGGGGGGGTTTTGTCTTTTGACTAAAGGGCTTAATCATAATATTCCAAATTTGTGTAATTATTAATACTGTATCAAATTAGTGTTTAAGTAAGCATGATTTGATTAGAACATTATCAGGAAAGATACTATGAAATTCAGATCTAATCTCTTCAACCCTGCTGGAACAGCATCTTCACAAAAAGAAGTTCTTGGATCGTCTCTTATCTTCTAATTTTTCTGGAAAACAGATAAACATGTTTTAAATGTCTTTGGCTACAGTTATAACAGTATAGAGAAAAATAGAGAATACAGTTTATCTGCCAAGAACTGAATATCCTGAAAGTTAAACTGAACTCCTTATGCAAGACAAGCTAATGTTGTTTTTGTTGTGTGTTGACCAGCATTGGTATTCTTTATACTGGCTTACCTATGGTGCCAAGTACAAAGCCATTAATTGTGAAGGGATTACTTTGAAGGAGTTTTTCACAATGAATATGAGCCTTGCCATGATTTTCATATTTGAAAGTGTGTATTACAAATGCTTTAATTATTTCTGCCTTTTAAGGGGAATGGATGCAATTACTTAATTAAAAGAACAGTATACTGCATTACTTATGCTTTTGTTACATAGCCATCTGTTTATGACAAAATATAGACATTTGTGTGAAACTTTTTTGTCTTTTTTTTTCTTTTTGTGAGGAATGAGTGTGTATTTGAAAGCATGCTTTTCAGGTCCCATTTGCTTCCCTCTAAAAAGGAAAATCCTTTTGAATCAGAATTTGGTGCAAGGGCAAAAGTTTTCATATGCCCATGAGATTCATGAAAATAAGCATGTTTTCCATAACTTTGTTTTTCACAGTCACATTTGTTGTATATAAAACTCAGTGAATATTTTGACAACTGTGTGTTTCTCTTTACAGGCTGTACATCTGGCCCAGGCAAGTTTCCAGATTGAGGCCTTTGGCTCTAAATTCATCCTTGACCTCACATTGAATAAGTAAGTGCATGATTTGAGGTTTCTTTCATTCCTGCTCTTACCTGCTCTTATGATGCAAGGTCAGGGCATGTCGTATTCAAAGATCTGTTGAAAAAAGATGCTGTTATCCAAGTTTATTAATACAAAACATGTAACATTTTTTATGTGAGATAACAGTAACCCTTGCTGACACCCATAAAGTAGATAACCTTAAAATTTTATTGTTCATGTAAAATAAATTATGATAGATGGAGAAATTCCAGTACTGGTAGTGTTTGCAAAGTGTGGATTTTCTTGTGCTTTTTTTTACCAATTGATGAATTATCATGAGATGTTTTAGTTGCTCAAGTCAGTGTGTAGGAATACTGTAAATACTTGTATGAATGGCTCATCTTTACTGGTCTGGAAAACATGCTATTGTCACTACAATCATAAAGGTCCTAATGAGATGGGTATCCTAATGGTGTGGCTGCACTGAAAGGTGCAGCTAGAGTCTGTTTGCCTGTAAGACAATTTTACATAATTGTCAGGTCTAGAAGAACTGACTGGTAATACAGGGTAGTGGTGGTTTAGTTGTTTATATCCCACATGGTTTTATATCACTGCTGAAGGCATGGAACTATGATTTTCTAAAAAATTGTAATGACCTTTTTTTGCCACTGAAAGTTTAAGAATAAGGTAGAAGTATAAAATCCATACTAAATACTGGACAGGTAAAATTATCTATAGTAATGCTCAAAAGTGCATTTGCCCCTTCTATGGCCCTTGAGACTTTCAGCATGCTTAAAAAATGAGAAACAAATTTACAGAAAAAATTGCATACTAATTTTAAAAAGCATTCCTCTGGTCTTGAGGTTCATATGAGGTCTTATTTTGGTCTTGACTGTCAGGTAAGGGAAGTTTTGTTAGGGATAAAAATGCAAACTTTTTAAGTCTAAGAACTTTTCAAAGCAGCAAGTTATGGCTTTATAAAATTTGCAGCGCTTGTATTTGCATATTTTGCTTCTTGGCTGCTAATTATCAGATATTTTGCTGTAAAGGTGAACTGGAAACATTTTCCTTCATCCATGCATAATTTTGAAGTTAGGTTGGTCATGCATTTTCATCTTTCAAAATGTTATGTGAAGTTTTGAGTGTCTGGCAAAAGATGAATTAGTGTGAAGGCTGGGAATGTCACACAGAATTGAGGGACAAGAAAGCTTGAAGATAACTGGATGTTCTCTAGGCTCTGGAAGAATTACTGTGTGGTGCGAGACTGTGTTGTTTTATGAGGGTTGGACCTATGCATAGTAATTCCAGTCGATAATCATGACATATTTGTCAAGGGAACCTATATTTAGTGCTCTCTAAGCTACAGGGAATTTCTCCTCTTGGTCTGCTTTCCACTGCTCCTTTCTGCACGTCCAGCCAGTAGAGAGAGTCAGCACACATTCCCAAGATGGCACTCTGTGTAGGGTATGACTGGTCACACAGACAGTCACAAAGAAAAAACATTGCCTTTACTGGCACCACATAAACATGCTGATAGCACTCAGGTGAATAGGAAGAAAACAGGCTCATGAAGTTCTTCTGCAGCTGATGAGACTTGAAAGTTTGCTGGTGAAGGTACGCCAGCCCTCTCCTGATTCACAGGCAGGCCAACATTCACTGACGCAGATGTTAACACAGGCTTTAAGTTCATCCAGTATTGATGCCTAGGCTTGAGGTCTCTTATTTGGTCACTGTCTTAGGCCTTAGTCTTTCCAGATACAGGTCTCCCTATAGCTGTTGACTGACTGTCAAGTTTTCTTGCAGATCACACCTATGCAGAATAGAGAGCAAAGCCACAAAGGGAATATTACAAGTAGGACTTAACATAGGACAGACAGCAGTGACCAGGTTCAGGGCTGTGCCAAGCAAGCCAACTGTCTTGCAGCTTACACTGGTGACTCCTTTTTAGGCCACTTCCTCTCCATTTTCTGACACTTGTTCTGTCCTGATTCACCTTCTCTACCCTTGGCGCATTCCCTGAATGTTCCATAAAAATGATTGCACATATCCACAAGTCTGGGCAGGCATCCTGAGATAAGTTTGTTCCTTCCTGGGAGACAAATGATGTTGTTTACCACTTCTTATCTGTTCTAAAGTTCTGGCTGAACCTCTTCAAGACCATGCCCGAGTGGCTTCTTCCAAGGCCCATCGGTCAGTGGCCCAACAGAGGTAATAATGAAGACCAGAACTCTTATCTCCTGTTCATTAGGATTTGGGTTTTGGTTGCATTTCCTGTCCAAGTCTCATGCTGAATGGCTATTATCCAAGTAACATCACAAACCTATGACACTCCCCATATCCTTGCAATGTCACCCCTCATCCAGTCCTGCTGTTTGTCCTTGCTTATTTTTAACCACAAATGGTTCATCAAGTAAATGTACGGATTTTTTAAAATTGTGGCTGCTTTCTCAGCAATCATGAAATGCGGTGCCTATCACTTCAAAAAGAGAGAGGGAGCTTACTGCTGTGCACCTTAGATGAAGAAGTTCTGCTCTTGTGACATCAGGAATGTTCTTACTGCCTATATATACAAGGTGCAGGGTGTTCAGATGCCTTACTGATATCCCTGCTGCTTGCCTCTATACATTAGGTTTTCTCCTAGCTTCCTTAGTGGTTTTTGACTCATAAACATTTGACTCTTTATCTAGTTCTGCTCCAGAAAATGACTTCAAAAACCTGTCCTACTTTTTGACTGGACATAATACTCTTAAACTGTAAGTCATAAAACTTGTCACGTAAGTTGTAAATACCCATAGACAATGATTTGAAAAAGACCCATTCTTGTGTTTCAGTTATGTTTACGTGTTCAGCAAAAAGCAGCATTTTACTACTATGTTGGGTTACAATGAGTTTTAGTTGGCCTACTGGTACTGCTAATGTCTAGTCAGAAATAAAGGCCGAACAACTGGACCAGACTTGAGCTGCTGTGTGCTACTGGCCAAAATAATCTAGTTGTTTGTGGAATATGAAGTCAAGATCCAGGAATACCCTTGTATGTGATGAATACATATTTGTATCAGTTGCTCTACGGTGAGCTAATGCCACCAATACTGTATGTATTCTGTGCATTTTGGTTTTGTTCCTGTGGTTTTTCTGAGTGTTCTACAAGTAATTAAAGCTAAACTCAAGGATGGTTGTTACAAACAGACAGGTTCTAGTTTTTAGTTTTCTTTACCTCTGTTGGAAACTGTGTGATTGCCTACCTTGTCTGTTGCAGATGTTCCTTTTTTTTACAGCAAATATTATGACTTGACAGTGAAGAAAATTGGATATTCAATTTCATTAATAACTGTCTAGATTTTGTAAGAAAAAGAGGTGGCAGTCTGATAGTTTATGGAGCATGTTACTAGAAAATTTTATTTTGTTTTCCATCTTGCCATGGTGCAATGGCATAAACAGCTTGAAGGAAATAAAAGCTGCTCAAGCCCTTGAATCCAGTATGCAGAGACAATTAACATGTAAGATTTGTATGGAGTTTGAATGGGAAACCAACTTCACAGTTGCACAAGGTCTAAACCAGGTGAAATATAATTTGTTATCCTGAAGGTGATTTTTGGTAGCTTTTTCTGACAAGGGGACTCAGGTAAAAAGATCAGTTTTGAACTCCTTAGCAAGGTGGGTTACTCTGAAATTTTAGACATCTTGCCCCTTGCTACACTCAAATGTTTGAGTGTAGGCTGTCAGTGTGATGCCAGTTATGACAATGTGTAATAATTGCTGATATGTTGATTGTGGAAATAATTTGATGCAAAAAGCAATAGTTTTTCTAATTTGTAATGGATTAAATAATGTTTTTCGTTAATACTCTTAGTACGAAAATGGAAGATTGCCGGGCACTAGTGGGGTAACAATCCCATTTGTAAAGTTAGACTTACAATTTAGCTATGATTGTCTGCTCAAACTCAATAAATTCCCTAAGCAATGAGTAACATGTAGCATTGTCATAAAACACAATTTCTATAAAAAGCCTTTAACAGTGTTCACTTATTTCAGTAAGTTTACTTTCATCCTCAAACAGTAGTGTTGTAGCATTATATTTGGGTAATTAATGATCCTAGTATATCTGACCAGTTTCTTATTTTATATTGATGCACTATTTACACAAACAAATGTTTGCAAGGTGCTAGCAAATTAGTTTTTAATGATCTCATTTCCAGCAACATGTAAAAGGCTTTTAACTTGCTGTTCTTCTGCTGAAAGAGAACAGCTTTTGCAGGTAACCCTTAATGTTCTGTTTAAAGATAGCAGGTTTTATGTTCTGGTGTAGGACTAAAACACATTAAAGAGCAGTACTACTAAAAGCAGTGAATTAAAAATGTCTACTTGCTGCTTTTTTAGTGAGGAGGGAAGTTGGCTGTATTTTCTGGCAGATTGCAACCACGGTCTAGTACCAGCCTTTAAACAGAGTGGTCTCCACCAGCATAAGGGCTGAGGCCATACTGGAACCTTCACCTACTGGGACACTGGTGGCTGAGACACATCCAAGAATAGGGAATTATTTAACTGAGCTGGACAGAAGCAGAAGGTAAAACCCAAAGACAAAAATTACTCTCCCTTCCTACTGATAACTCGCCTCAAAATTTAGGGCTCTTGGGGAAGGGGAGAAAATAAATCACCAAAATCAGTCTACATTTTTTAGCTTTTCCTTGTTTTCTCGGTAAAAGTCCATCTTTCCAGGAAACTCTGTTTCCAGGAAAATGGATTTCTTTTCAATGAAGATATCATAGAAAAAATATTTGGCGTCTTTGACATGAACTGAAAAAACCCAATCCCACTGCATTTGACCGTAACATGACTTAAAGATTTGAGACATTGAAATGTGATTACTATTGTGGAAAGTCAGTTTCTTTTGTGAAGTGCAGCCAACATTACAGCAACTTTATCTAATAGTTTAAACCTTATAATTGGTGTTTATTCTTTGTGGTGTATCTTTCTGTAGGACTGAATTAGCCCGAGAATGGTCCCAGAGGACGTTACAATGTTAGCCTAATTTAAAAAACAGTAGGGCAGTAACTGAATTATTTGAGAAACTACTTGATTCTTGGGGTTTTTTTCATAATTATCTTTTAATGAAAATGGAAAAAAATAGTCACAGTGTTTCAGAAGGAAGCTGAGTATTTGTGACATTTTCTTAAATAAACACCTAAACTTTTAGGGTATTAAATGGGTCTTATAAGATACATAAGCTAAATTAAACGTGATAATAATACTGTGAAAAGTTAAACTCTAGTCAGCTTTTAAAAAATTTGTTACAGGTGAGATGTAAGGAACTCAGTGTTAGGATATTATAGCAATGTGTGTGCCCTCCTGTAAGTGCAGTCTTGAATTTCTCAGTTGTAGATAACAGGGCTTTACTCCCAGAGCTGGAGGCAACCTGTTATAAGTTATCATTTGTCTCAGTGGGCATTCCATGTGCAAAGTCTTAGAGGCAGATGTGTAAACCTCTCACCAGCCTCACAATAAAGAGTTCCTTCCTCATATATAAATCTATAATCTCTCAGTTTAAAGCCATTCCCCCTTGTCCTAACTCCGCGTGTCCTTGTAAAAAGTACCACTTGTCAAACCACTTGCTTGTGGAGTGAAAACTTTATTGTGTGCACTCCTGATCCTGGATTTAATTAAGTGTGGATCTCTCATCCATCTGAACAGGATTTTGAATGTCTGTTGGCTGAGATGCAACCACGGCCATTGGTTTGGTGGATTGTTAGGTTCAACAAGCCTTGGGAAGACAAATATACATCTGTGACAATATGATAGTGCTGTAAAATTCCATGTGGCAGGATGAGGATGTTGGTTGCCTCCTCCCTCCCATGTAACAGTTCCTGGTATCAAATGCAGGAGGAGGTTTGAAAGAAGACACTTCTCACAAAAATAATTAAAAGGTAAATTTTGTTACAGGATGCTGTACGTATTAAACTATTTACAGGAATTAAAGAATTGGAAGAACTTACAGAAAAGAAATCTACTGAGAGCCATTGTAAAAAAATTATACTAACTCTGGCTTGTGAAATCCTGGTGTCACAGATCACTGGGTGCTGAGAAGCTCCCTGAAAGATTGCTACACGTGTAGCAGTGTTTGCTGTCAGGCAATATACTAAGCAGCTGTCTGACTTGATGTATCCTTTCTTAGGTTATGTTCTTACTCCTACATGTAACCTCTGTACCCTGGAAATGGTGAAGAACTGTTGTCTTTCCACTTTAGTAGGTGTTTCAGTTGATTTCTGATACGGTCCAGGTTTGTCAATAGTGAGATCTTTATGTTGAAGTGAATTCCTGGCATCTCAGATTGTTTTGTAGGCAGGCTGAAATCTTTGCATTTGGAGCTAGTATAAAGCCTGTGTACACCTGGCTTATGATTAAGTTCATCAAACAAGCCCCTAGGAGCATCTGTGACTAATTTAACTTGTTTCAATGACAGAGCTAAAGTTGCACAGTATAGTTCAACATGGAAGCATGGATTAAGGGAACCAAAATAAACTTTGAGTTTGCTGGAATGTACCTCTGATTCTGCTATAGTCGTTAATCTAATCTGAAGGTGCTCAAGTCAGCTCTCTGTAAGTATAAATAAGCTTATTCCATTCTTTTTTAGTATTAGAAATAAAATTATAATGGAAAAAAAACTCCACGCCCACATCTGGTTGGATTTTTCCTTCATGGAAAGAGTTTTAAATAGGAGTGTTACCATTAGACACAAAGTATCCGAACATCTGGCACATTCAGTGAAGTGTTTAAGAGGAGAAGAAACAAGTTTCTCTTGTATTTAAAAAACCTTTCTTTAAATGAGAGAAGCTTTAGCATATATGGTTACCATTGGATGAGACCGTTCTGGCAAAGACAGGTGGCAGCCCTTACATCTTACACTACTGGTTAATAAAATTCTTACTGATAAGTTTTCCAAGCTGGTGAGGAAAGAAAAAGGATGGATTGAAAGGCAATATTGAGTAAATTTGGACAAGCTCAGTAAAGCTTTGGACAAGTCGTTTAAATGAAATTTTTATTTTGTCAGTTGTCCTTCTAGGAAACTTCT
The DNA here is from genome assembly GCA_013397865.1 of Struthidea cinerea. Taxonomy (NCBI): domain Eukaryota; kingdom Metazoa; phylum Chordata; class Aves; order Passeriformes; family Corcoracidae; genus Struthidea; species Struthidea cinerea. The sequence goes on along the minus strand of VZTI01001000.1, from coordinate 399,793 downwards.
GACATAACAAATTGCACTGAAGTGTTTTCCATGGCATTGAACTCATCTTCTGTAATATTGCTTAGCTGTTTGTGTTTTCATATCCTTGTGCATAGCACTTTTAAAAGTGATATCATCTTCAGCATAACTGTAAATGAAAAAATGGTGGAAACTGACCAAGATACTGTTAATATTCAGAAGAACTCTTCAAACTGCTGCCTTCAAAATGCTTGCTGAAGTAGCCAATAAAATACAGCCTGTTCCGTTCTCAGAGGGAGAGCTTGAGGACATAGCCAGAGAAAGGATCATGAATTTGAAACCCTTGAACTGACTCAGGGTTTCTTGCACTGAGAGGCAGACTGATCCAGAAAAAAATCCGGAGAATTTTCTGCAGCGTTCTGTATGAACATTTTAAACCATTCTATTACATGCTTTCGTGTCAGTCCTTTTTGGAGACCTATTCCCCATTTGAGGATCACATAGGTAATTTCACTTTGTAAATTTGTGGTTAGGTCATCCTTTTCTGTGCCTCAAAGAGACAAATGAGGCAAAACCAAGCAACAATAGCAAGACATGCAAGGAGTGATTTTTAAGTAAGTGTACTGTTTACTGTTACAGAATTGTTATGGCATTAATAGCAGAAATGAGTGAGGACTTCCTTTGATTCCATAGTTACGAAAAAGTTAACCTATACATTTGCATCATCAGTTGTTTCTGCTAATTAGTTGTAAACACAATTGCTTGATCCACAGTATCGTGTTCTGATTTTTTAAGTTCCTTCAAGACAATGTAAGAAATAGTAGTAAAACGTTGCTCTGTTTTAAAAAAACAATGAATATTAGCAGTATATTTATTCCTTGGCGACACTCTTGTCAGAGGAGCTTCAAAGACAACAGCCAAGTAAAGACTTATGTAAATGCATACTAGAAGTTTAATAAATTCCCACAAGAACAGTGAGTTCAACAAAGCTTCTGAATGTAATTGAAACTGTTAATATAAACAAGGCTGTAGATGGGCATTGCATTAGATGACAGTGCCTTGATCATCTAACAAAATGCTGCAGCAAGGTCTCTTTGTTTTTCCCATCTTTATGTGCTACTAAACTGTATCTGTCAAATGGACAGATACATCTGATGGGTGTTGTGTTAAATAATTCAACTAAACTAGGTTGCTCAGACACTGGAACTGAGCTTGAAACATTTCAGAATAATTATTATATAAATTATTGCCTGGTAATAGGTTAGTATAAAGATAATTTTAGAAGTATGCAAGAAAGGTAATCCTTGCTGTATTCTTATTTTCTGCAGGCTGTCTACTAGGTTCCTGGAAACTAATTTGCTTACTTGTATATGAGATGTCTTTCAGTCATTTCATAGCCTTTTCCTACCCAAATCAGTTCTCTTCTTCAGGATAGTTAGATGCCAGCTGAGGTAAGCCAGCAGCTCTCTGCAGCTCTCCTGCTAATGAAAACATCAGCAGTGAAGTATGTGCCAGGGAAGTGGATGTGAGTTCTTCAGAAAGCATCTGCTGCTTGCTTTAACAGCTGGCCTATGCCTTCAAAAGCAGCACCTACAGGGAATGGCATATCCCTTTGCTGCTTATTTTGCATTTCTCAGTGTAACTCAGACAGAAGAGCCAGGGAGCAGGACAGCTTAATAAGAACGATTATCTAACACAAACAAGACAGGGTGGAGGGAACTGTAGAAAAGAACACAGCAGAAAAATTATTTTGTCATGAGTTCATTCAAAATGTTGCAGTTTGATGTGTTCATTGTAAAGGATCATACTAATGGCGCTACCTAAATAGACTTTTGTCTGATGTGATCGTGACTGACACTCGTTTCAGTTAAAGCTTGCACTGTTTCTGGTGCTCATCATATTGAAAAACAAATTTGCTGTACTGGATGCAAAACACAGTCCAGTGTAGATGAGATGCAAAGGTATTTCCTAAAACTATGGTCTGCCTTTCAGAGGTAAATTTAGGAACTCTGTAAATGATGACGTAGGAAGAAGTTATTTTGTGCTTCAGAGACCCCTACTTTATGCATGAGTTCTGTGCCTCACTCCTCAGGCAATTGTACTTCTACATGAGCTCTTAATCAGTGTATTCTAGGCTTTTCGTTTGGATGCCACTTGCATAAAGAACCCAATCCCACCTCCTGGTGAAATTACAGTGCTCTTCTGTGTATGTCTTTTGTGTAGGAAAAAATGTTTGAAAGTTATTTTGGTTAAGCATTCTTTTTGTTTTCCTTTTCCTTTAATAATTTCTTATGTCTTTTGTCAGATTTGTCAGCATTAATAACAGGTAAAAGTTTTGGTAGGGGAAATTTGCAGTAGCAATTTTATGTGTATTTTTGCAGCTGTTGTGATTCCCGGAGTTTTAGCAAAAAGTAGAACAAACTTCCTTACCCTTCCTGTCTTTTTTGTGGCAGTAGTGGAACATTTTTGCTGAATTTTTCAGTCCTCAACTGCTCTCTACAATATCACATTTCTATACTAACCATTTATAAGCACAGCTAAAGATGTGTTTGTACTGATTTTGATATGGATATAGAGGACAGGACTCGGATTAGAGTTATTATAGAAGCAACTGGTTGTGTGTACTAGGAAAGCTGTGTTGGAAAAAACTTGCAAGGACACTGTTCCTCTCCCATTTCCCCCTCTTTGTCAGAGTAAGACCAGCGTTCTCTCAGATTAGCAGTATACATTGAGGGGTTTCTGAATGTGATTGCAAGCAAGGTGTTCTTTTGGATGTTTGCTAGTTTAGGCAGATACTTGAAATAAGAAAAAGTGGTGCAAGGGTAGCTGACAAAAATCAGGTACTTGCCAAGGTAGAGGCACACAGTTTAAGGAGTAGCTGACTGATTTTTTTTTTTTCTTTTTTCCCAATGGAATGTTCAAAATTCTTGCTGTCCTGAGGGAAATGTTAAGAGAAAAATGCCCTTGCATAACCTTGGTGATTGTGTGGCATGCTTAAAAACATAATAATGACTAGAAAGTAGTGATAAACACCCTGTTCCAGCTCAGCATAAGAAACAAATTTGTGAAACCCAAAAGTTTTATAAAAGATTTTCTACTCTACCTTCTAGGTGGTGGATACTGTGTTACATTCGGCAAAAGGGTGCTTCACTAATTAAAGGTGCATTTTGTTTACAGCGTGGCATTTGGGAAGTATATCATGAACAGCAGGCCTTAATTTTCTCTGGAGGGAATTTGTTCAGCATGGAGAATTTCATTGATACGCCTTGTATCCTGCAGATCCCAAAGGTCCATCTTGGAGCTGGCTGGCACTGGCTCTGTTGGACATGGGGGAAGCTCTTAGCAGCTTCTCAGAGAGCCACTCCTATACCCCCCATCCCCCCACTACCAAAACCTTGCCACACAGGCCCAATACGTGTCAGAAAGTCAGCGATGAGAAAAGTGTAGAGTCTGCTGGAAAACTCTGTCTGCATCCTTGCTTTGTACTTGTAATATATGTGTATATGCATATAGGAGTTTTCCATCATAAGTATTCCATGTTAGATATCCTATCATGTGTGACACTGTATTTGGACACTACCCAAATTGGGAATTCCTTGGCAGCTGGAAGTAATGAGAAGCTAAAGAATGGAAAAGGTTGGCAGATGAACTTTTTCTTTTTTTTTAGTTGTAAGGGTACATTAGGGGCTTCAAAAATGCTAAGAATTCTGGATTGCATTGGGTAAAATGCTTATCTTGCATATTTGGTGGTGCCAGTTAACATCTTTAATTGCTTTGCTCTCCCTGGGCGTTACGCTGCAACCCTCATTGTAATGGGGTGAGATGTGAATGGAGCATTGAGGTTATCACAGGATGTGTACAGGCTGGCTAAGCTTAGTTTAAAAAAAAATAAATCTGAACTGTAAATTACCCATTATGGAAAACTTTTATGCTTCAGGAATTTTTCTTGCCAGAGTTAGGAAGAAAATAAGAATGAGAAATGTGTCTGAAAACAAAACGTGAAAGTAAGAAAAGGGGTAGTATGGAGTGTGTTTTGGGTTGTGCTTTGTGTGTTTTCTTTTAAGGCACTTTACTGCTTTTGGAAAAAAATGAGTATTTGCAGTTTGTGAAAGTGATTATACACTCCTGTCTTCATAACAATGGTGTATTTATTTGTTCAGCCGTACATATTTACACTTTTAGATAAAATGTAAAACTTATTTGAAAATGGTGATGAACTAAACATACATTTACTGTCAGCAAACGAAGTTCTAAAGCTATGGGGTATTTTCTTGCATATTTGGAAGGCTGGTAATTTATTTGTAAAGCTAAAATACAAGGGATTAGATTGCAGAATGAAATTTCCCCTTCTGTACTTTGACTGCCAGTGTACCATCAAACCATTTACTGAACACAAACTGCTTGATTTTTTTTAAACTAATGTACAAGAAAAATAAAAATTGTTTGAAAATACTAACAAAAACCCCCAAACCTACCCATAACAGTAGAAAGAGTACTCAGATTTTTCTCATCTTTATTTATACTTTCTTTAACAGTGACTTGTTATCTTCCAATTATGTGGAGATTCACTATGAAGATGGAAAACCAAAATTTTCTAAGGTATTGTGTTCTTAAATTGTCTTTCTGAGGGAACAATGCCAAAAAAATGTTAAAAAAAAAAAAGAGAAAAAATGTTTTGCGTGTCTTAAAAACATCAGAAGTGTTTTTCCACACATAGAAGATAACTGTGATCTCATCTTGTAAGGATGTCTCAGTAATACAAGAGGAATTGTACAAAAAGGGAAGCTGCGTTTTGGGGTGAGGAGTAGGCATTTGTAGGTGGTAGTTGTGAAGGCGATCCATTACTGCCAGAACAATTACATCTTGTAAAATATAGGAGGTGGAGGGGTTGAAGTCACCATCAGATTAGTCTTAATTAGTTATTTATGTGTCCTTAGCACAAAGTGGAAGGAGAAAAAATAATGGTAATGTAAGACATTTAAACTAACCTAAAAATCTTGCAGTGACTTTTTTTTTTGCAAGAATTATACAGTTGTGACACAGAAAATGAAAGATTTAACTGAAACTTTAACCTCTGGAGTTATTACAAAATCAGCATATTGCTAGACATCCAATTAATTTTGTTTGTCAGACTAGCTCCCAAATTGATTTCAGTGCCATAGACTATTGATCCAAAGCCAGATTGAAGTTCTGCAAGGTAGTTCAGCCCTAAGGGAACAAGATCAGTCTTTTCATTTGTTTGTAGTAACAAAATGAGGACTGGAAGGTTCCTAGGAAGGTTTAAACCACATTTTCAGGGAATTACTTTTTTCATATTTGGTTGAAATGCCAAAATATTTCTTGAAAACTTATGTGTGAATTATATCTGTATTTAGAGTAGAGGGAAGAGAGCATTCCAGTTGTATTCATGTCTTCAGAAAATCTGGACTGTTGTTCGTCCAGGTATTGGATATCTGGTTTATTATTTTGCTCTTGCTGTAGAGAATCTCAAATAAAATAATACATGGCAGATAAGGGAAGAATTAAACAATTACATTGCAATGTAGTTACTGAAATATGCTGTTTTGTTTTCTTCCACTGAAGAAGAAAAATAGTTTCATGTTACATACAAAGGAAGTTGTTTCATTAAGACTCAGTATTCTGCAGAATAGGCAAAAATGGTAAATGATAGAAGAAAACAATTCCCTCTGGCATTTAGACAAGCTCATGCAATTGTCAGCTGCAGCACTAGCATTGAGCACTGCGGATGCTGAATCATGAATCTGACTGGAAAATTATATTAGAACTTCAGACTCAGCAAATGGGCTACCTTTGCATGCTGCAGTAACTTGATCCAAACTTCCTAGGGGATGTTTTCTGAATTGTTTTATTTAGAAGCAATAATGGAGCTCCTGAGGTCACGTTAATCTGTAAAAGGCTTCATTATAGATAATAAAAAACCCCCCAAACCCCACATAATTTGTGTAGGAGGTCAAATAAGGACTATATCCTGGTCTTTTGCAGTGTCTTATAGTACTTTTTAGGCCAAAGGTTGTTTTGTTTCCTGACGTGGATCTAAAGAAGTGAGATTGCAATGAAAAGTACTGTATTTTCTAGAAAGAGGTCATTAATTACAAAAATGATTGAAGAACAAACAGTAATTTCTTTACTCAGATGATAATCTTTAAAGAAAAAAATCTTGGAAAGCTTTGTGTGAGAAAGATAATAAAATTTAGCTGTTAAAAAGCCTGTTTTATGCATTCTCACTGATGGAAGGGTAAACACATAGTGATTGCTTTCTGTGTACTTTGATTTAATTATACACAATAACCTGTAAGGAATTTAAATCAGAATCTGAATAACTCATTAAATAAGATGCAAAATGTAAATAATGCTGTCATAGATTAAAAAGTGTGTACATTTTTTGTATCTTCTTGAGTTATAATAATTGCATAAAGAATGGGTTCAATATGCATGTTGGAGTTCAAATGACATGACACAAGAATTAAAAATATTTTTACGATGAATAGTAGATTTTTCAAACAGTGGGTGAGAAACAACCACACTTCAGGGTTTTTAATAACATTTTTTGAGAATACTTTTTCTTTTTAGTTTAGCTGAGCTTCTTGCTGATAGACAGTAAAGAAAACTACTTAAATGAGGTAAATGTGTATTGTTACTGTTAGTCTTGTTTTTTTTTTTTTTTGCATTGGTTTTAAGCAACAGACATTAAATCAGCATAATTTTGTGTGTGTGATTGTTTGTTTTTAAAAATTATTAGGGTGGAGAGCATTGTTACTACCATGGAAATATCAGAGGTATCAAGGATTCCAAAGTTGCTCTTTCAACTTGTAATGGACTTCAGTAAGTGCATGTTCTCATTTTTTAAACAAGGCTATAACTAATTATTATTCTTGAATATTGTCTCTTAATATGGGAGGAACTGAAACACTACAGGCTCAAAGATTTTTTGATGTTTTGAAATGTCAGTACCAGCTATGCCAAACTGCTAGCAATTTTTCTTAGTATCATTGGAAATCATGTTTTGATTCTGTCTCACAAAACCTTTGAATATAGTTAAGTGCAAGTAAACATTTCCCCAGATGACTTCTTATGGTAAAAGATAAACAAGAATTATATTTCAGCATGCTCAGTATTCATGTATGATTCTGTCATAGAAAAATGGATCTTTTTGTTAGATTGTACATGGAAAGAATACAAGAAATTAGCATTAGTTACTGCTAAGTGCAACTCAGCTCTTGATTGTATTTTGCCTGCTCAGGATGTGTCTTAGGACTTCCTTTTTCCAAGGTCAAATCTTTACTCCTTTTGGTACTTCATCGTTGCTTTGCCATTAGATTTAGTGTTAGTCCATTAAAATGTGCCAGATATCTTAAAAATCCCCCAATCTTGGCTTTAGCTACATGTGGTAGTAGTGAAAATATTTTTAATATTGATCAGTTTTTCAGCCCTAAGTTTGGTTTTGTCTTATTAAAATTCATATCCTGGAGTCAAATTGATTGCCTTGTAATCCTAAATATCACTTCTTTTTCTCCATGTTCTAGTGGCATGTTTGAAGATAGTACTTATCTGTACTTGATAGAACCGATGGATCTGACCCACACTGCAGTAAGTTTATTTTTGTCTAATTTATTTGGTTTGGAAGAGTGCTCAAGGAATAGCAAATAAAAATATTAGAATAAATCAATGAGTGATATGTCTCATGCATTCATATGGAAATGAAAAGTATGTTAAAACACTGATTTGAATTTGTTTAGGGTAGCAAATGTGTAATTATGATTTACCTATGATTTTTCTCTGCTTTTCTTTAATCTTTTGTTTCCTACTTGCTGTTGATCATTTAGATGCTGGGAGTAGGCAAATAAAACTGTTTCCATAGCACATGGTTATGGACTGTCAAAAAGTATTTATCAATTTGCTCTAGTACTTGAACTAAAGTGTTTAAAAATTCATTTAAGGGATCTCTGGAACTCATTTATACATTCCTCTCTAAATAGTTGCATCAGATTGCTCTTGGCCTGCCATGATTCCACAAAAAGTTTAATTAAGTAGATAATTACATCTGGGTATCTTACACTTTGTATGTCTGAAGTCAGTGGTCATTTTATAGCTTAAATGATTGTGATCCAGCATATTCAGAGAGAAGATTGTGCTGGATCAGCATGTAGGACTGCATTTATGCAAGTATTTTGCTATTGTTAATTTTGTATTTCATGTTTCATGTGTGCAACCATTTCTAAAACTTTAGCTGTTGATACAGCTGACACAAATTCACAGACAGTAGTAAAACTAGGTATATTTCTAACTTCTGAATGATTCAAATATTTGAGTGATTTTCAGTGAAATGATTTTGCAACATTGAGACAGAGAATTCTTAAGGTTTGTGTCCTGCTTGGTCTGTCGGATATATTGCAGATGCTGTGCCACAATTCTCAAGCTTGTCTCACTCTAGTATGTATATGACAGCATATGTATAGTATGTGACAAATAATGCTGCAGAACCAATACATTTTAGTGACTGTAAAGCTGAAATTAGAGTCTGAATAAATATCTACAAAATCATACTTGATACTGTCAAAGAAAATGGATCAACATTCAGAGGACTTGGTATCATTTGGACAGTCAATTATTGGACTATAAATGAAACTTCAGAGACATGGCAAAATATTACATGCAAAAGAATCAAGTCCCCCCAGGAACAACAGTATGTGTGGTGTGTCTATGTTTGATGTAGCACGTGTTCATAAAGGTTGTCATTCTAAAAACTGACAACACAGACTCAGTAAATTCATGAAGACTATATTTATACAAGGCTATCCATATAGTCAGAAGAAGAAAATTTGACTAAATTGTTTTCTTGCTTGGGTGAACAAAGGAAACCAGGATGTCTCTCTCAGTGGTATTTCAGTAAAAATCGTAAGTGGAGCAAAAGTTCTGGTTATAAAAGTGAGATACCATTTGCCAACTCAAGGTTTTGAGTTGGTCTCTAAATGATAAGAAAACAGATGAGATGCCTAATTTTCTCAAAACTACTGAAAGTAATACAGCTATAAAGAGCTTTCAGGGGCTCATTTTTTGATTGCAGTATGTGAGATAAAGATCTTGAACACAGCCTTCAGCATGTACTTTATTCAGCTTGATTAATCTTAACTGTAGTAGATACTACATAAAACTCCTTCTCCTTCCCCCCAAAATCCAGCAAATATATGCAGTATTGTCCTTCAGTGTTCTATGTATTTCTTATGGAAGTTACAGAAAAGTAGCATCCTACCCTTTGAAAAGAATCGCTTGTTTTGGCAGGCTCTGCAGAGGAGGTATTACGGGAGAAAGGAGTTGTTTTCAAATGTGATAATTTGGGGTATGTCAGACTTCTAAAGAAAATATGCATTAAAAACCTTGTCCTTTTTAAATATGGAATACACCAATAAAACAGGGTGAAATAATCCTCTTAAGGATAGTATATTGATTGGTTTCTTGCAACTTGCTGCAATTAGATAGGATTTTTTTCATAAATAGTAGTAGTTGCTTTTCATCTGTGGGAGGAAGATTTCAACCAGATACAGGCATTCTAATTTGATTTATTGGAATAAATGATCTATGTTCTCTAACGCTAAGGCTTTTAAAGGACTTTTTTAAGGTAATCTCAAAGACATCTGTGACACTTCAGTTTTGTAGACTGGTCAATTTGCTGAAGCAGAGAGGCTCTATTATTTACTCAGGATTGCAAATAGATTGCTTCAAATTAGTACTGTCCCAAATTGGTACTATAGTTGCTTGAGTTTTATAGCAAAAATAATAAAAATTATAAATACTGAAAGACGTGCCATTTTTCACTTGTTATTATTAATTAGAAGAAAATGTCACGTATTTTTCTTATCAGGAAAGTAAAAGCAGGCCACATATCATCCAAAGAACTTTCGGAACACAAGCCTCCAAGCAGTTGCGGGACGTTGGTATGTTTTTGCTTATGTTATGAGTTTCTTAATATTGGAAATAATTGTATATATTACTTGGAAAATTTGAATATTAGGCTAGCAGTGTTTATAAAATTGCTGATTATTTAGAAAATCTTGAAAAATAGATACTAACCTCACTTTTTTCACAATTATTGCAATGGAATTTAGATTTTTCAAAGAGCAGCTGTAAGATTTTCATCCACAGACCTCTCTCTAGCTTTCCTGTGAAAATCACTAAATTTAATCAGTGATATTAATGTTATTGAGGCAACAAGATGGAAGAAAATGTATATTCTAAGCCCAGGTTGCCTCTCCTTGCGTGCTTTAAGATTTCCGCATTACGTGAGTTTTGATATATTCGCTGTACTTTAAAAACTGAACTTTTCAATAGCAAGGGTGGTTCTGATTTTGGTGATCTTAATCTGCTTTTGGTTTGGACAGTGTACATAAGTAGTTTAAAAGAATGCCATGAAATTCTTAAATTGTAATTTTTACAGAGACTGACTCTAGTTCTGAATGGCCCTTTCTGTCTGAACTGCAGTGGTTGAGGAGAAGGAGAAGAAAGAGAGCAGTAAGTAGAAGTGTGACCCTGAGTTAAGAGCCTTTAAAAACCCAAACTCACTAATATCTGTATTTTTTAATGTCAAGAGAACATAGGCTTTAGGAAACAAGTATTTTTAGCAGCTTACTATTGTCACATAATAGAATTATCAAATGAGAAAACAATATTTTTCTTCAAAAATAGAATATTTGGAAGAAAGTTTGATAAACTTTCTAAAGTGACAGCAATGATATGCATCAATTAAATCAAAATTTAGTAGTGAAAATGATTTTAGAATTTTAAGGTTTTTGTCTGCTTGAGAATAAAAATAATTTTGAATGAACTCTTGCTACTTTGTAGATATCTGACTTTGTTGTCACTTGGCTCACTAAGTAGCATTATTAAATCAAAAATCCAAATGAGGACACCCAGAACTGGGTTACTGAGAGAACATAAGTAGGCAGTCCTCATTATCTTCACATGCATATGTATGAGTTAGGGGAATAATTGAGTTAGAGAAGATTAATCTGTATTTCTTCACTGAGTTGCACAATCCACACCATATTTTTGAGGGTGCGTATGTTTTTAGTAACTTCCTTCCTCATTAAATCTGTGGTGAGTAGTACTTAATGAAAGGAGGAGGGAAGCAGTGGTGGTGTCTGCACGGAACCAAAAAGAGTAGAACCTGAGCAGTCTTGATGATGTGGCTCAGATTCTCAGCCTAAGTTACTGGGGCTATGATTCTTTACCCTACTTGCATTTCTCACCCAGTTTACCAGTTTACATACCTTACACAGTATCTTTTTAATATTTATCTATAATAAAAATCAGCTGCAGTTATTTTTGAAAATCACTACATCTTCATGATTTCTCAAAGAATTTCTTTAATTCATCAGTTATCTCGTGGTGTCTTTGAAGAAATGAAATATCTGGAGCTCATGATAGTCAATGACCATAAAATGGTAAGTATAGCAATTCAGTGGTGATCTTCCTTTTGGTGACAATTTGTAGGCTGATGTGCTGTGCTGCATTAGCTAGTTTTGGCCCCAGGATTGCATTTATCAGCAGCTATTAACATTTACACTGTAAGACACACTGTAGGCCATAATACCTAATGAAGCTTAATGTTACCTAAGATTTTCTGTGGCAATTATATATTCAAAATGAATCTGGAACCCTTTGGTATCATATGGATAAATTATTATGCCTGTAACCAACAAAGTAAAGCAACAAAACATTTATGTCCAGAACAAACACACTAAATGTTCTAAAATTGCATCTTATCTTTGAAGTTATATGGAAAGAAGTCAGAATTATTACCTTGAGTTTCGTTTTACTAATTTAAATTTTAATGCAGCAAAACATGTAGACAAAACTCTGATTGTTCTTCCTGGCTATTCCATACTTATAAACAGGATTCATAATGACGTGCAAGGTAAGTTGTTTGTTTGATTCAAAAAGTGTTTGTCATTAAAAAAAACCCTGAATGGGTGGGGGGAGGAAAGCCCAATTCTTTCCCCTTTTTGTCTTGAGGGATGACTGGAAAAAGTTGGACTAAGTGACATTTGTTGCAAGAAAGACTTTTTGTTTTTTTTTTTTTAAATCAAATTTTGCTGATACAGTAGTTTTCACTTATTTTATTTGCCAGTAAAGAGCTTTTTATGTCTCTCACCCTGCTGCAAGTTTCCCAGTGCTTTATGGAGTTGTGGGCTCTTTGGTCAGCGCTGAAGGATGATATTTAAGTGCAAGATATAGAAGATCTCAGAACAGGATGCAGTAATTCATACTTGTTCCATTGCTGCATAGATAGATAATGTACCCTTCCTTCATCTGTATAATAAATCATAAAAGTAGTCTGGGCAAAAGTAACATGTATTTTATCTGTGTTAATTTAGCACTGTGGAGGGAATTTGAATGGGTGGAAAATGTAGGACAAATTTCTTGAGCTGTTTTCATTTGCAAAGCCACCTGGTAGGAAACTACACTAAGAGCGTTCAGATGTTAGTTGTTTAACACAGTAACTGAAGTTATGGCCATTTTGTTGTCTTGTTTGATGTCTGTGGTTGGTGTTCCTTATGAAGAGAAAATATTCCTATGCCTGTCTCTTTCCCCTGGCCTCTTGTATTACTTTATGTGCTTAAAGGTGTTCACTGCACCTGTTACAGACACTAACTGTTGTCTCCTCTCATGCTTTATTTGTTAGAACTTCAGAGCACAAGATTTTTTGCTTCATAGTTATCAGTGATTTAGAAGCAGATAATAATTCTTTTCAAAGAATAAAGCAGATATACTTAGAGAAGTGTTCACAGTCAGGAGTCTCAGCCTGCCAGTCCAGGAGCTCACTAAACGTACTTTCAGGGTTTTCTGCTTACCAGGAGAGGGCAGGTTTCTCCTGCAGTAAAGGTCTGTTGGAAGAAGTATCTTGAACCTCTTTTATCATTGTGTTAAATGGTTAATACTGTGTATTTTCACAACATCTCCTTTCCTCTAGCAATAAAGATATCTCAACATATTTAATTAGGCTGTTGCACTTTTTACTGGTTTAGATAAATTTCTTTTAGGATCTGTGTTTAACCACATTATGTTGTGTATTCCTACTGATTTTAGCATTTTAATACTTTCTTGAAAACCAAGAACATTTTCCAAAGCATATTATTTTATCTTTCCACTTCTGGAAAGGTTTGGGATTGGCTCAAAACAAAAAGCCAAAGCCACCCTTTCCCCCTTCCCCACTGTCATTGTTCTCTGGGGAGCAGTCTCGTGGTATAATGTACAGTGTACATCCTAGGCACCTACTAGCACCGTACCTGAGAGCAGCTGCTCACTTGCTCAGAGAAGAGTCAGGCCCTCTTGTTCCAAAGCCTCTTTTTAAGTACTGTGTTTCATAGAGAGAATAGCTGACACTTTCAATGGAACACTGTGAGGCAATGAGACTTGTTGCTTTTAACAAGTAGTTGAAATTAGTAAGAGTTTTTTTGATACAGGCTTTTTTTTCCTGTTCTAAGTAATTTCATGTTCATTTTCTGTGAAATTTTGAAGACTTGTTTTTCCTATCTGCAAATCATACTGTGTGATGTAATCTTGGTTTATAATTTTACAGTTTCTTGAAAGTCATATGGATTCATGTTCAGATACCATAGCTGCATGTTTAAAAAATTTGACTTGGAACAGAAGGGGTTTGTGAGGCAGGATGAGGAAAGACATGAAACCATTGTAATGATGTGCACATATATTATGAAGCAAAACTTGTAATGCAGCTCATCTAAGTCTATAAAAATAGAAAAAAAATTGAAGTTAGAATTTAAGATATTCAGCTTAACTCTTTTCATGTTCAAACATGTATTTACTTTTACCATGCACTCCCTCATCCATTTTGTCTTTTGGTATACCTACTGCTACATGTCACAAAAGTATTGTGCTATTGCAGAAAAGGATGCCTTTGCAAAGAGCTGTGCACAGGACAAGTGGTAAATGCTTCATCTTCATGTCTTAAAATTAAAGTGATGGCATGTGGCTACTACAGTCTGATACGTAACTCATCAGGTTAGGCAGTTTTAATGGGTACAGCATCCTCTCAATTTTGAGCTCATGTTTATGTTCATATTCACCTCTAATTTTGTCTCAAACATTTGAACTCTGATTCTAAACAAAGTATTTCTTGTGGTTAAGAGCTCCTTTTATGGTTGGGAAAGGCTGCCTATCATACATGGCTTCCTTTATCTTCCAGGGATTCTTGAATATGAGATATAGGCTGTGATCTGAAAAGTTTTTCCCTTACTTTCTTAAAATATTAATTTTCCTTTCATGCTGTAAAAATAAAGAATTAGTAATAAATATTTAAGTTCTCACTGTGTTCTACTTTCTCTTCTTTTAGTTCAAAAGGCACCGTTCTTCAACTGCATACACAAACAATTTTGCAAAGTCTGTGGTAAACCTTGTAGATGCTGTAAGTATCAATGCTTCTTCTGAAAACCGATTCACTGACTTTTACTTTAGTACTGTATTAAAAATGTTATCACTTTCAGATACAATTTTCAATTACACTTTAAAGTGCATTTCTAGTTCCTGTGCAGAAGAATAGCCTGGGGTAAATGTATAAGAAACTACCACATTATGTGTGGCTTTTTTCTTAAAGCTTGTGACTGTCAGAGTTTGCCCTTGGCGGGGGTGATTTCAGTATCTGTCACCAATTAAGACTGAGATTTAATCAAATTTAGATTTGTGAAACTGATCTAACCACAAGTGATTGAAACTGCAAGTGTAGCTCACAAAGGATACATACATCTATTGGGAGAAAAAGCGAGTGTGAGTAAAAAATTTTCCTTCATAAATCTTTATTTATAACTTAAAAACAAACAAAATGCCATTGTAGTACATTGTAAATGGGTGGAAGTGACACAGATACCATTCTTGTATCTGTGACTAAATTCAGAATAATTTTGTAATATGCAACAGCATATAAACGAAAAGTAATATTTGTGGTAAAATTAATTTGGTTTTTTTTCGTCTTTTTGTTATACATGTAATGATCACACACGTTTCACAGCTCTATCTGTAGTGAAAACAGGATAGATTTTCTAGTAGTGATGAATACAACGGCTACCAAATGCTGACTCTGAGTCCCTTTTCCATGTGACATTACTGATACCTGTGGAACTGTGTGATATGATTCAGTGCAAAACATTGTCAACAGTTTGTTTGGCTCAGAGGAAACAACGCAGTACTTGTTCTGACATAGAAAGTGTACTGGGTGTATATTGAAAATTTAGGTGAATGTATTTATAATACATGAAATACCAGAAGTCTTTTGGAATATTTTTCTGTAATGATCTGAAAATTACAGTAGCCTACAGAGAAGTTACTAGAGCAGATAAAAATGTAAATAATTGTAGTATTTCTGCAATTTATATTGTACATTCACAAAGAAAAGGTGGTATCTTTTTTTCTCGTCTGATCATTATTTCTTTGTCTTTCTTCTGCGTTTTAACAGAAGTTATTTCATCTGTCTTTTCTTTCCCTATTATATCTGTTTTTTCCATTTTTATCTGTGTGTATGCAGAAACATCGAGCTTCATTCTTGTGTAGAATTCATTCCCCTCATAGAGATCTTACAAAATTACGTCTTAATGGCTTTTTCTTTAAATAAAGCATGAAAAGGAGCAGAGTTTTCTGCCTTGTTATTCCCTTGTGTCCATAGGGTGTGGGCTATATTTCTTACTGATTTATTGTTGGGGAAAGGATATTGGCTTTCAGAGGCCTTCAGGTTCTCTGCCTCCTCTTCTATTCTTTTGTTGCTGTTTGCTTCAGGAAATACAGTTTTCCTGTCAGCAAACAGAAATAAAGTCTTTATTGACCCACCCCTATGTCATTTTAGGTGGTTTAATTTTACTGGCTTTTCTCATGTCGTAAACCATTTTCTGTGTATGTTCTCATCCTGTCTCCCTCAGATTGAAGCATGCTAATACTCTTTTGCTTCAAAGGTCTTGGACAAAACTGAGTTTAGCTGGTTGCTATCTTTCGTTTTTATATTTGTCTTTTTTTTCTAAGCTGAATATTATACATTGACTTTTTAATAAGGATAATGCTGCCCTGATATAAAACTGGGTTTCTGGTCAGGGTGAATAAGGAATGCATATTTTATAGGTCTGCAAGTTCTGCATAACCTTAGTTAATAAAATTTGACATTTTTTGAACTGAACCTAAAGACAGCAGCAGTTTTATGTCAGAATCAATGTTAAAATGCGTATTTTAAAACTGTTTTGTTATTATTGAGGCCTGATTGTTGTTTCCTTGTCTATTGCTACAGTAACATTAAAATTTACAGAAAAAACAGTATTTTTACTTAATTCCACTCCAGCAATGTGAGAATTAAGTGATCATACTCTATAAATGGAAATCAAGCATTAATTAAATTTTGGATTTATTGGAAAACTGAGAAATTATTTAATCTCAACTTTAAAATTGTCTTCAGCTACTTTTTGTCTTTGAGATTGGTCTTTTCTTTTTCTTTGAGATCACCCAGTGTACCTTTACATTTCTTCTTTGCTGATTTTTGTACAGGTTTTCTGCAAAACTCAGTGGCAAAATTATTTGCCATGAGAATTTTAAAGAAAATGGAGTGGCTCAAAAAAAAAAAAAAGAATAGCAGCAAGGGTTGTTTTTTTCCTTCTAAAACATAAAATTTAAGTTGATCAGAATATTAGCTTTTAGGAAATGCAAGGCATTACCAGCTAACTGTTTCCCCATGTTTTCCTCCTGCTTTATCCCTCTTGTCCTTCCGCTTTACTCTTACTGGCTAACTGTGCATGTCTGACCCAGTGTTCTACTCCTGTGCCTGTCCTGTCTCTGCCCTCAGATATACAAGGAACAGCTGAACACCAGGGTGGTTCTCGTTGCTGTGGAAACTTGGACAGACAGAGATCGCATTAATACTCACCCTGACCCTCTGCAGATGCTCCACGACTTCTCCAAGTACCGGCAGCACTACATCAAGCAGCACGCTGATGCTGTGCACCTGCTCTCGTATGTACCCTTTGCAATAGCTTAGAATGTTATTTCCTGTCTACTGCTTTTGTCTACTTGTCTCTTCTTTCGTACTTTTTTGCTTGGTACTCTCTATATCAATCAAGCTCTGCCTTCCTTAGGAAGCTTAATCCATATTTAACACCTGTTTTTAATAGGTGTAGTATATACCATGGTCATGTTGATATACATATCTATAATGATATTTGAATGTCTTTGCAACCTGGAGACAGTGTCACATTTGAAGTGTCTTTCGATGAGCCCTTAAGGACACTTAGCTTTGCCAATCAGGTGTTCAATGTACTGCTTTTCCAGTTACAATCAGGAGAAGGTAGAGCTGACAGGATTATGTGTTGCCACAAGTGTTCCGGTTAGTGTATTTATTCACACATGTAGCTGCAGTGATGATTTGTTAATGGAACGTCTTTTCCTTTAGAGCTGTAATGAATTGTTGTGAGACACAATGCGTTTTGAGAGGAAATTCCCCTTGCATCACTAGGCACGACTTCAGCCTTGAGCAAGTATTATTTTACTTCATGGCATTGTAAGCAAAGAGGAGGAAATATGTTCCCCTGTGCAACATAAAGATCTTAAGCCATCTCCCAGCAGCATGACATACTGTGAGGATGGAGTAACTAATGTCTTCCATGGGATTCTCCTGTAGTTCATCTTCTGCAGAAGAAGATAAAAATAGGGGATGAAGAATTTCCTCCAGGTTTCCTTAATACAGGCATTGCAATACAATGCTGATTGTGTTCTTCATAATATAGGGAAAGTGCTGCTGACATGCACTCATAGTGACTCCAATGCATGTTTTCTGTCACCTGCTGAAGAGTTTGCCATGGTGAAAGGTACCAATTCCAACCTGAAATACAGGAAATTCCGTTTAAACATGGGGGGAAAAAAACCCTTTCACTGTGAAGGTGGTCAGATGCTGAAACTCTCTGCTGCACAGAGAGGTTATGGAGTGCCCATGCTTGGAGATTTTCCAAAGCAAGTGGAACATGGTGTGCTCCAGCTGAGCCTCCTTGCAGCTGGGGGGATGAACTAGACCATTTCCAGAAGTGCCTGTCAAGCTCAGCCCTTACTACAGTCCTGTCTGTTGTAAAGCCTCTGGCTGTAAGTGTTTAGTTAAGCTGCAGTCTGAAAGTTCTGATGGGTGTTAGAATGTTCTGAAAAATAAGTACGTACCTGTATGGAGTATCCTGTCATTTAAAAAAGACCCCATTAATTTTCAAAGGTTAGGTCATTCGTATGCCATGCAGGGTCACTGTAGATTGTTTGTAGGCTGTGTAGGTTTATTATTATGACTCTGAAGTTGAAATAGGTATAATTCATAGTAATTTATATAGGCATTTTATTGAATAATTTAGGTCTTCCAGATTACATTACTTAACTAAATTATTTGGGGCTTATTAACAATAAAATAAAGGAGGCAGGGTTAAAGCACAGTATTAAATTACTTTCCCTTTAGGTATATTTCTCAGTCTTTTCATTTGGAGTTGAAACTAGAACTTAAATTGGTTTGGATTAAGATCATAGTTTAAAAAGTTCTCAATACTGATATATTTCAGAACAGAATTCCTTCCTGACAGATCATAAATTGGAATGTATTGTTAACTTTTAAAAGGAGTGTTATCACTCTATTGTCTTAGGAGTCTGGCACTCAAGCTTTCTGTGCTTGGTTTGTTTGTGGGTTAAGACTGATTCTGGCTCTACAAGAGAAAAACAGTATTTTTGTCAAAGCTTATATAAATCACCTCTCTCAGTGTTGGTGTTCTGTTTGTAAACTTGCAGTTGCTTTTTATGCTAGAAGTAGATGAATGTACATGCAATCTATCGTGGCATGTGTGAGAGTATGGTCTTTCAATAAGCTCTTGGTGCCCAATGTCAATGTGTTATATTTTCTTCATTTTTATTTGTTTGTAAGGAATGTGACATTTCATTACAAAAGGAGCAGCTTAAGTTACTTTGGAGGGGTTTGCTCTGTGGCCAGAGGAGTAGGAGTGAATGAGGTAATTTTTTTTTCATGACTAAAGTGAAATGTAGAATCTCTACATTATAATCTCAAGAGTTTATATGTTTCAGTATTCAGGGCTTTAAAGACAACTTAAATATTAAAAAGTTAGGATTCTCACAGCCAGCCTGCTTGATCATCATCAAACTAATGCTCAGAGTGCTCTTCTTTTTAGAAAGCACTTCTCCTGTCTGCATTACTCTCTTTAAAAGAATTTAAATTGGCTTTTATTATATTTGACAGAAATTTAGACCCCAAAATCTCAGGCATATTTGAAACACAGTGAATATCTTTTTGTCTTATCACTGTAAGACACTTGATCTTCTGAGGTACCAATGACATGTAATTCTTCCTGAAATTTTTTAACATTGAAATTAGAAAACAAATTGTCCCTGTGTATTGATTTTTTTTACTATTGTTATTTTTTTTTTCCTCAGTGCAGTGTTAAATTGATAATGAAATTCTCCTGGTTTTACATGGGTTAAATCCCTACTATTACAGAACTGTATTACATATATATCAAATAGACTTCTTTCTTTAGACTAACCAGTGGGGAGAGATTACCTGAGATTAGGAGAGGAATATTTTATCTGTTATGTACTTCACTGAGTTTATTTTCCTTATATGCACATAGAATTGTGACTGCATTGAATTATTGAAGTAGTAGGTATGTGATAAGCCAGAATGATCCAGTGTAATGTTCATTGCAATAACTAATGGGTTTCTGGTTTTTTTATAATTGTGCTCCTCTTGGAATGCAGTATGGTCTCCCTTTGCCCATGGCACAGGAACTAGCACAAAGTCTTGCTCAGAATCTTGGAATACAATGGGAGCCAGCTGCCAGGAAACCGAGTATGTACATGGAGTCTTCTTTTATCTTGCTTAGCTAAATACATAAACACTTCCTTTACTGTGTTTGAAAGAAATGCCAAAATTGCTGTAACTGTAGAACAAGAATTCCTGCTTTTGGAAATATATGTAGTAAAATTTCAGCTTCCCCAAAATAAGAACTGCCAGTTCAGCAACATTTTGGAATAACCTCATTGATGTCCTGTGTCGAGAGGCTAGATTCATAACCAATATTCAAAGGTATATTGGTAAAAGCACCATTAATTTAATTTATAACTCCTTTTCTATCATAATGAAATCTGTAAATCCAATAGAACAATTGCTGACTTCTTAAAATGCAAAAATACCTGGCTTATAAGTGAAGAAATGGTAAGGAGCTGTAACCTAGTCCAGTGTGACATTTGCTCAACTTGTTACCTTGCTGCTTCACAGCCAGACCAGATTTGTGTGGCCTTAACACATGTGGAGCGTTGGTACAAAAGCTGCTGCAAAGCCCTTTTCAAGGCCCAAGAAAATTGTTTGGTTTTTCACTTGCATTTTGTAAGCAGTTCGGCTACCTTTTCTCTTTGTTTCCTCTTTAAAAATGTGAATGATAATGTTGACTTTATTGTGGAATCACTTCAAAAATCTGTGAATTAGGAAACCATGCGTAGGAATATTGTTTTGTACAGCATTGTTTTTGAATTGTGTAAACTAGCAAATTGTGAAAATATTTTCTACATAATTGTTTTTTGATTACAGGTAAAATAGAGTTCATACAATTTGGAAATCAGAATATTTTTTAACTGAAAGATAGAGGTTTTTCATATGATAGCTTAGTGTCCTTATTTGGGTGCCCTTTATAGAGAAAGATTAATGAAAGACCTGGAGAGAGTAGAAATAACCATATAAATAATCTGTGAATATTTTCCATGGAGAAACTCTGGATTTCCAGTAGTAACTACAGTACATCTATCTTTGGTAGATCATTTTTATGGGCCAGTTTGCAGCATCTGTTTTACCAACCATAAGGTGCTGATCTTTTGTTTTTATGTTATGAATTTGGTCACTGTTGACTTACATGCTATAGCTGTAAGTAAACTGTAAATCCATTTTCATTCAACTACTTTCTTGAATGAATGTTTGATCGGCTGATTCACATATTACTGTTAATAATTTTATGCCAAAGGAAAAAAGCCTGGCCTGTCCAATAACAATCCTCTTTCAGGGTATTCTGTATTTTTAGGGAAGAGGAAATGTGAACATTTAAAATCATCAATATTATGTGTACTGCACACAGCCTTGTGCTGCCTGTTTTGAGAGCATGCAGGGAAGAACCTTGACAGCTATTTTTAGCTTTCTATACTGCCTGAAACTATCTTGAGTCTTAAGAACCTGCAGATAAGGTAATCTGAAAGTACCACATTTATTTAATGTTATTAGTATGTCTTCAAGTGGGCTGGTTTCCTTTTTGGGGCTAGAGTCTGTACAGCCAAGCAACCATCAAATCTTTGTATAATTAGTCAAGCTCCATTTTTATAGTGAGTACTTATATTTATTGTAAGCATATTTATAACTTCTCTCCTTTTCTGTTGTATTTTGGTCTTGTCTGAGAAGAGTGTGACTGCACTGAATCCTGGGGTGGTTGCATCATGGAGGAAACAGGGTATGTCATAAATATCAGTGATTGAGGGCTCTGGAATGAGTTCATAGTTTACGTTATGACAGAAATATTTACACGTTGGGTTTTATCCATGTATTTTAGTGCTAATAAATGAAAAACTAGACACAGTTGGAACTCAATCCTTAGCTACATAGTCAGTGAAGTCGGAGGGGGAAGCACATCTGTATGGGAGGAATTTCACTGCCCTCTACCCTCACACACTGCCAAAGATTCTTCCCTCTATACTGTAAGCAATTGATTAGAAAAGGATGACTTCTGAAATATAGGGGTTTGAGTCTTATAAATCACTTCCTGTCAGAATCTTGCTCACTGTGGAAGCTTGATTGCAAAAATCATGGAGCAAATGAGTTACAAATAAGAGAGAAGGAGCTGAGTTTCTTCATATGGTATTTGGAAATCGGCTCTCCGGTAGAGTTACTTTGTGGCTTCCCTGTAGACTTGTAATTGTCAGCCACTGTATGAATGCAGCAGAAAATCATTCCATAAATTTGCTTCTGGAATCCAAGGTAAGGAATTGATCAGAATAGATACTGGCTTCCTTCACATGGTGAACTCACCAAAGTATTGGTCTTGGATGGAAATATCAGAAGAAGGGGCTATGGAATAAGCCTATTCTGTAGAAAAGGTTAACAGTAAAAAAAAGCTAGGAGCAGAGGATGGTCAAGCAGAAGCTGAGAAAGGACTGACTAATGAAATGAGTGAATAATTAGCTGCACTTTAAAGCCTTTTCTCTTAACTCCATCAGTGTCAGAAGACAGTTTTTCTGTATGGAATAATTCAGTGGGGAAATAGCTCAGTAGCAGTGAACTGTTAGGAAAGGAATGGAGAACCTCCTTATGGCATGGTTACCCCAATCTTTAATAGTGTGAATAGATCTCATTCCCAGATCTCAAAACATGACCAATAAATACATCAGACAATTTCTGAATGAGAAATTACTAATAAAGTACATTTTCAGTAGTCTGGGAAAAAGATGGAATTGAGGAAATATGAGACAAGTCTTTAACATCATGAACAAATGATTACTCTTTCTTCCAGTGTAAGAACTAGGGAGACATGAAATGAGATTAGCAAATATGACAGAAGAAAATGGGATGAAATTGTTCTTCTACCAGTCTGTATTAAGCTGTGAAGCCTCTTACTGTAACATCTTGTAGGTGCTAAAAAACAAACCTGAGAGGATCCTGGATTATGCATGCAATAGAAAGGGTGAATAGCAACTACTATGATAATGTGGGGTTACCTTATTAAGAAGTTTAAAAGCTACAAATACTATATATTCATAAAGTAGAAATACAAAAATGCAAAATGTTTTAAAATTTTTCTTTTGTTCTGATTTTATTGTTTGAGAATAAGACTGAGCTGTCATACTGTTGCGCACAGTGGTTGTAAGAAACTGGGATTTACAGTGTTAAAAAAGCGTTGTGACCCCTTTGCAGTAGCTGGTGGTGTTTCAAGGCATTTACTCACCTAATTCTTTGCTATTTTAGGGTATACCATTCCAGGAAATTCTCCAAATGCAGCATTGCAGAATACAAAGAATTTTTACTTCGTGGGGGAGGTGCCTGTCTTTTTAACAGGCCAACAAAGGTAATAAATAAGTTGGTAGTCAGGACATCTGCTACACATTGAAATGAAAATGTAATAATTTCACTGATGTACATCTGTTCTCAAATTTATTCAGATGTCTATGTGGGTATTTTCTTGAGGTTGTAATTAGCTGACTGTTCATCCCCCTAGCATTTAAAAATAATATTGAGAGGAATAATGATAAATATCACATTCAGCATAAAAGGACTACTTACTAAGCTGGAAATAGTGCAAAATAAATCCAGAAGTGAGATCATAGTTTATGTTCCACCTACACTCAATTCTTGGACTTCATGTCTGAGGTTAAAAAGAATGCCAGTTACCACATTAGGAAATAGAAGTCCATAGCTGATTTCATATAGACAGTAGTAACTTTTTGGTTGTTCTCAACATTAACTTCATTTCATTACATCTAGCAAACCCTGTAATTCATAGCTGTTTACTTGTACCATTGCTTTTTTCCCCTAAAAACTTACCAAGGTCATAATTTTTCCTAAGACAATGTTAGCATGACATCCTTCTAAAGCTGAGTAGTATAAAAATATTCCATGTGGCTCTTTTTGCCAAGTAAGAGCAATCCAAAGTATTAATACTCTATTTAATCATAGTGTCAAACTTGCTGTCCTTGTAGAATTTAACACCACATGAGGCTATTAGACTGTTCTGTTTACTGTGCTGTACCCTTTGGTGGACCATCACCTTGCACAATTAACTAAAAAAAATTTTGCTTGTGTGAGTGGTTTTGAATGTTTTCCCAGGGTGGCAGTCTTTGCTTATAGAATAAGAATGCAAGAATTCTTACACAAAGGAGTAAGTAGGGAAATAGAAAAACACAGCTTCAGTTTTTAATGATAGTTGTCAGGCAAAGTAATGTGAAGAAGTTGTCAGCTGGACTCTATATGGAATAAAAATCTGATTTATGTTGGGGAAAATGCTCCTGAGGAAATGGTTGAATTATCTTTATATATTATCTGTGCCAGTGCTTCACAGCTTTGAAGTACTTTGAGGGGAAAAATAATCATACAATGTTTAGAATCCTGTTATTTGGAGGTCAGGAGGTAAGGTAGAAAATTGTGTGCTGAATCCTTAGGTAAGTAAAACGGAGTTGTTAAGCAGTCACCACGATGCCATTTTTTAAATTATAACCTGAGTTACACTCTGACATGAATATAAACATGACATCGTTCCTGATTGCCATAGGAAATTCGTGTGTGTCTGCTTGTGTTCTGTAATTATCTTGTTTGATAGAGAAATTAATTTCAGTTTCAGAGTAAGAGCTCTTGTTGTTTGCACCAAAGTGTAGTAGAAACAGTAGCTTACAGGGTCAAAAAAAAGAGAAATTATTTTTTTTTAATCCTGTCAACACTGCTAGTGAAGAAAAGCACATACGGATATTTCTTCAGTATTGTTTTGCTTCTGGCACCCAAAATTGTAGGTGCTATTGATTACCTACATGCTTTATACAACAAAAGTGAAATGTTTTATTTCTTTTTTATTAGGCGTTATGATTCCCCCCTGCCCCAACCAAAACTACCAAAGAAGAATTCCATACAAGTTTATATATAATTTGTATTGTATTATACGTTGTTTCATATCTTGATGATTCTCAACAGCTTTACTTCCACTAAGCCCATGCAGAAAGGTTTACTCACATCTTTCACCCTTTTATCTGTTCACATTTTAACTTAACCTTTGACTTCTCATTTCAACCATGTTCTAGTTAATGTTTCTGTTGCTAATATCCCAATTGGAGATTCCTGATATTCTTACTTTATTTTAAAGGAGAATTATATCAAAAACAGACAAACTTCTTGCAAAATTATTTCTGTGACACGACTGAAAAGTATCTTTAATCAAAATTATGATACGTGAAACCAGTATGCAATCTGCATCATCCTGAACTGCAGGATTTATCTGTAGTGTATGTATCTGGTTTTAGGATTAGCTGTTTTGTACTATCTGTATGTGGTTGTTTATGGTTTACTAGTAAGGCACATAGAACTTCCTCTTGGCAGTATTTCTTAATATTTATTATTTTCATGTACAGATGTTGCACAGGAATAGACAGTAGCTCATTGTGTGAGCAGGTGTGGGTACCTGAGTAGATCCCAGGGATGATATTGTGGACCGGTTTCTTGAAGGATTTATGAGAGAACTGGGAGTCCATGGAACAGAAGTTCAAATGTCATCCCCCTTAAATATTGTTGTAGTGTCTCTCTATTTATCATGGGTTTCTGAGATCAGTATTCTCCTAAAGAGGACCAGCATTCCTGTGATTTAGCTGAACACCTTTCATGTCTGAAAAATTCTGATGAGCAGCACTTGAAAACCACGCCGCCTTTCCATCGCTGAGGCACGGCACATGTGTTGCCTGGGACAGCACATTTGTGTAGCATTGCAGAAATGGGTTGTGCGTGACACAAAAGTCACTTGACGCTGGTTTTATTCTTACTTTGGGATGGGGGC
Source organism: Struthidea cinerea (assembly GCA_013397865.1). Classification (NCBI taxonomy): domain Eukaryota; kingdom Metazoa; phylum Chordata; class Aves; order Passeriformes; family Corcoracidae; genus Struthidea; species Struthidea cinerea. Next base: position 374,231 of record VZTI01001000.1, on the reverse strand, counting down.
TTTTTTCTTTCAGCTCTTTGAAGCCACTGAGTGTGGAAATGGATATGTAGAAGCAGGAGAAGAATGTGATTGTGGTTTCCGAATGGCAAGTAGAGTTATATATTACTTCACAGTCTTTCTTACAAAATATATTAAGATAAATTAAGTGATTGGTAAGGGAAGGGGGAAAGGTTATGGAAATGAATTTGTTTTGCCTGTTTGGGAACAATTTCCTTAAAGGCCTGTGTTAAAAACATTTTTTCAAATGACAACGAGTGCAAAGACAGTGTCCTCTGCACAGTTCCTGTTATACCAATGACAAGATACAGCTGTTTCCCAGCAGTTTTTGAGTTGCACTGGAGAAGTGCTTACCCCTTGGCTTTTCCTGGATAGCATGTCTGGAGTGGGAGACTCCTTACTGATACTTTGGGAGACTGGTGCCTGCATTCAGACAGAACAAGTAAACTGTCGTTTTCTTCTCTAGTGCAGAAATACTCCAATAATGTTTTTGCAAAAATCTGCCCTCTAGATTTGAGTCCTAGTTGTAGTATTTAAATATAATTGCACCTGTAATTAGATTGGGGATTTTTTTCTGCATTGAATACAATTTAACTAAGCAGCATGAAGTTGGCACAGGCTTCAGAAAATGTGAATCCCTGTGTTACTATAGCATTGTATGTCACTGTTTTCCCTTCAGTATTTGAGTATTGCAAAGGCTTCTTCCAGCTGATAATTTCAGATCATCAGTGCTAAACTGAATCTTTTGTCTGCTGGTATGTAATAGTTTGTTGTTGGAAAGATTGTGAAGAAAAAAGACTTGCTTAAAATGGAAGACTAAACTTTTTGCTTAATGTTTTCTTCAGGAATGCTATGCAGACTGCTGTAAGAAGTGCTCTCTTTCTAATGGAGCTCATTGTAGTGATGGACCCTGCTGTAATACATCGTGTCTTGTGAGTGTTGCTGCCATATATCAATTGTTCTTTTCAATTGTCCATGGCAGTCATGTGCAGCCTGTTAAAGTTCAAAGTGTGTTTTAGGTAGAAGGAAAAGGAGCCGTTTATGTAGATGTAATATTAGTGCTGAACTATATTTTTCATTTTCTAGTTTTTCCCACGACGTTATGACTGTCGATATGCTGTGAATGAGTGTGACATTGCAGAGTCCTGCACTGGAGATTCTGGACAGGTATGTGTGCAGAAACGTTCTCTGCTTGCACTGTTGTTTGTTTGCACTCTTTTTGTTTTGTATTCATTGAACAGGAAAATTGTATTAACAAACTGCAGTCATATGCCCAAAATGATGATGTAACAATGGAGTATAAACTGTTGCAAACTCATGAAAACAATCTATGTGGACTCAAAATATGGCTTCTCTAGGTTTATTTGGTTTTTATAACTCTTGGGATTTTGTGTCTAATATTTGTGTCGGGCATCCTTCTTTACTCTTTGCCTGGCAAATAATAAGAATACACTGCGAATGTGAATGTATTCAAAGGTAATAACACTAAGATTTTGTGAAATAAAATAGCTTAAAATAGAACTGTAGAAAATTATAGCTAATGGAGTATAAAAGCATAGAATAATTTAGGTTGGAAAAGACCTTTTAGATTGAGTGCAACCATTAACCCAGCACTGCCAACTTCATCACTAAACCATGTCCCTAAATGCCACATCTACGTGTCTTTTAAATACCTCCAGGGATAGTGATTTCACCATGTCTCTGGGCAGCCTGTTACAATGTTTGACAACCCTTTTGGTGAAGAAATTTTTCCTAATATCCAACCTAAGCCTCCCCGGCACAACTTAAGGCCATTTCCTCTCATCCTGTCATTTGTTACCTGAGCAGAAGGGGTCGACCTCTATGTCCTACAACCTCCTTTCAGGGAGTTGTAGAGGGTGAAAAGGTCCCCCGAGCTTCCTCTTCTCCAGGCTAAACAACCCCAGATCCCTCAATTGCTCCTCCTAAGACTTGTATAAAGTGTGTTATATTTTTTAAGAGTGTGCACATGTATGAGAATTTTAAAAGTTGTGGATCTCATGCATTTGTTCTGAAAACATTTGGCTAATACTCAAAAATATAGGAATAAACAGCAAACAAAAAATGTTTTTTTAACTTGAGTTCTTTTAAACAGTCAACATTCTGTACATGTTCCATTTTCACAGCACCTTTGATGCGTTAGGTAATATATGCTTCATTTCAATACTGAATGTTTATATATTTATTCCATTTATATAAACTTCAAGTTTATATAAGAACTTCATAACTGATGCAGTCATCTACTGCATCAAGTTCTTAGCTTTGAAGAAATGAGATTCAGGACAGATCATAATCTATTTGGGCATTGGCTGTAATTATAACTGCCAATAAATTAACAATATCCTTTTATTTTATCATCTGAGACATCAACACATAGACAAGTAGCTATTGCCAATATTTTATTGTAAATCTTTTGCTCTGTAGATGGAGCATTCTTAATGAGAGAGAGGAGGGCTTTCTCAAGCCATAAAGGCTGCCCTCAGAGTATTGGCTAGCACAGTCCAGTGCAGCAGCATAGCCTGTCCAGATTTTCACAGGTCCCTTTTGGATGAGGAAAAACCTTAACAGTGGTCTGCTCCTTACTTTAGTAGTCTGAGGCTTCTGGAGCTAGTGACTTGTTTGTACCGAAGAAGTTTCCAGTGCCAAGAGAACGTAACAATTAACATCATTAAACCTCCTGAAGCTCTGTAAGCAATAGACTGGTAGGCTGAGCAGGTGCTCCCTCACTGTTGTAGTGGAACTGAAATGCCTGTGATGGCAGCGTGGCTAACATGACCCCAGTATTAGTACATCCTCTTACTGAACACATTGGTTTTCATTTTGCCTCACCTCCTTAATTTCTACTTGGAATATGCAGGAAGTTAGACTTGAACCTTGTGTTTCATGGCTCAAGATGTTAAGTTTTTCATTTCTATTTATAGCTATAAAGATTATTGCACTAATTATGTTTTCAACCCCCTTTGTATGCTGTGCAATTTTCTTAAAAGCGGGAAAATTCCATACGTGATACTCTGATGTATTATTACAGTACACATGACAAAAAAGATTCTTAATTTTTTTCAGTGTCCACCAAATCTTCATAAACAAGATGGGTATGCCTGTGATTCTAATCAGGTATGCAATTTTTTAAAATCCCTGCACATCAGCAAATAGAAATCAACCACATACACATTCTTGTTTTGTTTTGGCATTGATTTTTTTAAAATCCTGTATTCCATAATTCTTCATAAATTTTATCCTTTAGACATCAATGTTGCTTGTGCTTTATGCACTCTGTGAATAGTAATAATTTCTACTTGGAGTGAAATTCACTTGGTATCTCTACATTTTACATGTAGATCTTTTATTACACTCCATGTTAATAAGTTCTTTACAACTATGTAAAGGTATAAAGCAACGGCTTGAATGTCAGTATGTATTGGACACAAACTGGCTTTGGGAATCTGGGCCAAAATGTGTACTTCATCTACCCAAATTCATGGAATCTATTACACATCCCAACATGCATGTGAAGAGTGAAACTGAGACATTTGTTGTGGGAGGGGAAGGAGATGTTGTTTTCAGTTCTCATTGCTAACGTGTTGTACTTTGTTTAGGGTCGTTGCTATAATGGTGAATGCAAGACAAGAGATAATCAGTGCAAATATATCTGGGGATCAAGTAGGTTGACTTTAACTACCTTAAATGTATTTTATTTCTAGTTCATTCCTGCCTTTGCTTTGGATTTTTAGTATTTTTATTTTTTGTTCTTGTCACTCTAAGTTAAAGTCTTCTGATCAGTAGAGTGAGTAGACTGCAGTGGGAGACTGGCTTGATTGCCACGTGGAATTCGGAGTCTGCGAGTGGTGTCAGTGAGATAGTTCTGGCATGATGTGGCTGCAGATCTGGGTAGGGCAGCAAATGCTCCTGGAGGGGAGGGGATTGAGGATTTTTTGGGTATCGTTCAAAAACAGATGTTTTGGGTTTTTTTAATTACAGTTATCAGTTCCATTATCCCAGCAATGGTTCATGCTAAAGTTGCTCCACCTTGCCTCTCTTTCCTGTACTATCCTCCAAGTCAGGAAAATTAGTACGTTGGTGTGAACTTGAATATGCATAGTATGGATTTAAGTCCAGAGGTGTTGAGTAAAATAGAATTGCAATTGCAATGGGATTTGCTTGCAGCAAAGAGGGGCTGAATATTCTGGGTAATGACTTTGAGACAGTTCAGCAGTGTAGAACTACCAGGATATCCAGTACTCTGGCATTTAGTGTGTTCTTGTGCATTTTGTCTAATCATAACTGCCACTGAGGCCACTCTGTATTATTTATTTTCCTCTATATAATTGTTGTGCCTTTCTCTTTTCTTTTTTTTAAATTCATTTTTAGAAAAAAAAAAAAAGAGCTCTTTAGTAAATAATTATAGGTTTAAAACTTACTAGGTTCAGAATTTTACTCCTAAAAATAAGTAGAAATTACGCTTTGGCTGTTCAAGTTTGGTTTCCTGTGAACATCTGAAAAATAGAATGAAACAAACATTGAGTTGATGTCAGAACATATGCTTATCATAAATGTCCTATATAAAATCTTCTGAAATCCAGATCTGGAATAATTGCAGCGAAAAACAATTAGATTAAATCTATGTGTAACTGTTATGAAGTGAACAAAATTAGACCACAGATAAATTTCATATGCAGAATATAATACAGATACTGTGGAGGCTACTTTTTTTAGAAATTCAGAGCAAATCTTGAACATATCAGTAGGTATTTCAGTTTAGCCTGTTCTCTCTCGTAGTCACTGGAAAATACCATCTATGCACATACACGTGTGTTTAGATTGATGTTTTGTATTAAAAGAAATTACAGAGAACTGCTGCAATAAATTATGCCGGTTTCAAAGCTGTCGTGTTGCCAGTGGGAAGCATGTTTCTTTTTTCTCCATCAACAGAGTCTTCAGGATCTGACAAATTCTGTTATGAAAAGCTTAATACAGAAGGCACAACAAAAGGAAACTGTGGAAAGGATGGAGACCGATGGATTCAGTGCAGCAAACAGTAAGTTCAGTTTGGGAGACATTATTTGCAATTTAAATAGATTGCTAATGGTTTAATAATGTCTACTTTTTCTACTTTTTCATGCATGCTTCAGCAGTTTGTTTGCATTATTTTGAATCTTCTTTCCCTCACAAGGTTTGCATATTGAAAAAGTTCCACTCAGAAAAAACTACGAATGACTCAGCAATACACTTATAAAGAATTCTAGATTTTCAGAAGAATATACTGTGACTTTATTTATTTCAGAGGAGCTGAGGGACAAGACAATAGAAAGTCACAAGTTCATAAAGTAGGAACACCTCAGCCTTGGCAGGGATAAATAAGGCAGCACATACAGACTCTCTGTTCACTTGCTCTGGGATTGACACCAGATTATGGTTGTTTCAAGTTCGTTCCAACCTTTATTTTGATCAGACAAGACCATTAGACATTTGGATGTTATACAGAAAAGGCCTGATTAATTTCCATGTGATCGTTACTAGATGAATATTTGATTAAATTTACTTTTCAAGGTAACGATCATTAGTGGATAGACTTAAATTTCTCCTGATTTACTTCTGTTTTGTAATTTTTAATTATGTACATACAAATTTCAGTTTTGGAATAGTGTTTTCCTTCTTTGACCATTTGATACTTGTATAGTGGCTTTTTTTTATTATTACTTTTCAGATAGGATCATAAGGAAAGGAGTAGTTTAATGGATTTTTTTATATTTAGATGAGGATAGTGTTCTAATGTGTATGTTAAACCCCTCACTTCTATAAAAGCTTTTCTTTGTTAGTAGAGAGATGCATGACGATGTGGCTGAAGGGCTATTTATTTTTTTTTCAGTTTTAACAAAGTCAATTTCCAGCATTCATCCAGCTGCTTCTGTAACTTAGGACAGTCAGTATTAGCTGATATCTTTCTACTGAAGAAATAAAATATATCTTGTGTATCTTAAAATACATTTAAATATATGCAGATACAAAATAACATTAAAAGAAGCAGATTCTTAACCAAGATTTGGGCACACACAACTGTACACTAACAATTGTTGTTATGGTTCTGTTGTCCTGCAAGGGAAATAAAATTCAATTAAAAATTTAAACTTAACATTAACATATGGTGTGTAAGCTGCCAGAGAGAGGGAAAAGCCATTTAGCCTAACATGACAAAGCTTTGTACAGCTTGGCTCCTCTTACTTGTACTGCATTGTTCTTAGAGCACAGATACGTTCTGTGTTCATGTGAGCATTCACTGGTGCATTGGAATGATCGATGACTTGTTTCTGCCTCTTGTCATGTAAATAAAATATTATTTTATGTCCAGGCTTGCCCTCGGAAAGTCTATCATATGGCTTATGGTAATATATTACTGTGATCAGCAGCACCATTGCCAGACTTCCTTTTTTGTAAGTTTACTTCATATTATTCCAGTAATATTTTGATTTATGTTTTCATTTTCCAGTGATGTTTTCTGTGGCTTTTTACTCTGTACTAATCTTACTAAAGTTCCACGGGTTGGTCAAGTTCAAGGAGAAATTATCCCAAATTCCTTTTATCATCAAGGACGCATAGTGGACTGCAGGTAAAAGATAACGCAGTATTCCAACGTGATTTATCTCTGTCAAACTTAATTGAATTAAGATAGACATAAATGTAAGATTCTGTGAATTATAGGTAATTGCAGCAAAATCATTATTCTGAGAGGTATTTATTTTGATTTAAAAAACCCCCAAACCATAAAAAGCCTAATATTCCACATTTAAAGAGGGTGAAATGTGGGTTATCCTCCTGAATCTTCTATCTGATCCCTCCAATAGCAGAACTTCGCAGTCAGAGCTTAATGTTCAGCATTGTTTTTCTGAGGGTGGAGAAAGTCTCTGATTACCAAAGACCTGTATTTTAAGTATAATGATTTTGAGTATTAAATACTCAAAGAAACAGCTGCTGTGAAGGCTGAGAGGGAGGAAACTGCAGAGTAGTGGCAGGATAATATGTCCAGCGACTGTTCAGTGAAAGAACAGGTAAATGAGTTTCAGTCTGCTGCAGAACTGGGTCTGTGCACAGTACTGGGTTTGTATTTTAAAGACATTGGCAACATTGCTGTCACAGTAAGAACACTCTTTTACATAGTTGGGTCCTGAGTGAACAGTGATTCTTAATTCTTCCATTATTCCACAAATGTTTTTATTTAAATCGCATAGCAAGTTAGTTTTTTTAGTATTTTTCCTAGCAATAGTATTTCACAGCTTTTGGGGGGAAAAAAAGAAGGAAAAAAAGAAAAAAGCATGATCTGTCAGCGACTTAAAAAACCCCAAATCATAAGGTGCCCTTCTTGAGTATTTTAAGTCCTTACCTAGGCTTCTTTTTATTTTGACAAATGGAACATGTCATTGCTGTGGACAGACAGAAAAACTCTACAGTTTTGTTCAGTCTGTCTGACTGCTTAAATGAAAGAAAGGTGTGGGGCTTTTAGTGTCTACACTTAGGTGCTTTTAATATTTTCAAAAGACTCCAGTCATAATACTAACACTATCTTAAAACTCATTTCTCCTAGCGGTGCTCATGTTCTTTTAGATGATGATACGGATTTAGGTTATGTGGAGGATGGAGCTCCATGTGGACCTCAGATGATGTGTCTGGACAAAAAGTGCCTGCCAATTCAGTCCTTGAACATAAGCAGCTGTCCCATTGGTTCCAATGGAAAAGTCTGTTCTGGTCATGGGGTGAGTCTGTACTTTGAGTGAGCAGCTCAGCTTCCCCAGCTCTCTCTGCTCTACCTGATCCTAACACCTGAAAGTCTTCCTAAGACCTTTTGATCTGAAACAACAAATGTTGGATTCAGGGAAAACTGCTATTTTGTGATGCATAAAAAAAATTTAGAAAGGAAAGTTGTCAAACTGGTTCTGCAATTATTTCCATAGTGTTGGGTTTGTTACTAGCAAGAAAGACCTTTGACATTAGTTTTTGTAAAAACTTCTGTAATGTACTATCCATATTTCAAGCTTCTTGCCATCTTCAGTTAAATTTCTCCTGCACACTAACACCTTTATAAAGTTGGTCTTGTGTTCATAGATTTATAGCCCATGGCTTAAATAATTAAAATTCCAAAGTGTAGGTTCTCAGCAGAGAGGGAGTTCTTGAACAGTTCCAAACAATTCTTGAACAGATCCAAAGTGTATCATTTTACATTCAGGCACGTTATGTTCTGTTATTCTACCCATAAGATCATTTGTCTAAGATGTTAGGTCTGTTTTGATGAACAGATTCACTGTTTTAAATACCAATAAAACCTTTCCACTGTGGGATTCAGTGAGACAAGTACTTGCCTAAAGGGCTAGACTTTATACAAGAAGGGGGTTATTTCTTCTTGTTGTCTGTACTTGAATATGAAATTCAGTGTTTCAAAGTAGAGGGTTAGGTTCAAAATAAAGAAGAAAATTTTAGAATTGGTAAGTAAAGTATCTAGGAGACTAGAAATCATCTAGGTACTTTTCGAGAGTGACATGAAGGGGGAGTGAACTATCTTACCTGTTCTGTTTTGGATTATTACAATTCCTAATTTTAAAAGGGTATTTCACTTGATCAAACCTGCCATAAGATGTGTTTATCTTCAGCTTTTTGGGTAAGATTCTGCAGTGAGTGCTTCTTAAAAGCAGAGCATGATAAAAGTTGAATTAAAAAATCTTATGTGCTACTTAGAGTCATTTGTGGGTAGGTTGTTTTCTGGTTGTTTTTTATTTCACATTATGTTCCAGTATCCGAAAGACATTATTAGCTGTTTGTCTAATGATTGATTTCATTTCTAGTCCTGTAATCAACACTTCATTCTTTGCCTGTTTCTCATGTCATACTTTTCTCCACAGTAACCTCTTCTAGCCACACCATTCCGTGTTCTTTTTTTCATAGGGAAAGTTTATAGGGATTAACTCTTGCTGTTGATTTGATGTTTTAGGTTTTGTCCATTGGACAGGTTTTTCTGTATCTAATAAATATATTGCAAATTTAGAGTGCTAAGTCCTTTTTAAAAGGTCATTCAAGTAAATGTAAACTTAGGAAGAACTGTTCCCTCTCTTTTAGAAACCAGACAAGCATTCCTCATTGCTGCTTAGGAAAAATGCTGACAAAACCAATGAAAATATATCAGCTTTGTTCTACATGGGAGCAAGCTGTAAATGAGAGGTTGGAAAGTATAACCATGCCCTGAACCTTTTCAAAAGCAAATGTTTGTATCCCTTCTGGGCATCCAGGCTCAAGGTCCAGCTAGTTGGCTAGTGAAGATCTAACTAGTCTAGCTAAATTGCTGTTATTTTTCACAGCCTGTGCAGGTGTGTAGTGCCAGTGATGATAGAACCAGTTCTGCTTCTCCTAGGATGTGAGAGTATTAAGAGGGTTAAAGCAAGCTTCCAGGTGTGTTATGTCATTCCAAACACTCAATGCTATTGTTACCATATATAAATAGGTAAGTTTTATACCATGAATTAAAGGTCTAATTACATGTTAAATAAATGCACTGTGACATGTTAATAACTAGTAGTTAAAAACTAACTGCTGTCACTTATTTTCTTTCCAGGTTTGTAGTAATGAAGCCACTTGCATTTGTAATTTCTCCTGGGCTGGGACAGACTGCAGCATTGACGATCCTGTCAGGGATACTGGTGGCAAGAAGGAGGAAGGACCCAAGGGTTTGTGTTTTGTTTCAGTTTTGATGTTCTTTAAGTATTTATGATGTTTTTCTGTTGCTACATGGTAGCAGAATTAGAATATAAAAAGCAAATGCTATTGTACAGCTGCGTTTACACCCAGACAGTAAAGTTCTGCTTCATGTAGAGGAAGTAGGTTTTTCTACTTTGAGAATTGATGAAACTTACTTTTCTAACATAAATTTGGAGAAGATTTCAACAGGTAATGTTTTTTCCTTCGTCCCTTATTCTCTATTTTTTTATGATCATTTTCATTGTGATTGGAATCTGACTTAGTGTAGCTCTTATTATTTATATAATTGAATATTTACATTTTACTAGAGATTTTCAGTTTTCTTAGTTGTTGTCAGCTAATTCAGAGAGCTGTGGCATAAAAAAGGAAAAGTGGAATGTCCCTGTTAGAATCAGATTCCTTGAAATCATATAGCAATGAAAGAAAAAAGAAATTAAGATTTTTGAGAACTCAAAATTATTCTTACAGTCATTGTTCTTATGTACTTAGTATGTATTTCAACTACATATGACATATAAATACGGAGAGGTGCTATTTAGGAAATAATCCAAAAGTTTTTTCAAAGAGGAAGAAAAGTATTTGAGTTTCTCTCTGTCTTCTCTGCCAAAGAATGTCTTTGGACTTGTGCTGTCTAGGGGTTTTTTTTATGTCTTTCCTGTCATCAAGGCACTGTTCAGCATCAGACTATATTCATCCACTGTTATGCATTTACAGATAAAGTTCCCAGTTCCGGGTTCTTCTGCCCCATTTGCAAGGCAGATGGAGAAAAGGGTTGTTTAAAAATGTAGTCCTGGGGACTCAGACTCTAAATGATTACTCTAAAAGATCCAAGGTTTCAAGGAAGGACAGGATTTTGGTATGTGCCTCTAGAATGGCTCTACATCTGTCTTGTGTGCCTTTTTCTGTTACCCCTTAGCAGAATGGTTCCAGTAGACCTTTGCCAAGAACTGTTGAAGAGATCATCTTGAAAAAAGTTACTGTTGTGAAGGAGGCTTTCTAGACAGTCCAGATTTGTACTAGGGAATCTGTACAGGTGCTTCCTGGACTCCCAATCCCCACACTGTTCAGTGTAGAGCTGCCTGCTTTGTACTCTGCCTTACAAAGCTACTCATCACTCCATTTCCCTTAAAAAAGATTCCTTTCCTTAAAAAGACTGTGGAACGCTGCTTAGAGAGTCTTAAAAAAAAATTATGGAGACCAACACTACAGAGCTGTTCAGTTCTTTGTGTGTGTGGATGAGAGCAGGATTTTTACAGCTGTGACACTGAGAGCACATGAATTTTACTCGTTAATTTCCAAATCTGGTAGGTAAGAAACAATTCCCTCCTCTGTGAAAAGGTCTATAGGAAGGGTAACGCAGAAGGTACACTTGTCATTACATTACTGTAAAGCAGATTAACTCATCTAGTTCGGAACGCAAATACCTTTCTGAAAATTAATACATCAATGTTGAAATACTCTGGAAAAAAGCCTTAGGTGAATAGTATGTGCATGGATTTCTGCCAGCAGGTACAGGCAAAGTTTAGGCTGCATTTTTCAATGGAGCCCTATGCAAAATGGCAGACTGTGCTTTTGTTTTTTTGAGGTGGCCCGATTTCAAAAGATGGATTATTTTTCTTATGGTGTTACTGTAATTTACTGTTGTTGAATCACCTAGAAATAAATTTAGGAGACTGAACACTAACAGAAACTACTATGATCTCTTTCTGTGTGCTTTTAGAGGAATTCCTTTGTGAGAAGATTTCAGAAGAGTACAGTAGTAGTTTTCTTTGTTGTAATGACCCAACATACTCAAAAGTAGCTTCCATTAAATTTATCCCTTATTACTCCCTATGTCATATACCAGTTTACAAGTCTAAGACAGAAACCAAAATACTTGTTTTTCCTTAGCCATAAGTTTGAGTGAAGTGAAACACTCATGATGTGAAAATTCATCTAATAGGTTTAAGATTTTTCACACCAAAAATCCCAGCATTTTTCTTGCTACAATTAGAACATGTATAGTTAGGAGGTGTATTTATTTATGTATTGTTGTGATAATTGACAGTTGTCTGCTATTCTGCTGCACTTTTCAGACTTTGCCATCATCCGTCAATTGCTTTTTGGCTCCATTCTCTATTTCAGGATAAAAAAATTCATGGTCCTTAATTACGTTGCTATTAATACATGACTCTTGAATTACTCTAAACTCAGCAACCTACTGTATCCTGTACTAGCAGATGTGCACAGCATTTAGCAGGTTGGGGAAGACGGAGTTCTTGCTGTTAGTTTTTGATTACTGCAGAAACCTTGAATTACTTTAGAGTGTGGGTTAGTAGTTTTGAAATCAGTGGGACTCCACATACACACGAGATTCTTCTTTGCAATTTAATTTGCAGAATTAGGCCTTTTATTTGACTAGTGGAGTAGTGTTTGTTTATTTTAATATAGAATTTATGTCTCAAGTGTGTGTGTGTGTTTGTGTGTGTATATTTATGAAACAGGAAAACAATTACCAAAATATTTTATAACACACTTCAGTCAGCATGAAGTCTATAAAATCTTTGTCCCTTAGAAAAGTTCCCATTTGACAGGGAAGTCAGCTGCTTGCTTGTGGTCTATTGTGACTCAATGAATCTATCAAACGTTTAATCTCTAACATAGGAGATGTACAGATTTTTTTCCCTCAAAAGAGTTCCCTTTAAGGCTTTGATGTCTTAACAGAGACTGTCTGAATATATGAAAATTTCCAGGGTGTTACCTGAAGCGTCTTTCTAGGGTAGGTTTTTGATTTTAAAAGGTTTACTTGTTTTTAGGTCATATAGATAAACAGAGAGTCCTGTTAATAGATGCAGTAACAAAGAAAAATATTACTAATTAGTAAAAGAATGAATTTAAAAGTTGGGTTTTTTTGTTTTTCCCTGAGGTGGAATTGTTTCCAAACAGTTTTCATTTTCTTAATAATACTATGGATACAGTAAGTTTCTGGTGATCAAAAAGAAAGTTTTTCTTACTGGTGATTTATTTACATTTTGGCTTTTTAAAATAAGCAGTAGGTTGAGGATGTTCCCTTTTAAAGTAAATAATAGAATCACAAGCTGAAAGGAATTTACAGGAAAACTTCTCATTGAAATATTTGCAAGTATTCAAAGAAAACCAAATAGAGCTCATTTCAGAATTTTTAAAGCTACAATATTTGGTAAACAAGGTTTGTGAGGAGATTTGAATTGTTTATCCAATGGTGGATGATATAATAAAGTATTCCTTTGAGGAATTATTTCATGTTTTCATTTCAGACATATATGTGATGATTTCCTGAAAAATTCTTCCCTTTTCCCTCCACACAGTGAGCATGGCCGCTAACAGGCTAATAGGTGCAGTGGCAGGGACCATTCTGGCCTTGGGGGTGATTTTTGGAGGCACAGGGTGGGGAATAGAGTAAGCATTTTTCTTAGTTTGAGTTCTCTGTCTGGTGCCTTAGTGTGTGAGGTAACCGTATGCACCTGAGCCCTCTGTGTTGCCCCCTAGCTTTGTCCTGTGGTGACTGTATTTGTCATGTGATTTGACTGTGTCTGTGTCATGTGGTTTGCTCATGCAGTGTTGAACCTTCTCCTGTCTGGGATAATGTGGGGCATAAAACAATAACTTTGTGAACTTCTACATTGTCACCATAAAATTAAATGTCTAAATGTTTCCATTACACAAAATTACAAAAAAAAAAAAAAAAAAAAAAAAAAAAAAAAAAAAAAAAAGAAAAAAAAAAAATTTTTATTTTTTTTTTAAAAAAAAAAAGGAGGAAAAAATGGAATTTTGTGATTATTTTGCAAAATAGACTGAGTAATGTGGACTGTTCCATTACATGCAGGGCTTTCAGTCTAATGATCAAGCTAGGCAGCTGAAAGCTGATGATAGTCATACAGACAGGTAGTTTTACAGTAAAGCTTCTGAAGGTTCTGTTGCGAGGATTCTGTTATCTCAAGATAGCACAGTGCTGGAGTATAGTATTCATGTATAAAGAATACGTATGAGCAATTTTTATTGTCTTTTCATAGTTCTAAGAAACAGTAATCCTAAGTGTTATCCCAGTACCTCAGTTTTAATAATGGCTATGATTTATATAAATTTGTGTTCTTGTATATATACACATATAAAAAGGCCCACATAAGAGCTGTCTTCATTCTGCATTCACTGTGCAAACTACAGATGAAATGGCTATTTTGCTGCTCTGAGATTTCCAACTTCTCTGTGTTTCTAGTGCTATATATTACATCTGTCATGTGACAGTGGCGCCTCTCTGAAGGGGGACTTGTAGTAGGACAGTCTGTGATTTCCAATCAGGCTGAGTGCAAAGGCATTCACACACAGTTCTAGTACAGTGAGGCAGCACTTCGTGTGTCTGAGCCTGCAGCCCTAGGAACCTGTCCACACACAAAACTGATCCAAGATTCTCAGGAGAGCAGAGACCTTTGTGTTCACAGAGGACAATTATTAGAAAACAAATAGAAAGAAGAAGGTAATAGGTAATTTCCTTGAGAAAGATCAAATCTGTGTTTTACTGGTAGCTTTTACAACTGTTTACTAAAAACTGAAGACTCTGAAAGTTGTAGAGGTTTGGGGGACAGATTCTGGAGCAGGAAATTTACCTACAAGCTGAGGACCACTTGCCTTTTGCTTACATTCTGCCTTGTTCCCTTCTGTTTGTCTCTTCCCTTACCTGCTCTCTCAAGCCACTCAGCTCTGACCAGTGTCCCCAGCCATTTGTTCTTGCTCCCATATCCTTCTATACCAATGCCAGCTTTTCTTCGTCTCTCCTCTGCTTTTATCACTCAGTACCTGACTCATTCTATCTGTTTCTATTCATTCTTTTTTCCTGCATCTCATCAATATTTCTCTGTCCTCTGGTTCCTTCAGATATAAAAATACATTCAAGGCAAGCCACTGCTACTTTTTGTTGGTTTATAGAAAGCACACAGGGAATGCAAATTCCCTCTCTGTTCTTAATGCCCTTCAGGCTTAATAAAACATAAGGCATAGATCCTTACAGTAACGTATAACATATAAAAGTAATCTCATTTTAAGTACTTTCATGTGCACAGTTTGTCTTAAAATGACTTATCAGTGATCCTCTTAGATCTCTGTATTTTGAAACTGGAATTCAACAGTTGGAGTACTCCAGTCTCATAAATAAGTGGTTGCTGTTAAGTCATATTACCTATTCTACTAGCTTGGGGTTTTTATCTTTATATTTTTCTATTAACCGAACCGAATTGTTTTGTATATTATCTTCTTCTGTTTAAATTGATTGAATCATTTAATATTTATGGTAAATAAAACCAATACTGATTTTCTTTATTGAAATAATAAACTGCTGTTTGGTGATTAGATGTGCACTATGAAATAGATACACATCTCCAGGCATTTAACAACCAGGGAACATAGTAAGAGGAGGAATGTAAAAAGTGGTGACTTGGCATATCTTTATCTAATTTATGACTATGTTACTATCAATTAATCATTGTACCTCTTTTGTGGGAAGATGGCATTCTATGGCTAGAAAGAAATCGGCTTTAGAATTTTTCAAGGCTTCTGAAATTTATTACAGATAAATTCCTTGCTGTATTTTCAGTCTTTTGTTCTATGAGATCATTTGATGAAATCCAGAGTAAGCTGTAGATCTCAGTCAGATTCAGTAGCTCATTAGACTCATTAGGCTGCTATTGCAAGCAAGCCTTAATTGGAACCACAATGCCTGTGGGATGGCACTTAACCTCCACCATGTTCATGCCTGTTAATTTGAGTCAGGTGTGACTTAAAGGTAAGTCCAAATAGGATACATTCTTCCAAATTGTGCAAAATTACCTTTTGATTTTTGTTGTCAAATCTGTGCACTGTTCATTTGTAAGGCTCACTATATTTTTTTTCAGTCCAAGTGTTTTATTCGCATTCCTGAATCCTCTTTTGTGTAGGAACTGTAGGAAGCAATTTTAAAAACTTGGTTTTCTTTTAGCTAATCAGAATCTCCAGAAGCACTGATGTGAGGAACATGTACTGGATACAACAAAGTCATGTGGCTGCAGTAAATTTTAAAACTTAGGGCAAGTGCTTATTGTAGTGTGTGGGGCTGGGCAGGAGGTTTTGTGATACCAACCTAACGGCTTAAAACTTCCAGTTGTTGCAGCTGCCCTTGCTTGCTCTTTGCTGCTCTCTGGCTGCTCCTCTTTCTTCCTTATGTTAGCTGTGTGACAGTTTTCCAAACTCAGTTTCAGAACAATTAATTAGGAAAATTTCAATTGCTGTGTAGCAGTGTTGGTTTGGGGAGAGTGGGATAGGAGGTAAGAACTGGTTTTGAAGGCTATTCCTGAATATGTAAATGTTTAAACAAAAAGCGTGTGATATGCTGCAGAAGAACTGTTGAGTTGCTTTCATTTTGCCTTGAGGTCAGATGCAATGTTTTACATCAAAGACTGCAAGAGGAAGTTTTGTATAGAACAAATGTTACTCAAGCCTATTGTCAGTTTTTCTCTGTCCTGTGTAAACAGAGCACTTAAGGGTCAATTATTAATATCTGATTGAGTTGTTCTCTTGCCCTCTTCAGAAAATTGCACAAACATATTTTGTGCTGCTTCTTTTTGTTGCTCTTTTTTTCTGCTCCACCCTTCCCCCACTTAGTTGTTCAGTAGCTTCTTGAGGATGATGAAGAGATGCTTTGATGTTTGGAAAGCTTAGTGGAAATAAACTTTAATTTCAACTTTAATTCTCTATTATATAATTATTTGTTTTTGTCAAACAATTGTAAATTTAGCATTGATGGAACTGTAGGGAGTCTGGACTCTGATTAGTAAGTGGTGCTAGATGCTCTCAGCTCAAATTAAAATATCTACACCTTTCAGGAGCTCCATGAAAAAAGGGCTTTTTGTTTTTTTATTTCTTTCTCATTTTCTGTAGTCTTAAAACATAGAGCATTCATACTTTTCCCCTCTCAGTTAAGGAATTATTCACAAATATCTTAGTGTCCTCAGCTGACTGTTCATGCAGCAGATAATGGAGTAAGTTACAATGGAATTCACTGTCTAATACTAGGTTTTTATCTATGGTAGAAGTCAACATAGCACAATGCAGAAACCAACAGCTTTGTTCATTCCTATTGTTAAAGAAAAGTAAGTTAAGTTGGGCTTGTTGAGATTGTCTAGAGGCATCACCTTGTGTGCTGTCTATATTCCCTGAATTGTCTGACTACCCTTCAGATGCTTCACATAATGTGAATGAAGTCATTGGTTCTTATGTCTGTCTTACCCTAATCCTTTATCACAGGTCCTAGTGCCACCAATCTTATAATAGGCTCCATCGCTGGTGCCATCCTGGTAGCAGCTATTGTCCTTGGGGGGACAGGATGGGGCTTTAAGTAAGCAATGCCGCATGTCTTCTCTTCGGTGGCTCTGGCATTTCTATTTCTTGCTTACGTCACTAAATTTTGAGTTCCTGCTACAAGAGTTCCAAGTTAACCCCCCAAATTCTTAACAAACTGCTTTAAACAAGAAAAGAAATTACACGTGCATTAAACAAGCGGAGGGAATGGATTTGAAAATAGCAAATGTTATCAGGGTGCAAAGTTGAATAACAATAAAAGGATTAATTTAATTTTCATTAATTCACCTAACGCTTAAGGAACAAGGTCTTTTTTCACCTCCAGTCATTTGAGGTTGTTCTCAGAAGCTGATTACATTGGTTAAAAAGCCCCCAAAAGATACATGTCTTATTTTGAATGTAGTAGTACTTTCAAACTGCTCAACTTTTTGACAATGAGAGATGTCATGTAAATGGTCAGTGGTGGAAGGAGCAGAGTAGTTTCCAGGAGCAGAGTAGTTTCCAGGAACAAGTGTTTGACACAGTCGACTTGGGAATAGCAGACCTAACTTTTAACTTTTTAGTGATTATTTCTTTTATTGATACACAGTCTTAAAAAAAAAAAATCAGGTTTAGAGAGAACATTTTGAAATCTTGAGCTGTTTCCTGAAAGATGAAAGTAATTCTCTCGCGATTCAAGTTTGATGTGTTTTGTAACTATGAGGATTAACAGATTTAGTCATTCCGCCTGGGACTGTTAAAGCCAACAGAATCTTGTACAAAGGTGCTTAATTCTTACCCTTTTTGTAGTGTTCAGTCTGCCCACATGCATGGTCTGTATTTGGTAAAAAGGATCACCGTTTAGAATCAGTGTTTATAACCTTAGAGATCATGAAAGTAATTAAGTACAAGTGATTTCTCATGGCATTTCAAGTTGCTGTTTCTTTTCAATAACATGAATCAAGGTTAAGCCGTGATACAACAATAAGCCATAATTCTTCAAGGAGAATGTATATATTAAGTAGCAGTAATAATAATTCAAAGAAAATTTTGTATGGCCTCTATTCATATTTCATGTCAGAGTTGAGAAGAAAAAAAATTATTCCCTAATTGATTAAGGCACCTATCAAAGTAGAATCTAGTGATAAGGTCATATTTATCTTGTAATTCACTTTCAAAGGTCATCTGAAAATGTTTTATTTCTGGTTTATACTCTTATATTTTCAAAGTTTCAGCTGGCCTTAATTAAATATGCATATAGAAGCCAAAATTTTCAAAATCTCTTTCAGTCCTGCTGAAAGCAGCAAATCAGGCTTTGCCCTTTCTCCCGGACAAGGCAATTACTCCTGTTGCAGGGCCTGTCACTGTCGGTGTTCTCAGGAAGACCCCCCACCCGCCACATTCATTTTTCTCTAAGTGCTTGTTCTGAGGGAAGTAACAGTCCCTGTTCTTCCACTTAATGCTGGTAAGAGCTGCAGCACTGCATGCAGCAGCTGTGGGAGTCACTGCTCCTCATTTGCTTTAGTAAGAAAATACTAAACACAAAATGTATCCAATCATCCATCTCTAAGCTTGGGTGTAGGATCTATATAAGCTTTTTCAGCTCCTGAGGATAGACCTACCTTCCACTGCTGTTTTTTTAGTTGCATTATTGGTTTGTTTTCTCTTAGAGCTTCTTAGCTAAATAAATTTAATCCACTTATTTGTGTAATAAATACCCCATGGTCAGTCTACAGTATTTAGAAGTTACCACAGGGCACCTCTAAACAAGGTAGCTTTAATATAGTCCTATATCTTTTACACTGTACCTTTTCCATATTTATAAATAGTAAAATAATTTAGTATTTACTTGTCTTTTTTGTAAATAAAGTGTTTCACCAGTCCATAATTCCAGTTAGTTGCAGAACTGAGGGGTTTTTCCCTCTGCACTTCACTGCAATTAGTTTTTTAAATAAATACACCCAAATTTTCTGCAACGCTTGCATTAACATTTCTATTAACATTTTTGGTTTATTAAGACCAACAATGCACACACATTTAAAACAGTAATATTAGAAACAGTGATATTGTGAGTGCCCATGGCAATTAACCAAGCTAGATTCCATTGGGGGAAAAAAAAAGTCAGCTTACCCTTTTGGATGAGTTTTCTACTGCAAGAGACATATGTCCATTATTAGCAATTCATAGGCTTTGCAAAAACAGAGTGTGCATCTCTAGATGATAGGTTTCTATTGCACAAGGGAGTTTGCTGAAAACAAAATATATGTAATGAAAATATAAAATAATTAGTCAGTTCTTCCTCTGAGTCTTTTCAAGCTGTCTTGTGCCCTGGCCACCTTTGCCATCAGCACTGCAGCCCCTGCCTCCAGCAGACACAGAGCTTGAGAACTTGCACAAACAGAGAGCAGTAGGAGAATTCCTCCCGGTCTAAAACAATACGGGATGTAATTGATTATTTCTTCTTCGTGTTTCACACCTCTCAAACTGCTCTTGCAAGTGGTCAGCTTTGCACCCTGGTGTCATTTGTTTGCCCAAAGGGAGACGCTCATTATCCATATAGAGGATCTGCATTGGAAATGCCTCCTGAAGCTCTTACTCTCACAAGAGCAAGATACAACTGTTTATTCTGTAGCAGAACCTCAAATAAACTGGCCTGGCCTAGCTCACAGCTTGAAGTGCATGTTTCTTCTGGGGGCCAGAGGGGAACAGAAGAGGCTTTTCAGCTTGTACACAAAGAGGGCTAGCACTTGTAGACCCCCTGATACTTGGCTTCAGATAGATCTGGAGGGACAGATGAGGATATTAAAGGGACTTTAACTTTTCCTTTTTTTAAGCAAGTGATATATTTAGTCTCTGCAACTATGAGAGAAGGTAGCTAATGCTTTACAAACTGGGAGATGTGATTTCTGTTTCACAGGTTATCAGATGTTCATATGAACATACGGTACTGTGGTGTCAAGTCCATATCAAACGTAAGCTGCAACTAAGCAAATTTTGTTCATGAACTGAGGTTGGGGGTGGGGGTTGGAGGGGAAGTGTAAAAGAAGGCTTGATGCAAGCTCACAGAAACAAAGTAAAAACAGCTCAACAAACAACTTCCAGTTTCAAGAGTGAATCCAAGGTTAATTTTTAATCAAGTTAATGTGGAGACAGAATAGGAAAGAAAAAGGTTAACTGACAATTTTACGGATATAGACTATCATTAGACATTTCAGGTGGCTTAAAGGCTGTGAGTGGAAACCCTGTTAAGAAGTAGATTTTACTCAGTTGAGCCTCGCATAGTACTTTTGAAGTTGTTGGTGTTTAGACAGCAGTAACATTTCATTTCGGTGCAGCAAGTCTGTGCAAGGTTTCAGTATACAGTGTTTAATATAGGAAGGACATTTTTACCATTAGAGTAGCTCAGGGGCCTACACTTTTTTCCTAACATATATTCACTCACTTCTGCTAAGCTACTGCAGTAATGTAAGTCAGTTAATGCTTTTGTTACTGACTTAAACAGCAATTTTGGTAACAAAACACTGCTAAGAGGTAATGCTAATAAAAGTGATGTGGAAATGCACATGAAAAGCTGATGCTTGTTATAGCAGAATACAAAAGTGGCAGATAAAGAAGTGATTGTAGGCACAATTCTATTTCCAATAATTGTTCTTAGCTGAAGAGCTGAAGGGTTTTCTGTTTCTTTAATACGAGATTAATGGAGGAACAAAAGACTTACCCAGCTGTAACAGATACTGAGGTTGAACTGGTCTGTGCAGTTGCATTTAGACCCTAAAGGTTTCCACAAGATAAGGCAATGGAATGCTGGTGGCAATTTCGTGAGGAAGGAGGTTTTGGTCCCTTACCAGCATTTCCATCAAGCATGAATTGTGGACCAAAATCCAGTCATCACTGCACAAACAGCAGCTAGAATCAAACATGAGGTATTTTCTCACTTTTTTCCCAAACTACTGGAATAAATGGGAGGTCAGTGTCTTATTTTAAGTTGCTTATTTTAGTCCCTCATTTTGTTAATTTTAATCAGTTTTGTAGCAAAAGTTCATTTATTTAAGCTCTTCTTCAGCATTTGAATCATGCTTTAGGAATGCCTATGAAAACATTAGTTAGTTAGTTGAAGTGATTAAAATACTGGGTTTGCATAAAATCTGTAAATGCTTCAATACAGCTTTGTACTTACATGATCACAGACAGGGGCACACATTTGCAAGTAATGTGCTCTATGACCACATTCCTAGTTAGTTGCACAAAAAGAATGCAGCAGATTGCAGCAAGGTATTTTTTGAATACATCCAGCCCTTTTTGAAACCAGTTTTTCTTTTCTGAAATATTTTTTGTTTGTAAACATGACCACGTTAGGCAGTGATGTGCTGTAGCATGGAGTGCTTTTTTGATTAAAAATCACCTATACTTTTCCTTTTGTTAGAAACCCTTTTTCTGGTTGGATTACAGACAGAAAGGTTGACCCTCATTATTTAAAGAGGCATTAAAACTTTAAATGCAAAGAAGTTGATGTTCTGAGATCTTCCACATAAACCAACAAATGACTAGGAAGCAGCATCTTCCTCCTGTGTGGCCTTTCATAGACGACACTTCTGCCCCCTTACCATTTAACTGAAGCATAGCAGAAGGAACCTTGTACTGCTATAACTCATAGCTATAAATGGTGGAAATATGCAGAACCTGCTACTCACCTACTCTCCTTTATTGTAATTTTCTTGGGGAAGAGGGAGACTTGTTCTATTATTTGCCAATTTAAGTTAGACTACTAATTGTCTTCAGTTTAGTATTATAATGGTCGGCAATTCAGGATGAAGATTTTAAAGAAGGTCAGGGAATCAGAACAGAATTTCAGTTCCTGCAGGGTAACACCTCCCTGCCCACCTCTGAAGTGCTACATGGCAGCAGAGAGAAGTGGCAGCTCTTGTTAAAGCTTTGCATGTGTGTACTGTTTCCTTATTGACACTGTACCTCATGTTCCGTATTTCAGGCTCTTTTTTTAGTTCTTCACATGTTTCTCTCTCTCATAAAACATTGTTAGCAGAATATCCTAAGTGAAGAAAGGCAGTGGTTTGGTCAGTATCTTGTTCCTCAAAGGCTGTATTTCTGCTGAATAAAACTAGGAAATAAGTAAATATATGCTTTGTACAGATCACAGAATGCATGATGAGGTTTGTACTGGAATTGTTTGTACTCCACACTAGTGGAGATCAGGTTAGAAAAGAACAGATAAGATAAAAGTCAAAAGCGTTTTGTTGGATTGTACTGGGAAGCTAGCATAGCATCTGTCCTCTGTACCACATTAGAAGACTTTATAAAGTCTATAAAGTCAATTTCTTTAATTAAAATAAGCTCAGGTAACAATGTAATTCAGAGTCTGTTTTAAGGACTTGTCCTCTTCAAGTAAACTGGAATATGGTACTTCCTATATAGTAGAAGGAGAAGTTATGTCACCTGGATTTTTCATCTGCATTGTTGATTTAAAAGGCTGACTAACTAATTGTTTATCAGTCGTGCTTGAATTCAAGGATGCTAGGCAGTATTTAAAAGGAGAAGGTGGGGGGAAGAGAAGCAGACATGTCCTTTTCCCATTGAAACTGGCAGGACAAGCAGATGCACAGCAGCCTTTAACTCACATTTAATCAAGTTCTGTAATATTCATACTTCCTGTCTGGGAGTTTTGCAAGTTAGTCTGAAAAATTAATTTCCTCATCTCAAATTTACCTGTAATTCAGAGGGAGAGGAATTGAGATACTGAGGTAATGTCAGCCTCATTTCAAAGGAGCATTAGTACAATAATCCTGGAGGGGAAAAGACTGAAAGATGAATACAGTAATCTTCTTTCAGAAACTAGCAATTCTTAAGCATTCATCTTGCACAAATCCAATCACAAGCATCCAAGGAACAAACCAAAATCAAGGGTGCCCAAGAATTACCAGCCTCTGGAAGTCCTCTCAAAAAGAAGTTGCCTTTGCCTTAGTCCCAAACAACCAGTTAAACCTTATGTATAGAATATTTATAAATATTGTAGCCATGGTAGAGGTTAGCAGGGCTGCAGAAGATTGAAAATCCAGGGGTTGGTCTGTAGCTTTAGGGAATATATGAATTCCTGTTCTGTATTTTTTGCATGTTGGTCTGGTGGTGGTAGTGGTGTGTATGCCCAATGGTAAAACTAAATGCATGAGGCCCTTGCTTGATGCCCCACATAAAGCCAGATACTGGGGAGGTTGCACCCAACTTTTGTTGTTGCTTCCTAATGTCCTGCTGTTTGACATAGGACATCAACATCGCAGGAGATTGGATGTCACCAGCTTGCTGCCACTGTTAACATTCAGTTCTAGTCACACAACTTACAAAGCTGTCCAGTCTCCTTCGAATGCAATGTCTCAGCTGTCTTTTGCACCTTACTAAGATTCACAGCACTTGTGGTCAATAGTGTGGTAAGAGCTCACAAAGGCACACACACTTTTGTCACACTGGATTACATAAACTAAGTTCTGGTGTCGCCAGAGCTGGGCACTTGCTCTGAGAACTCAAGCCTCTGTGGGCTGAAGTGTTGCCATTCCTGGCACTTGTGACTCATTCTCTTTAGGTGACTGTGTGCATTCTTGGCCTAGTGCACACATGTGTTACTGGGAGCTGAAAGGTTCTACAAATTTAGAGCACCACTTGAAGTACCATGGAAATAATTAGTTTCTGTATGCCAGCATGATCTTTAAACTGCATAAGGAAACCAGTACTTGATACCATGCTATAGAAAGCATGCAACCAAATTCCTTAAATAGTTACCCCTTGAAAAAGTTATTGGTTAAACTGTGTCAGTGTGAGCCTTTTACTTTACTATGACCTTAGCAATGGCTTTGTTCCTGTTATATCTAACTAATGTCTTGCATTTTTCTCTTTCCATCTCCTTTTGATGCAACCTGGAAGAAATGTCAAAAAACGAAGGTTCGATCCAACTCAACAAGGCCCTATCTGAAGAAATGCCATTCAAAAAGCTGCTTCTTGCACTACTGGATTTTGGGTATGATGTCTTTGCTGTAGCTACACAGGAACTAAATCAGTATAGAAGAACATGAGAACAGTAACTATAAACACAAAGTTGGGATTTGACTTGGTAGAACACTGTCCTTTTTGGAGATAAGTTGGAAATACTTCCTCTATTCACCTTTCTCTTGTTAACATTAACTGACAAGTGGTACAAGCAAACTGCTTCAAAAATCCAGTGTTTTTTTCCTTCTCTCAAACTAAGAAGCAGACACACAGACCAAGTGCAATAAGAGAACTGTTCCAAAATAATGGAATCGCAAAAGATTCTTTCCCAGCCTGCTGGCACTCTAACTTCACTTGACTTCGCATGACTTCCTTTTTCTTATCAAACTCCAGTGGCATGAGGAGCTAATTTTGAAAGGGCAACCTGCATGGCTCACTTACAAACAACCAAGTTAGCAAGCTGACCCCAAGCAGAATCTGTGGCCCAATAAATACAAACCACTGGGAAGCCAGTGCCAGGCTTCAATAGCTTTTCCAGCCACGCAGTGCATTCTGCTGCTGGACTTGAGGGTTCCCTGCTCCATGAGCTCACTGTCCACCTTGGACAGGAGCCTGTTGGGTATGGAAGCTAGTGAATGATTGATGGAATTCTTCCAAGAAAGAAAAAGTGTAAATATGGAAATAAGATTTTGATGTATCATTTTCACAGATTATATATAAATATATATATGAAAGAAAAGAATTTCCATATAAAAAGGTTCTATTCTTTATGTAAATCTATTTTTGATGTTGGGTTTGGTTTTGGGTTTTTTTTTCCTCCCCTTTTTTTCTGTAGCATGTTGTACAGCAGATGTTCTGGGCTTGCTCAAAAAAGGCAGATAACAGCATGCAGATGCAGGGAGTTCTGACACCAAACAGATGTGATCTAAAGTTTGTATGCTTGAAACCAAAAACAATTAAAATGTATAAATGCATATCTATGTATTGACTATAAGTCTGACTTACTTTTTTTGGCCGTTATACAGAATTTTCCATGATATAGTATAAGAACACACACTCAAACTAATCACAGAAGTGCCAAGCTCTCTTTTTTCTTTGAAGAATAGCTACTTTTTTTCCTGCCTAGATCCTGTAAAACAAAAACTTAAATAAGCCTTAAAATACTGAAAAAATGGTAAAGCTTGGAATGAATTATTCTTTTGCCTTCCGCCCATCCACTCGAAGCAGCTTGCAAAGGTGACTGACCTTTTTAACTCACTCCCTGTATCTCTTTGATGCATGTCACTTTTCAAAGTTTAATGCAAGATTAATACTTTGACCCTTGGCTACTGATAGCCAGTTACCATCACAGTATGTGCAAAATCCCATGTAATTTCAGGTGCGTTGTCATTACTTTTAGAGATGCCTTCTGTACAAACACAGATTTTTGCAGAGTAGTCCTGGGCAGCAGTCCTGTGTCCCTAGGAACCAGGCTAGCCTGGCTGCAGCTGCCCTGGTATGTGAAGAGGTCTAGTCCAGGGCTCCCTTAAAGTACAGAGCTGTACAGTCTGGCTCATCCTTTTAATCTTGACTTAAAAATTTTGGTAAGTGAAGTAACTGAAAATTTAATTGCTGCATCTGATAATAAGAATTAAAGATTTTTGTAATTTTGGATCTAATTTAGAAGTTGTAGTTTAGTAACAACAGAGGCCCAACTCTGCTACTTCCTGCATCTTTGTTCAGAGGAAATCCATTTCCCAAGTTAGCTTTAAGAGCCAAAACATTAAGAAAATGCTGCAGACATTTTCCTGTGAGTTAGAAAACCTCATTTCAGTTATTTTTCTTATTATGATAATGTTCAATTCAATAGTCTCAATATATGGGGTTTGATTCACAGTTATTAGATATTTTCAAGCAGCTTTAACATAATCACATTTACACTTACTACATTATAAGTTAAAGGTGCTGCACACAGGTAGTTGACATTAGCAGAAATTATAAACCTTATTCTGAAAATTCTCGCTTGGCTTTAAGCAGAATTAAAGTAGTGACGTTTCTCTGATGACAAACCAAAAATACTTGCAACGGTATTATGGTTCTCTAAAAATGCTTTGATTGGGAACACAATGTCTAACTTTTTTCAGGTTCTGCTTCCAAAGCAAGCATAACCCACAACAGAAACACCAGTGGTATCAAAAACTACAATAGGTAAAGTCAACTGGATATATATAAACTACCTGTGTAATAAACCTTGGAGAGGCATTTCACAAACAACATTGTTAGTGTGTGATGTGATGTTTTAAATCAGACCACAGTGGTCCCCAACTACTATGTATATATGTTCAGTGCTGGAGTAACTTTTTTGTTTACACCAGCAGTTTCATAGGAGTTACGATTTCTTCACTGAATTTACGCTCCAGTCCTCAGCCATTGTATGTACGGGAAGAACACGCTTTCTTGCCTGTGTGTACACAACACAAGCGACAACACAGCTCAGAGTAGTAGGTACAGGCTGAAGTGCTTCCTGTGCTGGTAGACAGTTAAAAAACTGGGTGTGGTAGGTGTTGATTTTGTACGTCCTCCTTGCTGTGCTTTGGGAAGTGCATATCCATTTAGCGGTAACTTGCTCATCGCAAAGCGTCACCAAAAGAAGACCAGGTTGACTCTGCCTCCATTTCATCCACTCTACATTTGCTCCATTATTTACCTATTCAGCTGGACAAGAAACTGTGGTAAATGTATAGCTCATTCCAGTCTGCTGTATGATCTCACTGATTTGATCTGATACTCCTAAAAGAGAGTCTGCCAGGCAAATTAACAGCTGTATAGGTGCATGTTCAAGAAACAGATTAGTTAAGGCTGGAGTCTAACCAATTTTTCTTTACTATGCAAAGATGGGTATTGCACAAACAGATGAGACAAATGTCTGAGGAAATGCCATAGAATACTTGAAGTTATGTTTTAAGCCTAATCAGTCATGTTTTAAGCCTAATCAGTCATGTTTTATATTCATTACTGCTTCCACTGTTACTCTTCCTTTTAAAAATGATTTGTAATTATTTTTTTAAGTGCACAACTTGATGTTGTTATAAATCAAGTTTTTGTTTGAAGTTAATACTCATTCATATCCTGTTGGCTGCTAATGAATGGAAATTCAATAGTCCTTGTTCTGCATCTTAGTAAGATGAGTATTAAAAATGTCATGAACATGGAATGGAGTAGTTTTTAATTTTCAATCTTTTTTTTCCCTTATTTATTCTCTCAGTTTAATTTAATTTCTGTGATCAAGGAATCATCACCTTTGTAGTAGTGGAAATTGAATGGAGTTTTCTTTTATCGAAGATCTCAAACTGTGTCAAATCTCACAGTGAGGCTCTGTCTGTGGGAGGACATTGCACGCAGCCTTTCCGCCATGCATGGAACCAGTGCCTCAGCACCAAGGATGTGCTGGGCCTGCTTTGGTCCCAGCTGCTGGCTACACTGAGTTCAGTGAGACCTGGAGGCTGTTGTTAGTTGAGGGAAGCCTTTTCCAGCTCAAAAATCTGAATTTTATAATTACAATAAGTTCAAAATGAGGCCCTTGAAGTATTCTTTAAATAATTACACCATAACGAGCAGATACTATGGCCATCATTTTAATGGAATACTGAATAAAACTCAATTTCCCTTTTCTTTTTTTGCCAGACTAACTCTAGTGGAGCCAGCCTGGGAAAATTAAATGCATGCATGTCACAGTTACCAGATAACTACTGATACTGTGTTGCTTTCTCCAGCTCCAGACAGGAAAACAAAATACACTTTTGTGTTAGTATCTCCCGAAGTTCTGTATGAAAGCATGCTTCTCATTTAGAACTGTAGAGTGAGGGAACACTCTCATTAATGGATCCACTATTATCCACTTCTATTTCCTGTCATTTGAATATAGGATTTATCTATAGACTCAATATAAACATGCAACATTTTGGCTATAATTAGAATAGACAGAGATTCCTTAAAAATAGGAGTTAAGTCTTTTGCAGCATATGAATAGAAAAGCAATACAGAGACAGATGCACACCGGCTTTTGATTTTACAAGAAAAAATTCTTAGAATTGCTTTTGCAAACTTTCAGAATTCCAGCTCAAAACACTGAACAGCGATCTTGCTAGGGCACTTACTATCATGAACAAAACCAACACAACAAGCCACATTGTACAAACCCCAAACCCCCTTTTGTTCTAAATGCACTGCCTATAGATTCCTACCTATGAGGGCTGAAAAGTTAATTTAACATGACTCATCCATCAGTAATATCACAGAGCTTGTTTAAGTGCCCATGAAAAGCTTAAATTAAAAAAAAAAGTAACTAAGAATTTTAGTAGTAGAGATGCTTAAACCAGTACGATTGAAAGCAAAAGGTCACAAAAAAAGCTGCACATACTATAATTCAGTTCAGTGATTTATTGTTCACAACTCAGCAAGCACATTTTTGTAGGTTTGTGGAATAAGTTATTTAGTGGGAACACGTAACTCAAGAGGGGATACAACCCCTAGATAGGTACAAGGACTCCAGCATCACCAGCAACTTAACGTGTTATTTCTGAACAACCACAAACTGCTGAGGGCAGTGTAATTCTGAATGCTCTACTCTGTAGAAAACCCATAATCAAGTGTCAGTTGATTTCTTATTAAAATTTTCTTCTAAAAAAGCTTGGTTTTGTCATAAGTCATGGGATAGCCCTCATCTTTACCACTAACACTGTAACAGGCCATGCTTTAGTGTGGCACTTTCTGAGCCAGTATAAGAATTTCCCCATCAAAGCTGGTAACTCAAAGCATGGAGGAACTTAACTGCATTTTACACAGTCCAAGTCCAGTTGTCAGACTGCATAAGCACAACCCTCCACCACTATATATCCTATACTCACAGATTGCCTCAGCCATCAGTCCAGCTGTTAAAGGCTTTGAATTTGCTTCAGAGACTGTGAAGCAATGTTTGCATCTGCACTGCACAAAGAAGTTGAGAGAGAAAGGCTGGATATTAAAGCTGTATTTTAACTGGTGACAAAGGCACAAGCATGATGCACTCCTTACATTACACACTGGTAACATGCTGTGGTTTACAACATCTGTTTTGCCTCTTGTGCAGAAAGGAAGTGACCCCACACATAACATGCACTGCTTCTCTGCAATCTAACCTGGACAGTGTCCAGCCAAAAAACAACACAAGCAAACTACTTTTGACTGGTTTCCTATCTCCAGCTGAGATGGTGATCAGTTTATTCTCAAGAATGAAGCACGTCTAAACCTAGTGCTATTTGCATAAGCCTTAAGAGAAATTTTTAAATGGTGACATGACAGCTGTGCTAAACTTACTTCCATATAAATTGCGGGAAGCATAGGCTAACAACTGACAGCTCCCAGTTTCCCCACTTGACTCCTTTGAAAGTGTTTTGTGCATAATGGAAACAAGAATCAATATCCTTACGCATGTTGCCCTCACACTTTACATCTAAGATATAAATTTATGACTTGTCTTGAAATAGAATAAGCACTGACCTTATTGATTCAGGACAGTTTTTCACAGATTGGGTCTTTGGACTGTTGAGGTTTTAATTATCTTCTATGTACTCACTCTTCAGAGGGGATTCTTCAACACACATATCACTCAGGATGCTATGGATTCACAGCACAGTGAATCACTCCTAATCAGTACATAAATGCTTTACTGTTCCAAGAAAGGAGTATTTAGTATTGCAGAAAACTGAACAGATCTATCCCTAGTGTCTAATCCAAGTAATGGGGCACCTGGATGCCTTTTGGAACTTCAGCACAGCCAAGTAATTTACAGTACTTGTAACAGCAGAGTTATTTTCTCAGAGAAACAACCCCCTCCTTCCCCTCCCACTTGGCTACTGAGGTGCAGACAAGCCGAGGTAGAAGTTTCTGTACCTGAGGGTTTCAGAAGGAAATGGCACCAGCAGCACCACCAGATTTTCCTGTGAGCCTGCAGCTTTGACAACATCCGAAGGACCCTTGCACAAAGGTGATGGGAGTTGTGCTGAACAGCACCTTGTGCCATCAAGCTGAAGGAAGTGCCCAGACCCTACTGGCACAACACACTCCTGATTTCCACTGGTCAGTGGGCTGAATTGTGTGGCAGCAGCATTGAGGACACCTAAAGCTCCACCTGTCTATAGCAAAGCCTGACTTTCAGCCTTAGTGCAGTCACACAAAGATGCTTCCACTGATGTCTTCCGTTTATGTAAATAGAGATGTTTATCTCCCTAACAAGGACCTCTTCTCAAAACATGACTTATAGCAGTCTGGTTTACTCCAAAATACACTAATAACTGTATAATTAGAGAACGACTGCACAGAACTTGCAGTAGCAGTGCTCATGGTTTTGTTAAACAGTCTCAATCTGTGCTTTCAAAGAGAAGGCTCAAGTTACTTTTAGAAATAAGTACAAGAACTACAGTCTAAATCTCCATAGACCATTCACATATTTATGTTGGCATTTGACATATTCTGACCATCCATTTCCTCCCCAGACCTTTTCCCTTGTCAACATGCCCTGCTCCTAAGGGTGGCACAACAATGAAATCAGATGGATGCAAAGTGCACAAGCAAGCCTGTTTCCTTTGGAGTCAGTCATTTCTCCCCTATTTCCTTTCAGGCACCTCTGAACTCTCTATTGCTATTTCAAGACTTGCTCCATTATGAAGTTACTCTTACAGATATTGTTAACAATAACATAGTTTACAGACAATGAATGCTTGACCAGGATTTCTGTGCAATGAGAAAGCAGTTCCAAGAAACAGAACTATTCCAGTGCCCTCCAGCATTCACTGAAAAGCTTCAGGAAATTAAAGATTTTTAACTTCTGCTTTGTGTAATGAGGAGGTCCTGAACACAAAACTGAAACCTGCCTCATTTGCAGAAAAAAATAAACAATTCCCTTACATTAGAGAATCCTGTCTGTGTGCTGTTGGATCAGAGGGCTGGGCAGGTAGGTAAAAGATTCAGGTCCCATTACATTTTTACTTCCATTTCCCTCCCTCTGATTTGGCTGGGCATTTTTCACTTCAAACACAAGATCTCTAGGACAGGAGCTGTCATACTCAAAGGTGACCTTTAGCACCTAGGCCAGGGAGCACTGGTTTTAGGCAGAGCTGGTTGGCTGATAAGTTTGAGACAACCCCCCCTCCCTGGATATTCAAAAAAATTATAATCTTCATTAAATATGCAGCTTTTTAACTGTGCCTAATCAGTAATAGAATAGGAAAGAAAGGACCTTGCTAAATCAGACTATAGTATTTTCGGAAGTTCCAAATTAAAGATTAACTTACTACATAGAAATCCACTCTAGTATCACCTTTGCAGCATTCCCTTTGAGAACAGGTTTCAAAGGGTACATTTGTGAAATAAAAATGGGAATTTCAAAGGCTGATGGCCTGACCTATTAAAAATAAATATATACTTAATTTTTAAAAAAAACGCTCATGTTCTATCTGCCTCTATCACATGGTTCCTTACTGATAATGTATGGGGTTTGTGTCATCTAAGTATTCTAAATGACAGAGCTTGTACTACTTCATTCAGGAAAATCATTCAAGAAGGCAGATTTCTCTGCCAATAAGTTATTCATGACAGATCTTGCACATTAAAAACCCCCAACTTTCTCCTCGGACAACATCAGTAGTGTGCTTATAAGGCTTAACATCTGTGGTTTGAAGAGTTGCAAGTACTTTGTAAGTGCCAAAGAACCCCAGTAGGAACCAGTAGCAGAACACAGAGTAAAGCAGATAGTCCAGCAAACAGCCTGAGAATAAGCAGGTAACCAAGGAGGGCTGAAGATCTCACAATTCCCTTTCATACAAGACAGAATAGCCTCATTACTCTCCAGAACCTCCTGTGACTTATTTCTTGGCCCTAAATAATTTGCTACCCCCTCCTTCCAATTTCTTCTTGAAGACTATTTTCCCCAAACAACTTCAAGTGGGAATGTGCAGACTCCCAGCACGGGGTCCTGGCTGCCAGGGGAGTGTCTGTGCTGTGGGATGGGTGTGACAGTGGCGGGGCTAGCACCCTTCCTTGGCTGGCCCAGGAGCTGCCCTGAGACAAGCGTGCTCAAACACCCTTTTCTCCCAAGAGCTGAAAAGGTCTTCTCCTCAGAGCAAGAAAAGGTAGGAGACTCCACATTGCAATCCTACTCAGCTTCAGGGAAGAACACGCTGTGAAAGTGCTTTTCTTCCCCAGAAGATTTGGCTGTAATTCCCTGGGAGAAACTGATCCCATAACAGCCTTGCTTCGTTAGATGTTAGTGGCAGTTTTATGAAAACTTGTTTCACTGAACTGCTCTTTTAACTGTGACATACCCAAGGTGACTCTCCTGTCTGCCTGGAGTGCTGAAGATGAGAAGGGTTTCTCCATTGTTTTTGAGAACGTGAGGAAGCAGGAGGGCTGAATCAGGAAGAACCAATGACTTTATTCTGGAACATGCTGATATCAGTCCAGTGCCCAAATGGCAATGGATCCCTTAATTCAAAAAATAATAGTTGTCTGGCTATAAATATCCAGAATGCCATTCAAATTAATCAAAAGCTCTCTAACGGAATGGTTAATGTGGGACAACTTGCCCAAAAGACATGAACAATTAACTTTTAATGTACTGTATTAATCAGTTTGGGGTTCTTCCTTATTTTCTTGGAATGTTTTAGTCTAGAGAGAAATGTGGTCACATCCTTTACAAAGGTCATTTGCATTTATAGCGTCCATATCACCAGATTATGTTTTCAAAAATATGTATTAATTTTCTAACCAACATTGCTTAGCTTGCACTTGTAAAAATATCTGCTCCACATGTCTTTTCAAAGCTTGTGTTAAATACATTTGCCAGAAGAACTGTTACCTCTTCCATAAATTAATTTAAATAAGTGGCTTCAACAATGAAGCCAGTTCACACTTCTGACATGGCATCTAAATTTGCTCTTGGGGAAACACTCCAAATATGGCCCTGAAGACAGAGCTTCTCACATACAACAGCTGGTAGGCATGGAGAGAGAGGAGAACACATTATTAAAGACAAGTCTATTCTAATAGGGAGCTGCAGTTCCTCAAACCTTCTAGCAGAAGGCCACTTCTCAGTTCAGGCCAGAGACATGCCAGGGTGTCCACAGGGCTCCAGATCCTGGCACAGAAATACACTGGTCTCCTGCCTGTCCCACATCTTGTCTGCCAGCTCCATGGAAATGTTTCAGGTCATCAGCAATAGTGTACAGCACTGAAGAATTGTACACCTTTCCACTGGTTAGAAACGCTTAAGTGTTGCATCACATCCAGTGACTTTCTGGCCATTTCATCAGAGAATAGACCTAGAGGGTTGTTTAGAGCAGTGTGGGACCATCAAATTCATTTGTGAGTGCAGATTCAATCCACCGAAACAAAAAAAAAACCAACTTGACATCAAAAACTTAAAAAAACAGGTTTAGATACTCAAAGTCCTCAACACATCATTTTAAAAACGAATAAAATATAGCTGCGGACTTTGGATCAAGTATTTAATTTCATTTCCAAGAGGCTCTCAGGTATGTTTGTCAGGGAGCCCATTTTAAGGGCAGTTTAATCTCCTGCTTAAAAGAGAAATTGAAAAGTTAAAAGTGGGAGTAGGATTCCACACTCTGCCTTCATAGACTTTGAAGAAAAACCAAGCCTCTGCCAGGTACCATGAATTTAAAGCTAACAGAACTTTGGGTTTCTCCCCTTCTGAGAATCACAAGTTTTCCCTTTGCTGTCACTTAACCAGGTTTCACACAAGGCTGGAATAATTTGGAACACAATTCAGCAAAACGCAAACTTTCAGCTAGGAATATGTCTGTAAAGCATTTTTTTCAGTAAGCCTAAAACAGGTCTCTTTCATCATCTGGGACATTTAAAAAAGCCTAATACTGCATTCAGGTGTGGCTGCTTATGGAAGTAACAGGCAAGCTGTGCATCCTATCACACATTGCTGTCTCTCAGTCTCAGTGCTGAATGTCTTTTTATGTGAAAATGCTTACTTAGCTCAAGTAACCATAAGCCACTGTCTATTAACTTAAATGTTAATTTTACACCACATCAGACGGTTTGCTGGAAGCAAATGCAGGAAGGAAGCAACTCTGTATATAGTTACTTACACCTTTGCTCTATTCCAAATGCAAATACCAGTGAAATGGCCTCCTACTTTTCTTACTTATCCCTTATTCCTATATCCTGATCATTTTAGCTTTTACATTATTTTATTTTTATATTTTTCTGGTAGAAATGGCATTCTTTCTGTAGTGTTACATGATCTGAAACCTCTGTCTCATCTATGAGTAAATAATCAACTTTTCTTGATAAAAATATCCTTCTGCAAATGACTCTGGATATGACCTACAGCTCATGGGAATTAAATTTATAAGATATGGAGACCCATAGAAGATATGAGCCCTGGCTGCCCGGGGAATATATCATGCACTGCAATTAAAGAAAGATTATTGATAGCTTAAGAAGGGCACAGAAAGCTTTACTGAGGGAGTGTGTGGAACTGAATGAGATGACCAATCCTGGCATATTTCTTCTCCACTAGGAGGCTGAGGTGCTAAATCTAATTATCAAAAACCTCTTTCCCAGAAATAGAATATAAGTGCTCTGGTTCAAAGGGAGCTGAGTGTAGTAGGCTCAGGAAGAATTTGTGGAACCAACTATTTTATCTGTAGCAGTACTTCCCTTGAACAGCAACTCTCATTTCTGTGAGAGCCCCTGGTTCAGTTCCCTTGGGTCTGCCAGGATTCTGAGTGGAATGAAACCAATGTTGTTCTTGATCCAAAACCAGATAAAGTGCACCACAGAAGGGGACTCAAACTCACTTGTTAACAATGAATCCACAAAGGTTGTAGGTTGACAGAAACTTATCAACTCACAAGAAACATTTTACCTTTTTCTTTCCATTTGTCTCTACCCTTAACAGCACAGGGCAGAGTCCTTAGAACAACACACCACAGACCCACAAACAGCAGCAAAACCCTCTTCCGTGGCATTTTACTCTTGCTCTGCTCTGGCTCCTGCAGCCAGGCCAACCATGAACACAAGCAGCCCCAGAGCCTTTTCTACCCAGGAGCTGCCTTCAGGTTCCATCACAACACCGAGGTCTTATCTGCACACCTTCCTTCTCTCCTTTGCCCGGTTCAATCCCCAAACACAGAGGCAAGGAGAAGCACGCTGGCTACTCACTTGCCAAGGGGGCTCCAGACTGCACATGTGTCCAGAATCAGCTCCAGAGCAGACTTTAAAAAGAAACCAATAAAACCAAAAGCTGATCCTTAAGGATCATTTCAGCCCTAGAACCCAGGAGAAGGAAGTCTACTGGAATAGCCTGTATTTGATAGCACAGAGAAGTGCTGGAGATCCTATATATGAGAGGCTTCCCCCACCACATTGCAAGGGCCCCTTGCAAGGTATTGCACTCTTCAGTTCATCCTGAAGTCTGTTTCAGCAGTTGGTGACCATTATTCCCCCCATTCCCAAACTCACACTTCTTGCTAAATAAATGGAACATTTGCAAATTGGCCAAAGTCCTACAGTATAGGTATTTACAAGGGTTCTAGCCAGTGTTCTTTCATCCCCAAAAAGTTCCTTGCACTTTTGTTAAACAGTAGCATTACTTACACAAAATACACTTTCACAGGAATTCCTTGTTCAGGAGATAAAGCATCAGGAGAAAAGAAAAGCAGTGTTAATTGTCATAGGCACACCACAAGATCAAGGGTTTGGAAAGGAAGTTGCTTCTCCATTTACATGGAATGTACAAATAGAAAGAATGCAAATTTTAAAGGTATTGATCAGAGAAATCAGTGTTTCAAGCCAGCTTTCCAGCTGATGTGAACCAGAGTGGCCCCACTGACTGTTACTAAGATAAACCTCATGCTACTGAAGCACAGTTGCTTCCTGGAGAAGGGATTATGCTTCCAAGTACAAAGACAGAAGGGAGCTGCCAGTGAAAGTCTTGGAAAATCAAATAGGTTGCTTCCCAGCTGGTGTGGAGTGGTGCAGCTGCACTGGCTTCAGACAGGCAGCAAGGCACTACATGATTTGGCCTATAAACCACAGAGTCAGGAAAAAAGAATGGTCTCACCTGCCTGTTGCTTCAAATAGCTGGTGTTAAGCAAGTTCTGTCCAACACTGGTTATCAGCATGGTCACAGAGCCCCAGCTCTTTGAGTTACATGTTTCTGTATGCAAGGGGGTCACAGCAGGCACAGGGAGCACAGGCAGAGTTGTGCTCAGAATTTTCTCTCCATTCTGCAAATAACAGCAGACAGCCTTTTCATCAATGGTTTCCTTTCACTTCCCTACTAGCTTTACCCATTTCTCCAAAACACAGAGATTTTTCAGCTGCTTCATGGAAGTCACAAGGGAGAGGGGCTCCAGCTGAAAACCTCACAGAGAGAAAATGCAACAGCAGTAGATTACATTATTTTTCTCGGGAGAGAAAACGTAACCAGACCATCCCCCCTCCGCTGAAGAGTGTACAGCCTTCTTTAGGTAAAGTTGTGTAAATTGAGCTGCAATGAGCAGCTCAGCCCAGCTACTTCAATTAATGCCTTTACTGGCTCTCTTCTGTGGCTCTTCTCTGGGTCGCTGCTTTAACTTCAGGAGAGGTGGACCTGCTGCATATGGGCTGAGCCCCAGCCAGCAAATAGCTCTAGTCGTGCCACACAGACTCCTGCTCTGGGGTGGAGGGATCTGCAACAGCCAAGCACATAAAGCAAGATGCCTCAGGTCTGAGCCAGCTCTGGACAACTTGAGCTCCAAGGTCGGACTTGCTTTCCATTCTTCCCCTCCTGCCCCCGCGGTGCAGCACTGCTAAGAGAGGGGGCAAGGGGAGGGCCGCAGCTTTGCGAAGTCTGTTACTCTTCCACCCCTGCGCACCCCTTCCCCTCGGCCAGAGGCAGCACGGCCACCAGGCTGGCCCGGGAGGGCCGGGATCCGCCCGCAGAGGAGGACAAGGGGGGCAGAGAAGCGGAGCAGACTTGCAGCAAGGGCAGCTCCGCACAGAGAAGGAGCGAACTCCGGGTGCCCGGGAACAGCGGCCGGGCCCAGGGGGTGGGGGCTGCTCCCGAGCCCTGACGTAAAAACTAAGCGGGGCTGCCCGCTCCGGCTTCTTAAGGAGCGCGGCGGCGGCAGCGGGCTCGGGGAGTCCTGGCCGGAGCGCGGAGGTAAGCGCTGGGAGCTGCGGGCGGCGCCGGGCCGGAGCGGAGCGGGACGGGACGGGATGGGACGGGAGCGGCGGCGGAGTCGGGCGCTGCCCGGAGCCTCGGGAGCCGCGCGGGACTGCCCCGGGATGCTGCGCGGGAGCGGGCACCCGGCCCGGGACCGGCTGTGGCAGCCTCACGGCCAAGAGACTATCCGTAACCGAGAGCTCCAAGTTAAATGATAATAACAAATGAACTGATTAACTTTTTAATTATTATTGTAAGGCATTATCCATGACCGGGAGTGGAGCGGGAGACTAAACTGCAAGGAGAAGCAGGGATAAGGGGGAGGGTGGGAAAAGTCAGAAGGAGAGAGTGTAAATAGCACTCACGCACACACAAACTTCAATGTATGGACAGAAAGATCTAAAGATTGGAGGGTGTAGGGGAGGAATTGCACGGAAGCATTCACCACATAGACAGGTAAGAGATTAATGAAATCTGCGTTTCCTGAGCATCCCCTCCAGCTCTCAACTATCTAAAAAAATGCAATCTTGAACCTTGTGGGAGACTAACAGCACAATGCTGTCCTGAGTCTGACCAGACCATGAGGACTAGTGACCTTTGCTACTGGCCCTTACTAATGCCATGCACATCACACTTTCAAGGGCACCCATTCACATATTAATGCCCTACCAGCTCCCCGCCCAGGGCTGTTCCTTTGTTTTGACAAATCCAGAGCCCTCGTCTTAGCTAGTTTCGTAACTTTAAAAGTTTAGAACAGGTGCTGGGAAGCAGAAAATGTAAAGCAACCAGTTCAGTTGTTAACCTGTACAAATGAGATGGGCTCTGTCAAAGTCACAGAACCACCATTTAAAGGATTTTTAAATTATTATTTAGTATTACTAGCCCGTTTCAGTATTATTCCTTTGTTTGAACAATCTGCTGTTGTTGGGGCTCCCCCCCTCCACTGTCCCATGTCTGTCTCCCCACCCTCATTGTCATAATCTGGGATTGCTAAATTGCTTTGAAAACCAGAAATTTGACAAAGTTAATCATGTCCCTTGAAAAAGTCTCAGTAAACAGATATATGTGCATACTGCATGGCATGTATACATAGGCATCTGTGCCCAGTGGAAGGGCTCTGATGCACAAACAAGATTGAAGTAGTGACTCCCGGGATGCTTTTGGCTTGCTTCTGAGAAAGCAACCAAAACCTGCCTTGTGGACTAGGGTACAGAAGAATGATGTTTCTTGGGGATCTTGGGAGCAGCGGAGGACAGCCCCATTACTACCACCACTGTCATAAGAGACATCCACCAGGCAGAGCAGTGTGGGAAGAGCAAGCTGGCCCTCTTTTATTCCTTAAATGCAATATTCAGGTCCAGGGCTGTCAAGCCACCTCTTCTCACAAGATCCCAACTCAGATTAAAAAGTGACTCTAAGCAGTTGGGGAGTAAATTCTGAATAGTCTGAATACCTCAAAAATGCTGACAGAACCTGACCAGGTAGCCAGACAAGGGGCTAGGTAAGAATATCATTGCGAGGACTGAAATCTCTGAAGAGTCCTTTAGCTCTACAATGAAATATGTTCCATAAAGCAGCCTACTCTTCCCTAGTCTCACACACAGGCTGCGGCTGGGCTACCTTTCAAGTACAATCCCTCTGCCCATCCCTATCCTGCCTTTGGCATTTTTCTTCACATAGCAAAGAAACACTTCTTCAGGATCACTCATGGAAGAGACTTTCTACACAAAAAGCCAGTTGTTTATCTAGCTCATGAAGACAAGTAGCTTCCCCACCCCCAACAATCAAACCGAAAATGTACAAGCATGAATATGCAGCAAATCAGCACATACATTAAACAGAATTTTGTCCTAAATGCTGTCCTCAGATATTGCTGATTTCCACAAACAGGAAGTTCTCCGTGTGCCATGAGCTACACTAAAAACAACCCCCAAACTTGTTACAATATCAGAAATGCTAGAAGCATTTTTGAAAATACAGCAGAGAAGTACATACTAGAAATGAAATCTGATGGAGACAACTGGGCCTTTCTGGCCACAAAAGGTTATCATTCTCAGAATTTCTACCCATCTGTTATAGATACTACTTAGCAAATTTCACAGTTTTAACAAACAGATAATTCTTAGTGATCTGCAATACACACCAGTACTATATATATATATACACACATATGAATACAGCACAGGAAAGACATGGACCTATTAGAGCAAGTCCAGAGAAGGGCCACAAAAATGATGAGAGGAGTGAAGCAGCTCTCCTGTAAGGAAAGGCTGAGAAAGTTGGGGCTGTTTAGCCTGGAGAAGAGCAGGCTCCAGGCAGACCTTGTTGCAGCCTTCCAGTACTTAAAGAGTGCCTATTGGAAAGACAAGGGCAGGATTTTTAGCAGGGCCTGTTGTGACAGAACCAGAATAGTTTCAAAGTGAAGGAGGATCAATTTAGATTAGCTATAAAGAAAAAAAATATTTTACAATGAGAGTGGTGAGACACTGGGACAGTCTGTTCAGAGAGGTGGAAGATGCCCCATCCCTGAAAACAGTCAAGGTCAGGTTGGACAGGACTCTGGGTAACGTGATGTTGTTGAAGAAGCCCCTGCCAATGGCAGAAGGGTTGCACAAGAGACCTCTAAAGGTCCTTTGCAATCTGAACCATTCTGTGTTTCTATATGCATGTGTACATGTTGTACAATACAGCTGCTATGTGATGGCTTTGCTATATCCTCTTTTCAGAATTGTTCTGCATTTTAGCACGTAAACCACTCCTGGTCACTGCATGAATTTACAACCTGCATTAATTAGAACCATTAAAACACATTTTAAACAAAAGTTTTCCACCTGCTGCCCACTGATCCTTGTGATTTTGAAGACTATTTTAAAGAGCTCATAAAATTTTGAGAAAAGCAAGACTGCCTAAAGGCTTAAATTATGTAAAAAGGAACGGATTTTTACTGAAAAATGTTAGGGATCTGCAAAGCAAAAATGGCAAAAGACTTTCGATATTAAGAACTTCCAGATAAGATTTGAGGATGATTGAAAAATTTTTACACATGCTTCTGCTGCATAGAGCATTGCAACTCCTCTAGTATTTATATACATGCAAAAAGCATACACAAATCTTTAAGGAGCAGAGAAACAGTATCTGAGTGCCTTGTATATCATGTAAAGTACCAGGACTTTATTCCTGCATCTAAGAGTGAGATGTTTTTCAGCTTCTCTTGGTTTTCTTGTATTTCAGTGACACAATGGATCCTGGAAGCAGAGGAAGAATCCACTACTCCATGAGACTCACCTGCTCTCTCTTACTCATGGCAGTCTTCTGTGTGAAACCTTTCCTCTGCCATAGTCAAATTGGTCCACTAGCTCTTGGGCAGGCAGACCCCCAGTGCTGGGAATCCTCCTCAGCTGTTTTACTAGAGATGAGGAAGCCTCGCATTTCTGACTCTGTCAGTGGCTTTTGGGACTTCATGATCTTCCTGAAATCCTCAGAGAACTTGAAACATGGGGCTTTGTTCTGGGATCTGGCTCAGCTCTTCTGGGATATCTATGTGGACTGTGTGCTCTCCAGAACCCATGGCCTAGGTAGAAGGCAGCTGGCAGAAGCTGAGCAGAAGATTGCTACTCTACGTTCTCAGTTCACAGGGAGAAACCAAGGTCACTACTCCTTTAATATGCATCTAATGGGCAATAATTAGAGTCTAGTGGGAAAGAAGAGATTGAAGCCTATTGTGCTATGTGGTAATAGGACAGAAACAGGGGACAGTGCTGTGCAAAAACCCCCTACTCCCCCCAGTCAAGTGTAGAGCTATGTTTATGTTCAATGTGATCTCAGGAAAAATTTGACCTCCAACAACAGCTTTTAAGTTCCTGTTTGATGGGGTAGCAGAAGCAGCAGAAAGTGTAATACAGGAGCAGTCAAACAAAGAAGGCAGCTCAGTACCAAATATACCAACATATTCTTCCACAGCAGCATTTTTACCACAGTTGTGCTATGAACAGGCTAGTTCTTTACTCCCCATTCTGAGAGGAATGCATTGCACTGGTGCTGTTGGGGAGAGTGGCAGTCTTTCAGCAGAAGGGTAAGGGTATGTCTACTTGCCATCTAGCAGTCAGCCACGAGGTATTTTCCATTTCCATATTGGTAACTTTACCCAATGCACAATGGAAACAGACCTAGGATTTAGATGCACGCAGGCTTTCATACACGACTACAGCTCCAGGAAGAACATTGCAGCATTTAGTGTCACAACCTGTGACACTAAATGCTGCAATTCCTAGTCTCCAGGTCCCCAGCCCCAGAGAAGAACCCCCTGGCCCATCTCCATATGCATGTCACTTACCCTCCTCATTCCCAGAAAGGAGATACAGTATAGCTTTTCCTAAATCTCAGTCCCTTCCAAGGCTTCAGTTCTGATCCTGCTATCAACAGATGTATTCTTGCCTGGAGAATACCAGCTTTCAGATAGGGGTAGGTGCTATAATTTGATGGAGAGGTGGAAGTGCTGTTGCCATCACCAACAATGTAGTGCATCGGGCCCATACTGAGAAGGCAGAACTGCCTTTACACTTCAGTGGATTGAGACCCTTATCTCCACCTCCTAGAGCAGCACCTTAGTTATTACGATGTTTGGTGGAATGTTCATGGAATAATGAAGAGCCTCTCTGAGCAAGTACCCATTACAGCATCTCTAAAAAATGGACTTGAACTCAGCGTTCTCGCACCCCAGGGACAACATACCACTGGACAATCCCAGCCTTGCCCACAAAGCTAAAAAAAATTTGGGTATTGAAAGGTAGAGTTTGGGATAGGAAGGACTAAGAGGTCCTTACCCTATTACCTACAGGCAGTAACCTGGGCATTGAGATAGGAGTTGAGTTTGAATCAATCCCCTCAGACTGAAAAACCCACACTCACAGAGTCAGTTTCTAAACAGAGTCAAACCACCACTACCTGCATTTTACAAGCAACAACTGGATCCTATCCTGCTCTGCAAAGAATCTGAGCTATCACATAGCTCTGACTGGATCTTTACTATGTTGGCATGCAGCACAGAACGCACTTTTGGTTTCCAAGTGCTCTTAGACATCACAAAGGCAACAAGTTGCTCAATCCTTACCAGACTGACGCACTTTTGGGTGCAAACTGAATGCAGCTTTAGACACATGAGGCAGTAGTAGTGTCAAAAACTGAGATAACCCACCAGGCTAAACCACCAGATTAATTTTTGTTTAGGACTGCAGCTTTGAAAATCACTGTCTAAACTCCCACTTAGCCTTTTGTTTACATCTGGCTCTACATATCTATATCACACTGTGATTTTCCTAAACAAAGAGCTTTTGTTCCAGTCAAGATTAAAGAGTAACAGTCTGATGTATTTTGGAGAATCAAATTAAGGGTTTTATGATAAATTCTGACTTTTCTTTACTCTTATACAAAGATATTTTAAGTGCTACTAAGGATTCACACCCTCTTTGTTTTGTGAATTGTAATCAGTTAATCTGGTTTCTCTGTACGACTGATTAACATCAGTCGGTAGCAGGCAGCTTATAGCAGTGACAGCCTATTTTTTTTTTGGAGGAGCTAACTTCTCATCCAAGTCTCACAGTTTCTTAACAAAGCCAGCTGTTTTAATCTTTGTAACCTGTGATCCTACTGCCTTATTTCATCAGTGAAAGTAGAAATCAATTGGTAATAAATGCAGATAGAAATCACACAGCAAATGATGAGGAACAGAATTACCACTTATGCATAAAGGGGGGTACAAGCCTCTTTTCTCAGCCCCATGAGCAGCACTAACAGCACTTAAATTATCTTGTGTACTTCACATCTACATGGGCAGGTATAAATAGCTTTCAGTAGGCTTGTACTAGAAATCCAAAAATGAAACATGTTTTTTGCTTTATACTGTTACTTTTGCAACAGTTGATAACTTTATTGCTTCATACCAAAGTTTTTCATCTTATTCCTCTTAAATAGTTAAAATTTCCATATGTTTGGGGTTTGTTTTGGTTTTTTTTTAATTGTAAACAGGATCACAAATGAGGAATGAGGAGCAACCTGTAACCTGTATTCTTTGTAGTTTCTTAAACATATCACTGAATTAGAAAAGCAAGACGCAAATCTGAACTTGGCACAGAAATACTGATGTTAAGGTGTTATTATTAGCATTACATTTCAGAACTAATGGATAAATCCTGCTTGTGAAGGTTGAGTTTCAGGAACTTTTCTAAGGAAAAAGAAAAGGCCTCCAAGCAAAAAAAAACTAGCAAAGCCCTTGGTAAGCACTTTTCAGTAGTACCAAAAAAACTATTTTGGCACATTTTAGAAGCACTTCCACAGTTACCCATACTTGGTCTTCCTGGGAAACAATTCTCTTCAAGTGTGCACCAAGAAGTGGGAGAAGTAGCCCAGTTCCAGACTTACAGATTCAAACACTGTTTTCTGGACCAATCTAATCCCTCCAGGCTTTTGACTGTACTCACAGTCTGAAGACACTCTTAAACTCTACACAACCTGTGAAAAAGACTACAAAATCAGAACAGTTGAACATGAGTAATCTGACAAACTGTCTCAATCCACTTAAAAACCTACTTAACCCAGCAGCATTTTAACTTCCCTAGATATTCTGCAGAAAAGGGTTAATCAGCTTTGAGACAAGCAGGGAGAGTTTTTCAGTTACCTGGCCAAGCTATCATTAGTAATTCATCCCTTTCCCCTAACAAAATCCAAGCACTATGAAAAAGCAGGTTTCATAAACGCATTTCCGATCCATTACAGCACTGAAGTTACATTATAGTTACAACAACTCTTAACCAAAATAAGATTTCAGAACCACAAGGAAGACATAGCTTTTGTACTCACAGCAATCTTCCTGAAGAGAAACTGTACAAGAAGATCCTCCTCAA
Source organism: Struthidea cinerea (assembly GCA_013397865.1). Taxonomy (NCBI): domain Eukaryota; kingdom Metazoa; phylum Chordata; class Aves; order Passeriformes; family Corcoracidae; genus Struthidea; species Struthidea cinerea. Next base: position 330,068 of record VZTI01001000.1, on the reverse strand, counting down.
GAAGCTATATAGCACACCTTCTCTAGAAACATCTGAAGACTACAAAGCCTCTGCCTCTTTTCTCCTTACCCAGCAGTCCCTCGGCCCCTTACCACTCAGTGGCCTCAGCTGTGCACACCTCCCTCACAGGTGCAGCTGATTAGGCTCAGACCAGCCCTTGCACCTGGCCCAAGACAGACATAACTTGCTGTCCCAACTCTGCAGGTTGCCAGGGAGGGTAGTGGGGCAAAGGTTATTGTACGTTTGAGGTCTGGTAAATAAGCAGATAGTGTGTTAACCTGTTACTTTTTCAGAAGACAAATATGTCTAAAAGAAAGAAAAACAACCTGCTACTTTTTAGAGATCATTGCAAAGAAAACGCCCCATAGTTCCTCAAGGAAATAACAAATGTGCTACTAGACAGTGTGAGAGATCTCACCCACTGTGCGGAGAAGTTGATAACAAGCCAGTGAGTCAGTAGGATTCCTAGTAGTCTTAAGCACGTTGATTCTGCTAATTACAAGTAGAAGAGTTTTATAGGAAGACTAAAGGAAAAGGTCCATACTGGGGGAAAAGATCAAAGTGACTTGACACTGAAAGGCAACTTGCAAATGGAGGGATATGGCTATCACCAGAGCAAGAGGCTTGGGGGCAATGCTGATAAAATGAGAACCAGCAGCAGCTAAAGTCGGAGGAAACACAGATGTAGGAAACTGAGTATTCAGCTGCTCTTTGCTGTTTGGAAATTATTTACTTATACGCATTTTTATGTCACTTTTCAGGGACATTTTCTCGTATTCAGAGGTCACCAGTTCTGAAGAAGAAAGACTCATTTGAAGATTTAATAAGTATCCACATACACAAGAGTAGATCTATATTACTTGGAAGAATCATTGGAGAGCTAGGAAAAAAGAGGAAATTACACATTTAGTCTAAGATTTTGATTTGTAGATAATTTTTAACTACTTCTCTTTATTTTTTGCATTTTAATCCCCATTGATGTCAATTTACATGGTGGAAGAAGGCCTCTAACTTCGAGTACTACATCTCTGATTAACTTGGACTTATGGGTTTTCTTAATTACCTATGAATTGAACCTCCATACTAAATGGCATGGTTTACAAGCAGTTGCCTACTTTAATCTGTGTGTATATCTGGCTTTTTGTAATACATGTGATCTGTTCAAACTATTGTCTTTTGGGTGCCAAAACAGGAAATAACTGATCCTTCAATAAAACACAGACAAGCAGAGAAAGAAGTTGTCAAAAAACCTCCACTGGCTCCAAGACAGGATTAGAGTCAAGATGGTGATGTGTGATTGTATGCATAGCTGTACACTTGTACAAAGCAGCCCCTGCTCAAAGACATCAAACCACTAAAGAAAAATAGTACATATTTCTACATGAAAAATACCTTCCAAAAATGTTTTCAGTTTTCCAGTAAAAGGGTTAACAGATTTTACCAGCTCCTCTGCTTTCATACTTAAAATGTTTAATCACAAGACAAATGTTTAATCTCATATATAACTTGCATTTGCTTCTTTTTTAGTTTACAAGTTCTTTGTAGAAAAATCAGTTTCTTCTGACTCTTATTGATAACCCTAATAGACAATTGGACATTAAACTAATGCAAAATAACTTATGGCAGGTAACACTTGATGCTTTTATGATATAAATTATTTCCATTGCCAGACTGGCTGGATGCAACTACGAATTTCATCTTTCCAGGGCAATTACATTTAGCTGTTCATTCAAAGTTTCTTTCCTTGAGCATGTAGCAATATTTGGTGGTTGGTTTTTTTTTTCTTTTTTGCAAATATCCACAGAAAAACTGGCTTCGTGGTTGTTCATCAACTTCCAGAAATAGGTTCAAGTAACAAAATGTGTGAAGAAATCTTGACCAAGCAAGTGGCCTGAACAAAATAAGGCTTCAACACAGTCACACTGGGGGAAATCCTGACTTAAGGAAGTAAACAAAAAACTGTAAGAGGGCTAACAGCTTCAATAGCACTGAATTTGTGCTTCAAGTTAAGCATGCAAGAAACCATTTAAATGTTCAAGAGAAGAGAGAACACTAAAGCAGGATGAACATGGGAACATACAGTTCAGTATACTCAGCAACAGACCCCCAGTTGCAGCCACAGCCTATGAGTGCTTTGCTACCATGTGGGAGTGCAGCAGGAGCATTGTTACAACAGATCTGCTCACTCCTGTACCTATGTTGTTAATTACTTTCATTCTATTAATACATCTAAAAGCCCCGTTTTGCAACTTTGGATCCATGTAATAGAGAGTCTTCACTCACAGTCCCTACAGCTACCAAGACCAGCACCTGCCAAAGAGTGTTAAGGGCTGGATGCCTCAGCCCAGGAGGATTGGTATGGGAGCAGAGCAGGTGTCACCTGTTCCCATAGGCTCCCAAGCTCTAGTAATTGTCAAATCAGACAGATTCTCTACACAGGTCTTGTTTAACTTAGATGCTTTTCCACAGGGCCCTTTGGGCAGATGTTAGTGCTTCCACTTTAGAGAAGTCTCACCTACAACAACAGGATCTCTTAGGAAATGGCTCATGGCAGCTTTCTTCCTCCCTTCAGACAGAAATACCACTATGGGCCAAAATGATATTTAGCTTAAATGAATATGCAATACTCCTCTGCTTCAGTAAGCTTCTTAATTAATAGGCTGTAGCAAAATTCAGCTTTTGAGGCAATGGGCAGGAAAGAATGTGGAGGCAAGACTGACAAAGCAGAAGAATCTCTAGGATAGATGACACAATGGAGAACACTTGGAAATTGTTGATGTAGAGAGACAATCTGTGTTATCAATTGTACTGAAATAAAAAAGGGGATGCAACTAACTGCATGTAACCCTGCAAGTGATAGAGTGAAGTGACAAAAGAATGGCTATATTAAAAAAAACCAAGGGCTCTGAGTATGAGATTAAAGTAGATCTGCTGTACAGGAACATTTAAAAATGTCACTGTGTTTAAAGACAGGATATTGCCTCCTACAACTCTTTCTAATAAACTTCATGGCAGATCTTTGAGTGAGCTAGGATTGTTTTTGCAGATACTGTTCCTGGCTTACTGTTTCTCGGTCAGAGCATGTCAGAAGGATGGGATGAACATGTCAGCTTTACTGTCAGCTGAACTGAGTAACAACAAAACAAAGACCTTGTGATTTTGTCCCTTTCATCTTACAGGGATCTGGGAGCTAAACAACTGCTTCTTAGCATGGAAAACACTTCTTTGAGACTTTACATACTGCCATGAAAGAAGAGTTCATGGTAGTTCAGGCATTTCTATTTGTAAGAATTTGTACTCCAGGTCTATTCAGTGTTGCTTCAGACCAAACCAGCATTTGTCAGTTGCTACTGTTTCCAACCAAGTTTAATTCAGATGCAGGCACCAGAAGGAGATTTAAAGCCTCATCAGAAGCTGATGGGTACCTTCCCATAATCAACAGTTAGGTTCCTTGGATTGTTGTGTGTATCTCTTGGCACCGGCATATTGCAAAAGCGACTAAGCTTCTATCTCACAGTATATTTATTTATGTTATGATATGGATATATCCACTTTCCAATGACCTCATCACTATTTGTTCTCTGGGGTCCTCCCTCCTCCCTCAATAAGTTTCTTTTCTTTAATTTTCACCCTCTTTACAATTCCTTTGCTAGGGACAAACCACTTGTTAGCTTCCAGTAGCATACCATAACTTCTTGCGTGTTTGCAGTAAGTGTAATTCAGGCCTCCTTTGACTAAAACTAGCAGAAATAACCAGGATTGCTCATTAATCTCACTACCACAGTGTAAGGTCTTTCAAGAAGATGGCTGTGGTGCTACCAACAGAAAATAAGATTTCTAGCCTCTTCAATGAGTCAGGCAGTCCCTTTATCTTGATGGTTATAACTCATTCTGAAAAATACAACACAAGGAAAATCCACATGGAAAATCTATGTGGAGTTCTGCTGAGCAGTTTTTCTTAAGCCCTATGCTTTTCATTAGCCTGTTCAATCACATCATCCTAAACACTGTTTGATTATATATGAAAAAAAGCTTCAGAATATACAATTTACCTAACTTTTCTCCCAGAACTTCAAAAAATACTTTGTTTTCACCCAGGTGAAATTTATTTTCTTTGTAATCACAGAAAAAATTCTGTAAAAACTAGGAGTATTTTCTTTCTTGGCAAGCTGGTATAGTTTCTGTGACATAACTAATATCCTTAAAAGTATGCACATTTTCTTGAACCATAACTGGTTTTGAGCATACATGAATATACTTATTTACTATTTTTATGCACCTCCTGCAAAACAGTGATAGTAAGTAACTGACTATTTTTTTTCTCTCTGAAGTGGTACTGAATAGTTTCCATTTCTCAGATCTTTAAAATCCTTCTGTACATTACAGGACAAAAAAGTTTTCCTCGTTGCTGGCATCAACAAGAAATTCAATACCCCAAGGAAGTAACTCGACCATGGGATATCAACAGCTAAAGAGAGAGAAATAGGCAATTGTTTGCACTGCTGAGGAATCCACAGCACAGGAGCTGGAAACCACCAACAGAAAAGGAGCATAGCTCTCCAAAATGTTCCTGGTGAAGTCAGTAAATGCAGAAATCTGTCATGCTGTGTTATTACAAGGCAACATCCGAGACACTTTAAAGAGTCTCTTTTAAGAGACATGGCATCAATTACCTTAAGTAGTTCAGTGAATTGTAAGGTGAAGGGTAGTTTCCACTATTTACAAGCTGGTGAAATTACTTGGTTGATGAGATCAGAAAAGGACTTGCGAACATGCTCAGCTGTAGAGAAGAACTCCTGGTGCAAAGCAGTGTGTTGGGCTGAAAAGCAGAACAGATTTTAAGTCTTTCCAAGCTTTTGGATGCTGCCAGAGCACAAGAAAACTCTTCATAAATCTCTAAGATAACTCTGTAGAAACACCAGCTTTTTCTGTCATATTCCTTATTACATCCTCATTATCAAAAAAGTGAGGCATCCTGAGTGTTGAACAAAGCTCTGCTGTGTAAGACCATTGATTACAGAGGCATTTTGTACTGCTGGAAGTCTCCTAGGATTAGAGTTACAGTTACAGTGTCACAGAATTGGCAACAGCGAAGACCTTCTGTGCCCTCACCGGTTTAAGTTCACTCCTTAATTGACTGCCAAGACTGATTTCCTCTTAGGAGCTTTGACTCATCCAGTTCCAAAGCAGTCCAGCATTAGCTGCTATGTTTGGAATATGCTCTACCTTACCATATAGAATAATACTACAAAGGCTAAAGCAAGATCCTGAGTTTCCTCTGAGGGTTACATGATTATGAACAATATTATGGAATAAACTGGATGAAGGTAAGAAAACAGTGTCAAGATGACTGGAGAACTTATACCTGGTTGGGTTTGGAGAGACAACGTATCCTTCAGTTTAATCATTAGCAGTTCCACTTCCTCTCTGACTTCCTTCTCATCAGGTGGTATCTGCATTGCAGTGGGAATAAGAACTGTATTCCTCGTTCCACTGAGAGAGTCTTCTGTCAGTTTAGATGGATATGTTTGTTTCTCTTTTGTTTTTTTATGCTGTCCCATAAAGGGTTTGTCACTCCGCAAGGACACTGACTCCAGTGGGTCATCTGAACACATAAAGTCCACTGCAGTGGGAACCTCAGGTGTCTGTAAAAGCTGCATTCTATTTACAGGGTTTGGGGGATTCAAAGAATTCCATTCTGCATGTGTTTTAGAAGTAGGCCTTATTTGAGCAGGATTTAATTCACTCTGCATTCTCCTTTCCAGCAGAACATGTGGATTTCTTGGCATTGTATTATGACACTGTGCAAAAGGATTATCTGATGACTGCAACATTGTCTACAATAGACAAAACACAGAAAATACATTGTGAAAATAATTGATATTTCAGTTTGCCAGTAGTACAAAAACAGCATTGCAGAAAATCCTACAAAAATGCTGTAGGGGGAAAATATGTATGCATTTTCTGTGAAATAAGGGCATTTCAAGAATCTTGGAAATAATTGTAATGATAAGAATCACTACAACTTAAAACAGACAAAATATTTTCTATAAGATGTCTGTATTACATCCCAGTAAAAGACAACAATTAGAAATGACATTTTATTTATTCAATGCCAGCACTTTGACTCTTCTCTGAAGAACAGACTGCAATGAAGTATTTAACACTTCTGTTGGACACCATTTTCTCACTCTTATTGGAATATTCATTATTTTCATTGCAGTAGTATTTAAACATCCTAACATGGATATATATGCTAATGCCAGATATACACAGAATGACAAGAAAATCCCTACTGCAAAGACCTCATATGCTTTCTCGGAAGAGAAGAGCCTAAGATGACTGAAAATACAGTGAAAGGTGCATGAAATAGTATTAAGAGTGCTGTTCTGCAGGAAAAGCAGTTGTTAGTATTCAGTAATGGCTCGTAGCTGTGATGATTCTTGATATACCTATCACTATACCTTTACTTCTTCCTTCATGTGCTCCAGCGTCATTTGCAGGTTTTCATGGCTTACTCTCAGTCTTTGGAGTTTTGCCTCTATTTTGCAGCTTTTTTCTTCCTGGAAGTTATGAAGAAATTGCACTTTGTCCTTCCATTTGTTGAACTGCTTCTTCATGTACCTACCAGAGATATGGGAGCAGGGGATTTTTGCTTGACCACACATACACAGATATATGCAGTCACAGAAATGAGCAAACACTTTAGCACAAACTTTATCCCTTGACTAGTTCAGGAAGTTTTTGCCAGCTTTGGGATTAGAGGCCAATATTTCAGGAGCTGGACCGTATCCACAGAGTTAGCAAGAATACAAGTGTTCTAGATGAGGAAAGATGAGAGCTGAGTGGAATTACGGCCAGGACTGAACATTGCATCCTGGGGTTTTACCTTTCCCACAAAGGTAGCTGCAACAGGAGAGACAATAGCAGTCCCTCTGTATAGAAGCAAACTACTTACAGCAAGCCCCTGACCTGCAAAAGGTTCCCATTACATGCCTGGGTACCAATGAAGTAAAAGTAGCTTCTACCCCTTTGATAGAGTTTCTTCTTGCTCGTGGTATTCTCTGCAGTTTCTTTGATTATACCAATAGCTTCTGCACAGGCCACTTGTCCTTGAAAAAACACTGTGATTTTTGCGATCAGAAGTGCCACCCTCCCAAGCACACCAGAGATTTAGAAATTACCTACTCAGAGCACAGCATGACAAAAATACCACCCATAATTCTGTTCTAGTTGTGATTTCTCTAAGAAGTCAGGGTAGAAATAGTTTTGCTTTTCTCATGGCTGAGGTGGAGACAGTACAGTTTGTTAACACTACAATAATAAACCAACCGCTTCATATCACAGATGTGAAATAGTTACCTGCCTTGCTTAGTTACATTCAGAAGTTCATCTGATTCACTTTCTCTTGGTTATGCTTTGGCTTAGAGACAAGAGCCCCATCAGTTTCACTTGAATTATGCAAGATTTGTCGGAATGGGACAGCAAGTCAGACCATTTAAAATTAAAATCAATACTACAGTGGTCCCTTATAACAACATTTAAGGGCTCTTCACTGTAAAATGCTGTCTACCTTCAACTCAGAGCCCAGTTCTGTGAACAGACACGTTAATGCTGGAAGTTGGTCCACAAAAAAGAATAAAGAGCTTCCCATGAGTAATGTGATTCATTCACCCCATACTATGATAAGCTCTGGGTCAGAGGGTGATGCAGCATTATAGGAGCAGGCATCCCAAATATCCTCTCAACGATTGCTAATCTAAATGAAAACTGAAGATCTTTGCCATATCTCTCTATTTTCCCAAGTGAGAACAGACTTAAAATGAAACTACAATTGTTGAGCTCTAATCTTGGAGTGTCCTTGTGTGAATCTGCAGCAGCAATTGTACTTAGAATGAAACAGAACAGGAACAGAACATACTGAAGGAAATAAAGAGAGTAGATTCAGGATCGAATCCTACACTTTGCTGTAATTCCATCAGTTTCAGTGGTCATAGGCATGGTTATGTAGAGAGCACATTTATATACAACTACAAAAATGAAGGAGTGGAAAGCAAAAATGCAAGTAAAAGGTAAGCATCATTGCTCATACACCAACTTTCCCCCCGTCATGCCACCCAAGCAAACAAGCCTCCCAAGAAATTTTTAATTTAGGAATTAAAATTTTACAGAGTCGAAGGTTTGAATATCAGAAGGAATTTCTGTGATAAACTGTTACAGATTTTATACCAATAGTTATTGTATTCAGCCTATGAATCTCTATTTGATGTATAGCATATTTTTTAGAAAGAAATCCTACTTTGATTTAAAAGCTTCATGCAAATTATGAAATTTGTTTTCATTAAGCCTTATTCAGAGAAAAATTTGACAAAGTGTGCTATTCTGACATTTTATGTGGATGAACATCTTTTTGCCTAAAAATTACTTTTAGAAATACATACTAGCAATTGCAGAAATGCTGATGAATGCAAACCAAAATGTTTTGCTTTGCCATTGTTTTTCCAGTGATCTCCATCAAAAATTTTTGTTCCTGAGTTTTCACTATTCATCCTCATTTGATAGGATCTTTTTTTAATCTCAAAATCTCCAAAGTATGGAAAAATCATCTGTCCTCTAGCCCTCCAGCTAGAGCAGCCCTGCCCATCAGTCTTCGGTCAGTGTACTACTGCATTTACCCACCTGCTGTCACTGTGAATGCTTTTAATGGATTCGTGCATTTTTAACACATCTGCTTCAAAAGAGGCTATTGCCTAAAACAAAAAGAAGCATCTGTTCATAACTTTATCAGCAATAGCATTTCATTTTTATATTTAAGTTTTACTATAAGAGTGCGTGGCAAATTTTGGATTTGGTCTGTTTGACAGATTTACTAGTTAGCTTTTTAAATTTAACGTATTACAATCAACAGATGCATTGAAGTATTTCTAATGGCTGGAAAATTTATTCTATAGAACAAATTCTTTGTTCTATGACAAATTTAAGTGTATGAGAATTTGTTTGAAATTAGAACAAATTCATACTCCTAAGAATTTCTACTAAATGGAATATTCTGATTTGGGAATAATCTCTCCCCAGTCCCACAATTGCTTTGAGACAAGGAGATGGAGAGAGAGACTGTATGTGGAAGAGAGAAGAGAAACTCCTGGACTTTAGATGGAAGCAGCATTCTCTGGACCACACAGGGAACAGAAGCCCAGAAGTCAGGGAGACAAACGCTTTCCAGCTAAGCTACTTTTGGGACATGATATAAATTGGGCAGGAATCAGGGCTGCCAGGAAATTATGAGACTAAGAGCTGGATCACTCAGGACCTCCAATATTCATGGATTCTATTAAAAGCAATCCTTAGACTTACTGTCCATATCTTTTGAATCAAAGTGGAAATAATCTGCACTATAAGATCTTGGAAATCAGTATAAAACTGCTCAAAAGGAATTCTCAGCCCAGAGAGAAAACAAACAAGAGAGCAATGCACCTGAAAGAATCCCAGCACAGGGATGCAAGTCCCGTCCTGCTGTTTTCTAAAATGACAAATGCCAACTGTCAAAATTCTAGGTTTAAGCAATGTCTGCCCACAACTTCTCCTGCAGGTATCTGCTGGCTGGCACTATACCTTGAGCTGGGCAACAAAGTTCTAAAAGACCGGTCTTCCAAAGGCCAGCACAAGAGTAGCAGCCAAAGGAGTGACCTGACAGACAGAGGCCAGTTCTCTGTTACTGCACCCCTTGGCTCCTGGGAAGAACAAGATGAGTGGATGACACAAACTGGTTTGAACACAACCCACTGTTCCCTGTATTCTGAATAAATGCAGAGCTACCAATCTCTCAAAAAATATAGAAACAAAAAATTGCTATGTACTTATTCTTAGCTACACTGTCCTACCCACTCTTTTAGCATCGTTTCTATGGCGGGAACCTGGGAATGGATTAATGGAGACCTTTTGTGCATTAGCTATTTTAGTTGGAGTGGACACTGCTCTGGATTTATCCTAAGAGCGCCCATTCTGTCCTCTTGCTATTTCCATGGTAACAAAAATGGCCTGAGCCTAATAAGAATTCAGGCATTCTTCTTTGACATTTGCTTGCAGTAGGAAGACATGATGGCCTTTTTTACTGTCAGAACAGTGAGAAGACTTCAGACTCATCTAGACTTTAGCGTGCTACTCTACGACAACTCAAAAAACCCCAAAGCAAATATTCTTACAGGTGCTTCTGAAGGTCATGGAAGTCCAGGAGTTAGTCAATAATCTTGGGAAGATAGCAAATTCAAACTTCACTAAGTTTTCAGATTCCACATTTTTTTCCAAAAGTGAGGAATTAACAGAAAGGTGAAGCTGCCCATTACATTTTCATTGGAATTAGAAGGCAATTAGATAATTAACTTGCTAGGTCTTCTTCACAGCTTTAGCACTATTACTGCTTTGTGTTTTGCTCACCTGTGCTATTGTCTTGCCTTGCTCTGGTGTCTTGTTGTTATTGTCACTCCTCTGCCTTACAGTCCTGTTTTCAGGTGTGAACCTGGGTGACGCTGGGACAGAACTGTCCATTGGGAAAGACACATTTTCAGGACCAGGTAGTGATGAAGCACTGAATTCCACTGGAGGACTGTATACCAACAGAGAAATAATGAGTAGGGAAAGGATCAGGACTCACATGGTTTTGCTATCCAGAAAGATCGAAATAAAACTAATGCAGTGTAAATAGACAGACAGATGTGCCATTGACTAAGCAAGAAGTAAAGTTTAGCTATGCCTGCTGGCATATTTTGGTTGAAAGAATTAAATTCCTGAAAACAAATGTCACTCTCCCAACAGAATCTCAGCAACAGGTTCTTCTTTCCACCCCTTTAGTCTCTGCAATTTGCTGCTTCTCTTTTTTGCTTCCTTATAGCCAAGAGTTAAATATATTAGGAAATTCAACTACAAAAAATAGCAAAGTGTGGTGCTGTTTAGTCCATTCTATGTTAGGAAAAGCCTAGATATTTATCAGCCCCACAGTGACACCTGTAACAGCAACCTCAAATTCTTCGTCTCATTGCTACCCAAACAGTAGGTAAGCAAACTGCCCCAGAATTAAAGAGAAATCTCGATTTCTTCCAGAAAGATTGAATTACATTCAAAATTATTAAATATTGTTTTGTTGTCAAATACAAGAGAGGAAATATTAGCAATGAAAGATGTTTTGCATTTCACCACATTCTAAAAAACAAACACTGAAATAATATTCTCCATGTGGATCACTGTAACTATCATCCACTGGTCGTATAGTATATAAAAAATTGTTTGCTAACTGCAAACCTACCAGAGTAGCACAATCCAGTTTTATAAACAGATTTTTCTCCTCCTTCACATAAAGATGAAATTAATTATTTCAGAGACAACTGACCATTTTTTCCCTATTTCAGTCACACTGAAGCCTCATTTGGAGAACACGTGTCAGATGCAAGACAGCTGCTAGATCTTTATACAGCGAGGAAGGAATCTCACCCTTTGTATGTTTGTAGTGCTCATCTCCTACAATCATTCCCTTCAGTTTCTACACCTAAGTATCAACCAAAATCTCATAGCAAGGAAGGAGAAACTATTGGGAAAAATCTCAACATAACCTCCAATTCTCATTATTAACCACTGTGATCAGTGGAAATACAGTAATGACTTTAAATATTAACCAAAGCACACGAAACAACACGTCTGAAAGAAGAGGAATGGTGAGATCAGCTGCTTGTTATTGTGAGTAGTTCCACAGGCCTGCAATTTAGTGGGACTTGAGTAGAATGCCTGTCAGTGAATGCATTGTGGGTCACATGTGGAAAGTATTCACAGTTAATTTCAAAGGGATTTGTCACAGAGGAGGGGCTTAAAAACCCACGCAGTTGTGAAAGGTAGTAAATACTTGCAATGCTTGACCCTAGACTGAGTATAAGAAAAGGAATGGAGTGAAAGAGACAACATAAGGAAGGAGGGAAGTAAGACACAAGCAGGTTGTATTTTATAAGACAACTGATCATTAGGTTGTCAGCATGGTTAAGCTACAGAACAATGTGCAGCAACTTCTCAGTTATTTTTTCCCCTTTTAATAGAAAAATAATGAAAAATCATCAATGGTATCTGTCATAACAAAACCCCTTACTCAAAGGACATAAACAAGCAATATTCAACAGCCTGACATTCAGAGATTATAAATTCATCTGAAACTGAAACTCACAAAGTCTTTTTCTGAGAAGGGAAGTGCCTCTCCTCCACTGATTCCAGAGCTGTCCTTCTCTGAGCCTCCTTTCTTCTGCAGCGCTCTTGAAACAGGTTGTTCCTGATGGTGCGGAGAAAGTGCTTTGCATTTGCCTTTGCTGACATCTGTTGGAATCAGGGATAATAAAGAACAAAGGGAATTTTCAAACAGGTACTGCCCAGAAGCAGTCCAAGGCAAAGGCAGAAAGCAAAGGTCCACCTTTTCACCATCTGACGAGGCTCATGGCTGCTATCTGAGCCCTAGAAGGGGAGCTGAGGTGGGTGGTGATGCAGGACCACAGGCAAGAGCAACTCCAATTCTTTTAGGCAAAACACTGACTGGACCAAAGTCAGGCAGCCTGGAAATGCCTAACACAGGATTTTGGTAGTTACAGTGATTAAGCTCACAGTCACAACAATAATTCTGCTGACTAATATCTAAGGAAGAAAAACTTTTACACTTGTATAAAGCATTAGTAGATACAGTCTTCCATGGCTCACATCCTCTCACAGAATACAGTAAAATACACATCCATTTATCACAGGAGTGTCAGGCTCATGTACAACAACTAAACTCAGTAGCGGTATTATGGGATGACGTAAACCAATTCTGCTCCAAGAGGTGACTGCTGCAGAACATGGGGTGAGCCCTGAGAGACGGAGCAGGAAAACACAAAGAAAACACACCCCAAGCCTCCTAGTGCTTCTCAACGTGGTAGTAACATTACCACAAGGTGTCAGCACGGTAAGGAAAAACAGCGCTGATATCTCAAACCCCCACTCAGCAGCTCAACCCCTGATAAAGACAGCGTGAGAACTTACCCAGACAAGGACAGCGTCTGCTAAGAGTGGAAGGGATGGGGATAGCAACTTACTGCTGATTATTTTATGTCCCACACAACAGATATAAAAATGGTATCATTCATAGTGAGTAGCTTATCTTTTAAATTTTGGTATAGATTTTGGCCTGTATTGTAATATTTGGTTTATAAAGTAATATTTACAGGGTTAGTGTTAGACTAGGGTTTCATAAAGGAAACTGAAGTTCAGTGATTCAATTGCAATATTGCTGCAACAAGGTGGCTGCAATCCAGGCTGTAACATCTGCCTTGCTTTATCTCTCCCTTCCTTCTGGTGCTTCCACAAACATACACTCCCATTCACTCTCCATTCACACTAATTTTAATGTCTCTACTTAAAAATCTCTACATGAGGAGATTAGTTAACATCTGATTCGGCTACTTTCTCATATATGGAATATGAGGAACAATATTGGGGGACTGAACTATTATTTTTAATGCAGATATTGAGCATTTAGATATAATTTCTCACACTGTTAGCAATAGGGTTTTGTTTTCAGAAAGAGAGCAATGAAGTAGCAACAGTTTAATGTTACTGCAGACAAAGGGTGACTATAAGAGCAGTTTAACAGTCTTTAGTTTTAGTGCAGACACTGACTACCCAGGTATCTTTCACGTTAACTGCAGAGGATTGGGAAGGAGACCAGGAAGTACAGCTTAGTGAAACTTTAAGTGCTTTTCAGCTCATTTACTGGAACAGAAGGATACTGTTTACAGATCCACAAAACACCCATCTGCTGCTGTGTGCAAGATCTGGAATCTCCTGCTCAAAGGAGAAGCTGATCTTCCAAACACAAATTCCCAGTGTTGTACTTTGCCACTAGTGTGATGACAGCACAAGTTGCCCCTGTAACAGAGTTGAAGTATGTGATCTTATTTGGGCACATGCTGACTCTTTGTGCTGTATCCCTAACTGACAGGGACAAATGAGTCAGAAAAGTTTACAATAAAGTGGAAAAACTGAAGACGTTCAGAAAAGAGAGAAAAAGACATTTCATGCAGGAGTTTGTACAACTTCAGGATGAATTAATTTCTGAATGAGTCTACATTGGGATTGGGATGAAGGAGCATTGGGACACTGAGGGGACTTTTCACAGGTTTAAGGATTATCTGCTAACAGAAAACTTGCCATATCTCACAGAATGCAGTAAAATACACATCCATTTGCCATAAAACTCCTTAAGAAGAAGACTTGCACTGGGATATTTCATAGCTCTATTCAGTTATTTCAGGAAAAAACACTCATTCTAAAGTTAGAAGCCTGCTTTATTCCTTTTCCTGTCTCACTGTTCCCAGATTACTAATGCTAATATGTCATGGCCATTATGGCTAATACACACACAATTTTATAGTGAACGTAGTCCAAGAATCTACTGCCTACTAGTCTATGTGAAGAACCTCAACACAGAAATGAATCAGTACAATGGGACTCTACCTGCACACAGTGTTCCACAACAGGATGTGATCTCTTATGTGGTTTGCAGAGATGGCCAGTGAAAAAGCAGGCTTGGCAAAGGTCAAAATTGAGGCACTTTAAACAGCGATACCTGTGAGGGAAAACAAAAGGCTTTATTTACTTCCCCACAAGTAAGAACTTGGTGTAAGTAAGCTTGATTACTGGAAATCCAGATCCCTGGGCTCTGGAAAAGAAACATCTTTGTTAGAGTAATGACTTTACTCAGTATTCTTTGAATTCAAGTTATTTTGTCCAAATGATTGTGAACTATTCTCCGAACCCACCAATGGTTTTGATATTATTTATTTGCTGCATTGAAATGCAGTCCATGGAAGAAACCATTGTTCTAGCACCGTTTCCCATTTTTGAGAATGCAGTCAAAACTTTATATGCTTCTTATGCACCAGCTTACCTCTATTTGCTGCTCTCATGGAACTGTAATATTGACATAGGATTTGTAAGCAAAAAACTAAAAATGCAAGAAACTAAACCTGCAAGCTTACTGTTAGTGAGAATATAGTAACAGTAAAATGCTTTCCTGAGCATTCTGGTGAGAAGGTAATGGTTAGTGTTCTTTTTATACCATTATGCCATTTTATACCATTACTTAGATGACCAAGATGCTAAGATGGAAAACTTAACTAGCTAGTTAATACAACTGGTTACAGGGAAAAGAACTGAGATACACAGGTTTAATTGGCTTTACCTTTGGACTGCCAGTTTACCTTCAGCAAGTTTTCACAGTCACACCTGTGCTAGTGAGCTAAAGAGAAGTTGGGTGAAGGCTTGAGCACTAGACTGCAGCAGTTCTCTCTTTCCCTCTTTTCCTGGTTAAATTAGATTATGTCCAAAGTTTGTTGCTTAGTACATCAGTCACAGCCTGTAAGGTATGCAAACGATGGTAAGAACTAATTATGTGGATGCTAAAGGCCACTGACCCACCTGATGCCTGTAATGGGAAAAACCTTGCAGACTCTGCATCTAGCTTGGTGAGAAACCATTTCTGTAGCTGATAATCTGTAACATGTAGGGAGCCACAGGAGAACAGCAGGCTCCGATCTCAGCCAAGACAGGAATTTTTCTTCGACAATAGCTGCATTCAGAACCTAGAAAAAATATGTGTCTCAGGTTCATACATTCACTTGAAAAAAACTGGTGTCTCATCTACAGTCCCTAATAAAAGCTCTGATATTGGATTTTGCTAGCATAAATTTTCCATTCATGTAAAATGTTACTGGGTTCCAAAGGTTTTGGAATAAATGCATTATTCCAAATGCATTATTTTGGAATAAAGGAGTCCTCAGTAGTATCTTACTGAGCATCTTTTCTATAGATACAAATCCTCCCATAATGATCAGCCCTGCTCCTTAAAAGTAGATACTTGGGGATGCTACATGGTGATACACTTGAAGTTTTTAATCAATCAGCAACATTCAGAATAATTTCCCAGGACATTAGAATTTCACTCACCCCATGGAAACAGTCATGAATTGCAGCTTCCACACAAGACCGAGTGCAGCCTTCTCCCACAATAGCTGGGATCTGCATCAAAAAGAAAGGCTCAGAAACACCTTAATAAAAAACAGATGTTCCCATCATGCTCTGCTGCGATGGTGACAGCACACAGATGGTGAAGTATCTATAGCAATGCCATTTTACACACTGTTCTGAAGAAAAGCTGTTCATATTCATACCATCAGAATGCAGTTTCATAGTTCAGGGTGTGTCAGAATGATTTGTTTCCAACTCACTTACTGTAACAGATCAACATACTATGTTTCCACACTACAATATTGAAGGACACTGAGTTTGAATCTCAGAGGTTGTTTTCAGATTCCATTTTCAGCACCAGTTCAGCTGGAAATACCTGTATGCTAAGGCAACTTGCTGCAACTGCAAGTTATTCTAGTGAGTACAGACATCTGAAGTTTGGAGTTGCTTTAGGAACAGTTGTACCCAGCTGTTTCCAGGACCTGTAAGCTCAGGTAACGTGAATGCACAGAGGCATTCACTAATGCAAGTGGTTATTCTGAGAAAAGGGACAGAATTTGATTCTTTTACCAATTTTTCATGGTAGCTCCCTATGTCCACAGTGTCCTATTAACTTCAGTCATCAATCATGAGGTTTTTTTCTCCTAGGTTAGTACACTCCTTCAAAATCCGTTGTGTAAGAGCACTGCAGTGACATTACCTGATTTAAGTCTGTTAGCAGGCTTCTCAGGGCACTGTGGGTAATCAAGGTCGCCTTCCCATCAGGGACAGCATAAAACTGGAAGAAAGCTGAAAACAAGAAAAAAGCTGGAATCCTGGCAGAGCCTGAATTGTCTTCAAGCTATCTTCAAACTGCTACGGTAACTGCAGTCTACCAAATAAACCCCTCAAGAACGTTTCACTTTATTATGTACCTAACAGGCTCTCAGTGACTGCTGTGACCATACTTCTCCCTAGGGTAAAGGAAAGAGAAGGAAAGCAAGGAAGAAAGCAATGAACTCATTCGCACAACATTAAGAAAAATATTTAAATATATTTATACAAGAAGTGCTCTATTTAAATAGTGAATTGCTAATTTAAAACTATGGGGTTTCTGTTCTTTTCTGCTAGGCAAATAGAAGCTCTCCTTATCTTAAACTTTATTATGACCTTTTTTGAGGCTCTTTATTGCAAAGACGGCTACAGACATTAATTGAAAACCATTATTCTGCAACAGCTTTTCTCTAGAACTAAGCAGTCAACATAGT
Organism: Struthidea cinerea; assembly: GCA_013397865.1. NCBI lineage: Eukaryota > Metazoa > Chordata > Aves > Passeriformes > Corcoracidae > Struthidea > Struthidea cinerea. The sequence goes on along the minus strand of VZTI01001000.1, from coordinate 312,792 downwards.
TTACTTTTTGCTGGCAGAGCTGTATTTCCTTTTAAAGTAAAAAAATTACAATAGAAGTTTTCCTCAACGTTCAGTATTTCAGGCAGTGTATAAAATCATACATTTCCCACCTCTGTATTTAGCCAGTAGAGTGTCTCCTGAAAGGGAAATTAAGGCAGCTGCAGCAGATCTAGTTTTCACATACCCTGTTCCAGATCTAGGAGAATGAAATAAGTTACGCTACATTCACTGAGAATATAAAAACTAAAACTTCTAAAGAATAGAATATTGCTATGTAGGAAGAAAACTTCAAAACAAGTACCCCTTTATATGTGTAAATATAACTGATGTAACATTTCAATGATATTTTATGTCTAGAACCCTTTGTCACTGAACATAACTGCAGAGTTAACTGTTCCAAGATACCATGTGACCATAAAACAAAAAGACAACATCTCCTTCAAAGGCTTCACATTCCAAGTAAAATGTAATTTTACTTTTAAAATTTATGACCTAAAAAATTTCTGCTCTTTTTTTGTGGAAAGCCTTCCCAAATACGATAGTGAATAAAGGATGCAATCTGAGCTTTGCATATATCATCAGGCAGCTCCACTATGGCCCCAGATCTGCACTGAGCTTCTCTTGGGCTGACTACATTTGATTACACTGAAACTCAATTTATTCAAAAGGATATATGCAGGAGCAGGACTTTAGTTTTGATGGTTAGATAATAAATAATGTAGATTAATTTAGAACCCAATTTTGTGACATAGGCACCTAACGAGAAACACAAATATTTTTTTGTGAAGACAATGCAGACATGAATCAGAAACCACAAATCAGGAAATCCTGGAAATCTATATTTAAGATATTACTTTTTCAAAGCTTCAACATATCATTACATAAAACTTTCTTCAAGAGTCTTTAGGTAAACCCACACTGTGTAAATCTGCAATATAATCTCTAAAGTATGAACTGCATGGGAAATTGTTGTTTTTCCAGAAATTTCAAAGAAAAACCTCCAAGACTAAAGCTAAAGTACAATCAAACTCCCTTAAGACGTTTACGTAAGCTTATAAACTACCACACAAACATGGAAAATTCCTATGTGCTCCTCCTATGAAATACGTTCCAGTGTTATTAGTGGAGAATAGCCCTCTACAGAGAAAACATGATTAGAAAATTATAAGAAGCTTTTTCTATCTTATATACATGTCAAGAAACTTGTGATATTCTTTTTAAAAAAGAAATTGCAGCAAAACAAAATGACACCATCCTAAGAAAACAGACTAAAAGATCAAGAGTCCTGATGAGAAGATTCTTCTAAATTATTCCCCTACAGTGCCCACAAATTACAAAATACTCTTGATATTTCTAGCTTTGTTTCTTAATACACCATTTATTCTTAGCGTTAACTGATTTTTCTAAGTACAAAAAATTTTGATAAAATGGGACCTTAAGCAGTAGCAATCATATTAGTAAGGAATAACGATTTGAGGAAAAGTCCTGCAGACCACTTACATCTCATTTACTTTCAGTAAAAATCTTTGCTCTGATGTAGAAGGAAATAAATTTCACCTGTGGTAAATAACTTGCACAATGAACTTGGTCTTTCTCTTTTAAATCTGATACAATCACAAACAAATCCTGCCTTTAGTGAATTAACTCATTATTCATAAACAATACATAAGAAAAATACATTCTGTGAGCTGTTTCCTTATTATTTTCAGAAACTATTTGCTATTCACTAAGCTGCTCAGCTTGGTTATGAGACATCAATTTTGTTTCATAATTGGTAGATGAACATTTTAAGCTAGAGAAAAATCAATAATGAAAAGTGACTGGCAAATTCTTGACCTGTGCATGCGTACTGTCCTCCAGAGGCAAATACGGATTCTTTTTCAGGAGTGTATTAAAGTATCTTGGAAGTCAAAAGAAGAGCTACTCTGCAAAGCTATTCAGAAAAAAAGTGAGCATGGAGTGGCAGAAGTCTGGATTTCCAGATAGTTTTGGAAACATTTGACCACTGTTTTTTTTTGATGGAGCTTTGTGCCTCATATTCCTACAGCTGAACTAGTCCTAGTTTTTATACAAAGCAAAACCAATCAAAATGGGAGAGTTTCACACAGAAATGGTGTAAGAGTGGTAGAAATAGACTTAGTCTAGCAGTACTTGGGGTGGTAGCTAGATGATCTTTAAGGCCCCATCCAAAAAACCATTCTGTGACTCTACAGTACTTCACCATGGATCTGCATTTATTCTTCTTCTCACCTGTCATACATTGCAACCAACAGGCTAAATGTGAATTCAGCAGCTCTTCGATCTACCTGACCTGGTTTTTCTAATCTTGCTCTTTGGAACAGTTTCATCAGCATTCTAGAGATTTGCTGCATGTTCAGAGAAATCTGGCTTTGTTCACTTGATAGGATGTGCTGAATCAGAGAAACATCGATCAAATCTACTGTGGGAAAATTAAGGAAAAAATGAATGAGGATCCCTGCCTTTTCATGAATGGAAGCATGACAATTTTTTATTAGAAATGCCTAGATAAACCAAGTCTGTAAAATGAAGCCTGAAACAGTACACAACATAAAAAGAAAACCAGTACCTGTGTGATTTGGTACTTTCACATTGACACAGAGCATCAGGCAGATTAACCATATCAGGGGCTGAGACCAGACTAAATATATTCATAGAAGAGCATCCCCAAATGAAAAAAATATGTCCAAGGCCAACAAACTAGTCACCTTGTCTGTGCTACCATGAAGACCTGACTTGCAATATTGGGCATTTTCAGCAACAGACTGTTTCAAATGGAAAATTCAAGATTTCAATGAAATTTAGCTCAATATGGAATTTACATCCAGTAATTTCAAAGTGAGCTAGGTGACCAGGACTTTGTTGCACAATGCTTTGCTTGCAGTGAATTTTCACTCACTTCAAAGATAGGGAGAATGAATACTAACCAGGAGTTTTCTGGTCTATCATATTTTATTTTGCTCTTATTAATTCTTACAGTCCAGTCAATGTATCTTCAATAAGCTATGATTATTTCCAATAAATCAGCTCCCAAGAAACACATTAGAATTTGACTATTCATGAGCATAATAATATACAGATAAAGATTAATAATTGTCAGTGATGTCTACATAGCAGTGATGCAGATTGTGGTAATAATTTGATTCTCCCATAATTTTAGAATTTCACTAATGTATTTCCATTGACATTCAAAAGGAAAAAAAAGCAATTTGTATATGAAGCACTATCTAGATCTTAAGTGTTCATAATGCATTCTGAAACTCTAAGGTGGAAAATGAGAGAGTAAAGTAGCATAACAACTCATGGTGACAGCAAAACAAATTTTATGCAGATTCTCCTCCCTGTAAAAGTACAGGATTCTCTTTGGCTACTAACACTGGCAAAGACTTTGTACTGAGCGTAGTTTTAGGGCTGTTCTGTATACGGAGCTCTGAACATCATTGAAGGCCTCTGTGAAAGAAAACAAACACACATTCAATAGAGCGGTTCATTCAAAACTAACTAAAAATCAAAACAACCAAATCTGGAGTTTGGAGTTGATCAAAACTCTGAAGGAAAATTTGGGGGGGAAAAAAAAAGAAAACAAAAAGAAAGCATTTTCTTTTTTTTTCAAGTAACTTTTTAGGGGGGACAGTCTTCTTTTAAACAGTAACATGACCTCTTGTAAAAACAGAATTTAACATAGAGAGTACATCTGCTTCTTTGGGAATCAAGTGTATTCATGGACCAGAACAAGGGTTATGAGGGTTATGCACTGCACACACTTTCAGCCAAGATCATAAAGAAATACTCTTTCTTCAGGCAAACAGGTTTTTTGATCAGAGATGCTCTTCTACAAGGAACAGTTTGTCAGTCTGCACAGCAGGGTTGTTGTTTTGGATGCATATTGTTTCAAGCACTAAACAAATCTTCTGTCAAGATCAACATGTGGGACATTTGCAGAAAAAGACAAGCCATTTACCAGAGCAAATGACTGTTGACATCTCTTTTTAGCAAACCCACTCAATCTGCTTGACTAAATCCCATATCCTTATATGAGTTCAGCTTATTTCTTTCATGTCACTAAGGATGTTTTTCTGAGTGGAAAGTAAGAGATGCTGACCATGACCTATACCCGATACACATACCTAGAAGACCAAAAAAAAAGGCTTGTTCACTAAAATTCAGAAACTAGAAAGGGATTTATCAGTTATCCTTCTGTCCTCAGAGACTCTTTCTCCCTGCACTTCAGAGAAGAGGAGTTACACACAGTAGATTAAGGTTAAAGAGAAGCAACAAATATGTATAAACAAGTAGAAATAACTCACAAAATACTTTACCTGTTCAGTCTGGAAACGAGCCAATCTGTGTGCAATGATTTCCAACACATACACTAGATTAATATTAATAGTCAGCAAATTGTGGGCTCTGCTGGTTCCCAGATGCTGTCTAAGCTATAGAAAGATGCCAATAACTGCTATACCATCTGTTTAGTCCTGCTCTTGTCATACTATGTTTTGTGATATTATTTGGAGATGTAGTGTAGCACGTCACACAACGTGAAAAATGTGTTTTGACTTCCACGCATCATCAGTTCTCTTTCCTCAATAAACTGATCCAAAGCCCTTTTGAAAGCAACAGAACAACTCCCACAGTTTCCAGTAGGCTATGGATTAAGTTCCAAATGCTTATTTTCAAATACAAATGCTAGAAGTATACACATGATCCAACTCAAACGCCTTCCACGCACAGGATGATTTTCTAAGTGAAGGGAATCTCTTTTAGTAGCCATCAGCTACTCAATTCAAGTCCACCCTTAGTCTCAAAGTAGGGCATTCTGTGCCTGTCAAGCACAGTTCCAGAATTAACTTGTGAGGGCACACAAGTAAAACAGCAAAGAAAAAAAATCCCAACTAAAATACAAAGCATTTTAGAATTATTATTGATGAGAGCCTATTTAGGGACATTGAAGTCTTTCCTTTCTCATAGGAAGGGAGCTTCCCCTCTGGACAGAAAACCAGCATGTAATCATTCTGCTGTGGGTCAAATTTCACCTCAAGAAGCATAAGTGCCCTTTGTTAAGAGGCTGACAAAGGAGCTCCTACACACATAGAAGAGTGTGCTGATTCCTGACATCTTCAGCTGGTTATCTGCTATTCTGCGTTTTGAGCTATTTGCTCTGTGGCAGATGAGGCATCCACTGAGATTTTGCATTCAAAAAGGGAGTGTATGACCATCCTTCATGCCTATTCCAGAATATGGGAAAAAAACTTAGCATATATTATAAATTAGGGTACATGGCCCCTGTGTGCCTAACAATTCCGTCAGCCAATGTGATAATGGCAAGAAAGGTGCCAGGACAGATCCAACAATAAAGGCAGGACATCACAGCTGTGCAATTTGTCGTTTATGTGCTACAGCACAGAGATTCTCAAGGTGGCATGATTTCATTACAATTCAGTAGTTTCTGTTCACAAAGACACAGAAATGCCTTTTGAGAAAAGTTGGGAAAAAATAAGAAAAATCCTTACCCTGCAAGTCTGGATCCATTTGAAATGAACAGATGGCATTAGGCATTCTATAACAAAACAAACCAAAGTGTAAAACCACATATTCTAGACAGAGACATATCGAACCATTCAAATTAAACCTTTTAATCTGAACAATTTACTGGATGCATTTCAGAAATTAAATTAAACAGAATTACATAAAACAAAATAGTTTTGGTGCCACATGCAGAGAAATGCCAGCAAATTGCAAGCTCTCTCCTCAGCACAAAATAGGAGTAATTCGAGTAACTGCAAAATTGTAGCAGGGCAAAACCAATCCTCAAAACAGCTTTAAGTACAGAAAATGGGATCTTTCACTATTAAGAGCCTGGTGTTTACATGCAGGTTTACTACACGATCCATAGTGTACAATTTCAGGGCACAGAGGGCATATCTTTACACCAGACTCTTTCCAAGATTAATTGATTGCAATTACTCACAAGTATTTTCTAAAATTTTCAAGCAGAACTAAAGTTTTAGGCTGAGCTGACATTATCTCTTATTGAGCTGATATGGAAGGGGAAAAGGAAACTTCACCATGAATCTACTTGTTTAAACAACTCTGAAAGCAAAAGTAGTTATGTCCCTGTAATAATGGAAACTGAATGTCTCCCCTCAGGATTTATTTCACTAATGCTCTAAACTACATTATATCTCCAAACACAGAAATATAAATACGGATTAACCGTAGTAACTATCTTTCATTTAACACTGCAGTTGCAAAACACTAGGTAAAATGGATCTAAGTCACACAAGATTCCAAAGGCCATCCGTATGACTTATTGTGGAGAAAAAAGGGAAAGTTTGCTAAAATAAATAAAAATTAGATAGTTGGAAACGATCTAAAACTTAAATAATAAATTTGGTGTTAAATCTGAACTAAACAAATGTTCACATCTTACATTTTTTCAGTGAGAATCATTGATCATTTGTCATAAACATGACAGAACACTGGTCAATTATAAAGCATAAATCTAAAATTATTGAGTCTACCATAAATATGCTTCTCACCATTTTAATTGGTGAAAGCTACAACTTTGTGTTTCAGTCCCTAAATTTCAGTCATAACCTAAATTTAGATACTTAAAATACTGGGACCCAGATTTGCTTTAATAGTCTTTTTCACTCAAGACTACAATGCCACAGTTTTTACCAAAGTCCTTCTTTGAAAGAAATACCACTATGTTTCTTTTCCACTGTTTTCCTCCTTACTGAGGGCTCTGCAAGACTACAGCTCTGTCCAGCATTTGCACAGGCATGTAACTTTGCCTATAGATATATACTCATACGTAGGTGCTAAAAAGCTAGAAGCGGAGAAATTCTTCAGCCTTTTCTCAATATTCTGTGAGCAGACTGTCTTTCCCATGCAAACTATTTTAAACAAGGTCACAGTTTCATAAACTTCTTGCACCTGCAAGCTGTTTTGCAAGATTGTTATAGCTTTGACTTTGAAAATATTTTGGAATAGGTATCTTAGGACTTGGCCAATCCTCTCAAGGGATGGATGGCCGAGGAACCAATTACCTATTGCTACTCAACACACTTTTGAGATCTATCCTACAAAGTAGTCAGAAAATTATTAAAGCTTAAGCTTCGGCTTCCACTTGTTCATGAGCCTGGATTCTGTGTCGTTTTCTTTATGCGCCTCGGATGTAACAGCGACACTCATATGCAATATATATGAAAATATAACACAACTACTCCTAAAATAGCTGCAGTAGTAGATGCCTCTGCATAGCTTGACAGGAAAGTTCATGTACGGAAATCAATGAAATCAGAAGACGCTGAGCAATGAATTAAACGTAAGTGTTTAGTGAAAGCTACATGTAGCAATCTAGAAGGTAGACTTACAAACACACAGCTTGCCTCCTTTTTTTTCTCTGTACCAGAGGTACATAAAATAAAGACAGTGGATGGGATGAATGTAAAAATATCCAGGTTAAACTCACTTAAATTAGAATTCATTAGAATTTGTGCACTCAAATAAGAACAGATCCACTGACTTACTGAGTTATACAGCATGCATAATCTATGAGTGCTCGATACACACCGTAAGATGACCAGATCTCTACCCAGCACAGCACAATGTCTAACATTTCAATTACCCATATGGAAAAACACTCTATAGTCTTGTACTAGGGTATTCACAGTCTCAAAGTGAAGCATGTGTCTATGCATTTTACCAAACTGGCCATCATTGTACAGCATCGTATCTATGAACCTTCCCTCCAGAAAGTTACAAAAGACATTATCACTGTATGTACAGGCTACATTTTCATACACAAAACTCTGTGGACAGTTCAGATCTTGATTGCAGCAGGACTGCCTAGGTGAAACAAAGAGAATCTACTTTAGTGTTAGCACATGAACACAATATGAAAGTAGAAACCCATGAAATCTCAAGTAACTTTGCTTACTGATACACTATTTCAGCATGTGTGTTATATTTCAGTTACTTGTGCATTTTAATGATGAAAACCACTTAAGAAAACAAACAAAAAAAATTAAAATTATGTACAAGTGCACAGGAAATAAATTGTTACAGTTATAAATCCTGGTCCCATTAACAGGAATATTCCTGTGTGCAGAACAAGGGTAGCCTTTTTCTTGAATCTTAGTGGAATGTGAAAGAAAAGTAACATTTAATTACTTTTATGTACTTTGTTTGCCTTACAGGTTCTCAGAATATGTACTTGAGCAAATAAAATGCATTTTGAAGCATGCTACATAATTAAATTAAAGTACAGAGAAAGAAGCCATATGAAGTAAGGCAGAAACCTCCCAACAGATCACTTGACTTGATCACAGAGACTTTTCCTCTTTTGAAATCAGGCAACATATGATCAACATTTTAACTATGCATAAAAGAACTTACAATTACTTTTGTTTCCTGTGAAGGGTGAAAACATTCTATGTTTTGTTCAAAGGCCAAAATTATTGTCTCCTCTTAAATACAGTAGCTGTGCTTACCTTCCTCTCATTACTTACTAAAGGTCCAGAAGTCAGATGACATCGCCAGAGAAGTCCAGTAGTTTTACACACTTAAAAGTTGACTTCAAGACACAGTTCTAAAGGTTTTGCTTTTAAATTAAAGCTGCTAACAACAAATGCCTAGCAAAGGCCCAGATCAAAGTATCAGGTAATTGTCTAAGCAGTCAAAACAGAGAACACTAATTAATTAGTAATAAATATCCTGAATTATTAAAGACAAAACTNAAAAAAAAGAAAACAAAAAGAAAGCATTTTCTTTTTTTTTCAAGTAACTTTTTAGGGGGGACAGTCTTCTTTTAAACAGTAACATGACCTCTTGTAAAAACAGAATTTAACATAGAGAGTACATCTGCTTCTTTGGGAATCAAGTGTATTCATGGACCAGAACAAGGGTTATGAGGGTTATGCACTGCACACACTTTCAGCCAAGATCATAAAGAAATACTCTTTCTTCAGGCAAACAGGTTTTTTGATCAGAGATGCTCTTCTACAAGGAACAGTTTGTCAGTCTGCACAGCAGGGTTGTTGTTTTGGATGCATATTGTTTCAAGCACTAAACAAATCTTCTGTCAAGATCAACATGTGGGACATTTGCAGAAAAAGACAAGCCATTTACCAGAGCAAATGACTGTTGACATCTCTTTTTAGCAAACCCACTCAATCTGCTTGACTAAATCCCATATCCTTATATGAGTTCAGCTTATTTCTTTCATGTCACTAAGGATGTTTTTCTGAGTGGAAAGTAAGAGATGCATGCGCTGACCTATACCCGATACTTCATACACATACCTAGAAGACCAAAAAAAAAGGCTTGTTCACTAAAATTCAGAAACTAGAAAGGGATTTATCAGTTATCCTTCTGTCCTCAGAGACTCTTTCTCCCTGCACTTCAGAGAAGAGGAGTTACACACAGTAGATTAAGGTTAAAGAGAAGCAACAAATATGTATAAACAAGTAGAAATAACTCACAAAATACTTTACCTGTTCAGTCTGGAAACGAGCCAATCTGTGTGCAATGATTTCCAACACATACACTAGATTAATATTAATAGTCAGCAAATTGTGGGCTCTGCTGGTTCCCAGATGCTGTCTAAGCTATAGAAAGATGCCAATAACTGCTATACCATCTGTTTAGTCCTGCTCTTGTCATACTATGTTTTGTGATATTATTTGGAGATGTAGTGTAGCACGTCACACAACGTGAAAAATGTGTTTTGACTTCCACGCATCATCAGTTCTCTTTCCTCAATAAACTGATCCAAAGCCCTTTTGAAAGCAACAGAACAACTCCCACAGTTTCCAGTAGGCTATGGATTAAGTTCCAAATGCTTATTTTCAAATACAAATGCTAGAAGTATACACATGATCCAACTCAAACGCCTTCCACGCACAGGATGATTTTCTAAGTGAAGGGAATCTCTTTTAGTAGCCATCAGCTACTCAATTCAAGTCCACCCTTAGTCTCAAAGTAGGGCATTCTGTGCCTGTCAAGCACAGTTCCAGAATTAACTTGTGAGGGCACACAAGTAAAACAGCAAAGAAAAAAAATCCCAACTAAAATACAAAGCATTTTAGAATTATTATTGATGAGAGCCTATTTAGGGACATTGAAGTCTTTCCTTTCTCATAGGAAGGGAGCTTCCCCTCTGGACAGAAAACCAGCATGTAATCATTCTGCTGTGGGTCAAATTTCACCTCAAGAAGCATAAGTGCCCTTTGTTAAGAGGCTGACAAAGGAGCTCCTACACACATAGAAGAGTGTGCTGATTCCTGACATCTTCAGCTGGTTATCTGCTATTCTGCGTTTTGAGCTATTTGCTCTGTGGCAGATGAGGCATCCACTGAGATTTTGCATTCAAAAAGGGAGTGTATGACCATCCTTCATGCCTATTCCAGAATATGGGAAAAAAACTTAGCATATATTATAAATTAGGGTACATGGCCCCTGTGTGCCTAACAATTCCGTCAGCCAATGTGATAATGGCAAGAAAGGTGCCAGGACAGATCCAACAATAAAGGCAGGACATCACAGCTGTGCAATTTGTCGTTTACGTGCTACAGCACAGAGATTCTCAAGGTGGCATGATTTCATTACAATTCAGTAGTTTCTGTTCACAAAGACACAGAAATGACTTTTGAGAAAAGTTGGGAAAAAATAAGAAAAATCCTTACCCTGCAAGTCTGGATCCATTTGAAATGAACAGATGGCATTAGGCATTCTATAACAAAACAAACCAAAGTGTAAAACCACATATTCTAGACAGAGACATATCGAACCATTCAAATTAAACCTTTTAATCTGAACAATTTACTGGATGCATTTCAGAAATTAAATTAAATAGAATTACATAAAACAAAATAGTTTTCTAAATTGAGGGGCCTTTATTAAGAATCTCCCAGTTGCTGAGAAACAGTGTTGCTATAGAGACTGAAAATGAGGTGGAAGCTGACACAGTAATGCAGAAAGCACGGTGTGCTGTAACAAAGAGTTGGGGCAGCTGTACAAAGAAGAAAACTAGTAAGCCCTAGTGGTAAAGCCCTAGAATAAGAATTGTTCAGACCCACCAGAAAGCTCTTCAGTACACCCAAATGCTAGGATTTATGAGGAATCTATATATAACATTGTAAGACACATACATTTAGCTTAAAGCCCTTTTTCATAAATTTTTCCACAGTTACTTTAACACCAGGTAGTAGGAGTCATCAATACCATGAATATCCTGCATGCATAACATTACTTAGTAACTTGTGAAAAAATGTGTACCAGCAATTGCTTATTACTTACAGAAAACCCAAACTTAGATGACTAAGTCAATCACTGTGTTACAACTGTAACCAACTTTGAATATGTTACTATATTTTAGCTTTCCTATTATTTGTATTCTTTCTTTCTCTCCGAAGCAAAAGCCAGGAAAAGAAACTTTTCCATTCACTTATGCTTCCATGAGGAAAGACCTGAATTTCCCTGCAGACGACTAGACAAATCCAGTTAGAATAATTTAGGATACACGAGACATCCCAAACAGTTTTTCTTTCTACTCTCAGCCTCTGAGCAGAAAGGTTTTCAGCTGGTAACTCGGAAGTCCGATAAGCCTACTTATATATTGCAGGAACAGTTATTTTCCCTCTCATTAACAGCTGTGCAGTGTTGGTGCATGAACTGCAGTTTGTTTGAATTATCTCCACAGGCAGAATAAAATAATTCAAAGAATAAGACTGCTAAAGCCTATTCATATAGAAAAAGCCCAAATGTAAATACACATTAGAGAAGCTAACTTTTTCTCTTCTGTCTTGGAGAAGGAGGTGTAGAAAAACTAGATATTTTGTAGAGATTACTAGTAGCATCTCTCCCTGCTATGTTCTCCTGAGACATCTGCCTCCAGATGCTCCTCAGAAACTCAGCCAATCTTCTATGCATACACTACTGGAAACCAATTCCCTGGAGACCACTTCCTCATGAAATGAAGGATTCCTAACCCCTTTCTTCAAAACTCTTTAAAACACCTGCCTCTACAATTTCCATGTGAACTCTTCCATGAAGGTACTTACAATAATATCTCAGTTCCTCTAAAAGTTGCTTCTCCCATATACACCCCACATAAAACCCCACATTCTTCCAGATCCCTTGTGATAACCCAGCTTTCTGAGCTCCTCTTTCTAAGACTGGTGAGACATTCCTCCTAGTCCTGTCCTAACCAGCCAGTAACTTCTCTTGATTTCCTCATATAAGAAGTCTACCCCTATTCAGAGCTTGAACCTCCATTTGAACAGAAATAATGAACTTATTGCAACTATATGTAACTGATTCAAAGAACAGGAAGCTTTCTATTTTGCTTTAAACATATCTGATAAAAAGTTAGCAAGTACAGTAACATTTCATTAACACAGTCTCCATCATTTAAGACACCAAAGACATGCAAGTGAAAGTGATTCCTCAACAATTCTGTTGAAACAAGAATTTAATTACATTTGACTTAAATACATGAGTATTCCCTTGAAACTCATGCAATAAATTTAAAAAACATGGAAACAAAGATGATCTTGTCACTAAGGGGAGGTATGAACTTACATTTTTGTGTTAAAAATAATTTTTGCCTAAGAAGATATTTTATTACAAAAGTATTGTGCTTCAGTACCTCTGGAAAAAAATATTTGGAATTACAAAATTGCTACTCTCTATGTGACAATCCTGCTCAAAATTTTCACGTGAACATTTTAGGCATTAAAGTAAGTTTTTGCAATAGTTTTTTGGTCTGAAGAAATAAGTTGTTGGATGCAAATGAAATCCTAGACTCATCCAAATCAGTAGGAATTTCACTGTGGTCTACAGTTTAAAAATGTTACACTCACACTGGTTTTGAAATATTTTTCCACTTAAGAGATTTCCTGGTTTGTTTGGGTTTTTTTATGAGGAAGACACTGCAAAAGCTACAGCAATGCTTAGACTTTCTTTGTAGTTTGCTCTTTTGAGCAATGGAAACCTTATTTTAATATGGGAATTTCCAGCATTTTCTCCTCCAGACAACTCTGGAGTGTCTCTAAAGTGACCCAGTAGGCAAGGTTTCCATTTCTGTAAAAAAAAGCAAAAACATGAGCTATTTTTGCAGCCCCCTAGAATACTTTCACATGTGAGGAGATAAGCAGGGCACTTTGGGAATATTTGAACACCTGATACTGGTGTCACAAGAGAAGGCCACAACTAAGCACAACACTGCTAGCAGTGGGAAGGCCTATGCTAGACATTTAACGCTGACACAAGAGGAATGGAACGGCTCTATAGAACAGCAGTGCCATACAAGTAGAGAGCAGACAGGGAAGGACACTCTTATCTAATTGGGACTCCCCTGTCTGCATTAAACATGGTCATGATTAGCCAAATAATTAAATTCTGCATTCATCAAGAATATCTTATTGTGTCTGTAGTCCTTTCCCAAGAAACAAGCATGGATAACAAAAAGGCTCTGTGCTCAGAAGAGGCTCTAGGCATCAAGCTCCAAAGTTTCCCCATTCTTCAGCCTGCCCTTTATGGAGAAGAACAGCTCATAGTATAAAAAGGGCTGATAAAAAAGTAATGGAAAGAATCTGAAGGAAAGGAGAAAGAAAACAAACCAGGGAAAAGGTCTATAGGAATGAAAAGTAGAAAGAAATGGCTAGAACATTGGAAAAGTGCAGGAATTTCACAACCTGATAATGGAGAAAAAGTGAAAGAACAAAACTAAAACACACTTTACTGTTCATCTGTTCTTATTCTGATGAATGAGGACAGATAACTTGAAAAGCATATTAAATAGGAAAAGCAGCACAGAAACACTTGGGAGAAGATGAGGAGTTTTTATTCTGCTTCATATGGATGCATTTCGCTTATTTCCTTTAGTGCAACGAGCTTTTCCTAAATGGAAGAAAAAGCACTTTTAATACCACCCATTCTTTTAATCTGCTATAATTTCTAGCACAAACTTAAAATATGTTAAAACAAAATAATTCTTACACATTACTAGTACGACTGAAGATCACAAAATCTGATTAAAGCTAGAATGTAGAGTTTGGGACCAGTCTTTTTTAGTATTTCAATAGTATAAATAAATTCTTTTTGCCTCACTAAGTGACAAGAAGTTCATTATGAAATTAGTGCTCAATGATTTTGTATTTTCTGAAAAACCCCTAATTCTAGTAAGGTCTGGCCTTCATTCATGCAGAGTAACAGCCATAAAAATGTCAAAAAGTATGTCTTCTGGCATAGAAATACTCTGAATACCACACAAGCAAAATCAGCACAAAATGTGGAAACATTAAATTAAAGGTAATATTTCTGTTTTGCACAAAGCCTGCAGAACTTTGGAGTGCAAATTCTATACTTACATAGGTAAACTTATTTTATTATCTCCTTTTTGGGCAGAAGAACAGTTGTCTGTTCATTTCAATACACAAATACTACCTTACACTTATAAATACCCAGTCTTTACCATGCATAAGTGCACATGTGCAGTTTGTACATCTAACACTTAAAGGTCTCAGGATTCAAAGTTGCATCACAACGTGCCCATAGGTGGCAGAATGGGCATACACAAGACTCAAGAAATCTTCACCTGAACCAGCTCGTGGGATAAGCGTCCCAGAACTTTTTGGGTCGTTTCATTAATTTCTAATTCTGTCATGACTTCCCAGTTACCATTCTGGAACCTCACTGGCATAGAGAAGACAATTCCTTCAGGAATGCAAAACTGACCTGAAGAAGAGGGAGACAAAATGACAAAACATGTTAGTCCTGATTATATCCTCACCAATGTCAACATTAAGTCCTACAGACTTGCAAAAGTCTGCAACTATAAGATCTCATTATAAATGGAGACTACCTTTTTCAATCTACAGTTCAAAAATGAATGTCCCTTTTACTGTAACTTTGTTACAGTTACAGTTAGATGTACATGAATCATAGCATCAGATGGGTTTGGGCTGCAAGGGACCTTTAAAGGTCTGTAGTTCAACCCTCCTGCCATGGGCAGGGACATATTCAAATGTGTGTGAGACCCATCCAACTTGACCGTGAATGTTTCTAGGGTTGGGGCATCTTCCACCTTTCTGGGCAGCCTGTTCCAGTGTCTTACCACACTCTTTGTAAAAATCTAATCTAATTTGACCCTCATTCACTTTAAAACCATTACCCCATGTCCTATTGCAACAGGCCCTGCTAAAACATTTGTCCCCATCTTTCTTATAAGAACTTTTAAGCACTGGAAGGTGCCATAAGGTCTCCCCAGAGCCTTCTCTTCTCCGGGCTGAATAACCTCAACTCTCTCAGCCTATTTCCATAAGAGAGGCGTTCATCCCTATGATGATTTTGTGTGGCCCTCCTCCGGACCATCTCCAACAGGTGTCTTTCCTGTGTTGTAACACAACTGCTGGATCGGTTGCACATCTTAAAAAAGGGGGAAAATTATGTATTTCATAAGGGTTAAATGGCTGCTGTGAAATATCCCATTTATTGGTTCACATAACTACACAAGAAGAACATACTTTTATAGCCTAGGCTCTAAGAGCTATAAGGGTTCTTGCACAAAACACATACATCAGAAAAGCATTTAAACTAAAAGACTAAGAGATCATCTGCAAAAAGATAATATTAACCTACGAGATGCCTGTAAAAAGTGAGTATTATCTGTTAGATTTGGAAGTTCTTATGATGAAACAAACTCTTAGCCTCACACGACTTGTTTTACAGGGTTTTATTAAATGAAAAATATTGATGAAAAAATAAGATTATAGATAGGGGAAAGCTATTATATGTAGGGTAAAGCTACAAGAGAACACGTGAAGCAAAAATGTATTTACCTTCACTAAGTATTCCCACAGAAATGATCTCCTCAGACGGAGAGCCATGGTACCAGTATCGCAGTACAGTGGCCACCGCATGAGCAGGTAACATTCCTGTACAGCGAGACACCCGGGAACTCAGCGTACTCTGTGCAGATAGGAATTCTGAGTGGATCCATTCACTACCAACAAAAAAATGGAGAAAAAAGGGATGAAAAACTAAGATGACTGCAGGAAGAGTAGTTTCCCAGAGAAAAAAAGAACTAAACTTGAGGAAAGAAAATAGTCAACACTTACTCAAACTTCACTGCTGAAGGCAAGGCATTTACAGACAGAGAAAAAAAATGGTCTAACAAAAAGTAGCTTAAAAAGTAACAACAAGTACTACTTTCCTATGAAAGTTAGGTCATTTACTCAAGTAAAAACCTCTATTATTATTTTAATTTATATTATATGTAATTTAGTATTTTATATGTAATTTATATATTACTGTCTTATGTAAGAACCCAGCCATGAACCTTAGTCTGCCTGTGTGAGGCTCAGTACAAGCAGAGAACAAAAGAAATGTCTGCTCTCCAGTAAATGCTAAGTCTAGACCAGAGTGGGAGCTCCAGATAGCCAGGCCTGGGTGTATGTTACATCTGCTGCCCTCTCACTGCACCCACCCTTTCTCTACTACTGTTCTTTACACAGGAAGCTATCTAGCTGCCAGGTATCCTTTTCACATATATTAACAAATCATCTGTTTTGGGAAACTGACAACATTAATATGCTCAGGCCTATTCCATGTAATTCAGGTACAGATAACTGTTTAATACTATTTCAAAGTTTCTTCATGCAAACTAGACATCTAAGTCACTATCTGGACTTTCATTACTTCTTATAAACTGCTCATGATAGAAGAGACACCCACTTAAAACGTAGGAAAAATATAGCTATAAACAAAGTTGGCAGGAGAGTCAGAACTATGTACAGCACTAGGAACTACTCAACTTCTTTTGCAGATGGAGTACCTCAACTTGTGTTTTCCTTTACGTACAGTGCCAATCAGTAAAGACAAATCTCGAAAACAAAAACCTTTCTTGATGTTTTATTACACAGGTCAGATAAACATGGATTAAAAGCAGTTATTTAATTTTACTTTAAAGAAATAAATATGTACTGTACCTATCATAAATCATATTCAACAAAGGACGTTGAAAATTAGCGGGGCCCCGAATAGCACAGTCATATCCATAAAGTTTTGCATGTGACAAATCAATGTAGTTAGAGCCAGTAACATTGCCCCAAACAATCACATCTTTAACTCCTGTAACAGAGGAAAATACATAGATTAGTGAAGAGAAAAATACTTCCAGAAAAATAGGCTTCAGAAATCCCTTTCAAGATGAATTACTCAAATCAGTGCCCTGCCTTGCTAGCAGAAATTATTTGATCTGAAAAATGCAACCAAGTTCTCCATAACATATGAAACCTCATCACAAGCTGAAAAAGGAACTTTAATTTATATCATGTTACTGTAAATAACAGACAAAATCTAGTAAATACTTAACTCTTAAAAACAGTAACAAATCATATTGCAAACATACAGCAATGTTCCTTTTAAAATTCTGTAAAAACAAATATATAAACAATAAAAACATTCATTAAAAAATTAAAAACTACCTGCTTTGGTGCAAAAGGATTTTCTCAAATAACCTGCTGATAGGCCATTCCGCCTATTAACTTGCTTTTCTATTTTATTAGACTCCAAAATATCTAGACTTGTCATCAATGACCAGTTCTACCTATGCAACACGTACAGAATCCTGATGCTGAGCAGACTGTCAGAGCACACCTTTGCTATGCAGTGCAGAACTGCGCAGATATAACCAAGCTATAACAATTGACCTGAGAATGAAAGTTAATTAACCTCAAAATAATACTACAGTACAGTTCTACTTTACTCTCATTATCTGCACAGCAGTATGTTGTCATGTTTATTCACAGCTCCAAAATAACAATGCACTACAGAGTGCAAATGCAGTCTTGAAGTCCTAGTTCCCAATCTGTAACACAACTGTCTTCCTTCACGTATTCCCAGCATGAAACACACACCAGAGTGGCAGGGCTGCATCCTGGAGCAAGCAAAAGATGCCCTGGCATTCTGTACAGCCACGAAATTCAGTGGGTGCACCACTGTGCATTTCTGCACACACATCAGTTGTGTTCTGGAATGAAATATGTACTCCCAAAGGTGCACTGAATTCCCCAAATGCTACATAAACATTCACCTTCTGTGTTCATATTCAGCTTCCTGGCCAGCATGGCTTTAGCTGCACTTTCCCAGGATGTTGCAATGGCAATGATATTTTCAGGCCTAATGGATGGGCCATATGTCCTTAACATCATTGCCTTAAGGTTTGCAAAGGTTTTTCCTGATGAGATCACTTTGACCTCACTCTTGGCGTTCTTCTCAATTAAGGGAGCATACACTTGGCAGATCTCAGTCACTTCCCTGATGTAGTTCTCAAGGGACTGGACTTCAAGGTTCAAGAGGACATCATCAAGAACAATGATAATATCAGCATCAATAAAAGCCTGATCTATTTTTGTGTGCTCCGAAATACTGCGGAGAAGTGGGAATGCCATGTCTTCAGCTTCCATTACAATACTGTGAAGAATTTCCTTAAACTGGTCAGTGTCAAGCAAATGGATACTGATTTCTGTGGTCATGCCAAACACTTCTCCATTTGCCAACAGAGGGATCAGATGATAACAGATTGGAACTGATGCACTGGTAAGAGAATATGTAGAAAAGTTACATTAACAATGAACCCCTGCCTGTTTGGAAGTATTACATAAACACAAAGGTGTTTATTTTGTACTTGATTACATCTAAAGATATCATTAGCTTGGATCCTTTACTGCTCTTTTTGTCATTTTAACAGGTTAAGAATAAAAACAATTGGGTCCTCCTTTCATTTGAAAGCTTTTCCATCCTGTGCATTTCAGTCAATGCTGTCACTTAAAAATTGATGTCTTTATAGAACCACAAATTTTTAAGGTGCTCTATTAAGACTACTAGAAATGCAGGAATTTCTATAGGTAAAGCTGCAAGAGATTTTACCTACTTTAATATTTCCAATAACATTTAGTGCAAGATGGTTGCACTATAAAATTTCTAGCTTATTTTGTAAATACTTGCTTTTTCCCTAAACTGATCTGAGGTCTAAATGGTGCCTGTTCACACCCCTCATTTGAACTGGTGTAAAATGCAACAAAAGCATGAATTATTTCTAAGTTATATACTCATTGCTCATAGTGAGGGGTACAGAACCCAAGTCAAATAATCAAATTACAGGGATTTGTGCTTAACTTCAGACGGTTACACCCGTGACATGGGATAGGAAAAAGTGCCTTCTTCTGAACTGAGTAAAAGTTCGCAGATACTCTCTTCACTCTCACCTGGTGATCCAGATCTGCATAGGTTTGATAAGACTTTTAATCTCTTCATCCTCTTTTACAATTTCAAGATGTGCCTGCAGGTTCTCCTCAGCAATGCCTAACATTTCCTCACTCAGCATCATTGAAGTGATGCCATAATATTGCTAAGAACAAAAGGATGATCTCTAATCAAATGGCAGCCCAAACCCATCAAGGTAGCATTAACAATAGCTTTATTTTACATTTGAAGGAGGAAAAAGGAACAACAATGTTGTAAAACATGGGCTTATAGTATTAAAGGCAGCTTATTACCTGAGCATATTCCAGAAAATCATTAAGTCCTCCCAGAAGCTGACCCTTCCCTCCACGGTCCAACAGTTCTCTCCAAATGATAGGAGACTGACTGTGTTCCCATCCATTTGTTTCACAAATGTCATGAAGCCACTGCTGATGTAAACATCCCCACCAGATGTTTTAATACTTCACATTTGATAGCATTTAAACAGCACAGCTACAAGCATTTTTACTATTTCCTCTCAATATATAGTTACAAGGTGCCTCAGAATTTATGTACCAGTGGGTAAAAAAGGGGGGAATAACACAAACCAAGGTATGGTGATACACTGGGATGGCTCACCTGAAGGTCTTAATTTCACTTAGTTGTCTTAGTGATACAGAAGACAGCAATGTTGTGAAGCAGCAAGTAATCTGAGGATTCTTACTTAGCCACGGAAGGTAAGTAAGGTGAAGAGGTTAATTGCTTTTCACTTAACTGAGTTACTTGGTGGAAGTGTCAAGCAAAATATATGAGGTAATAAATATCATAGTACTGTCTATCTCATAGACTAAGACTGCAGTTTTTTCAGAGCCTTATAGGCAGCATGTCTACAGCATAAGTACTCAGAAAGGCCCATCCACATTGTAAACAAATATGTGATATTTAACTTCATACTTCCACTGTAATTCAAAGCCCTTGAATGTCACGAAGGCTCTTGACAGGAACTCTGAAGATATATGTAATCACAGTGAGCAAGAGATTTACAGGCTGGACAGCCATTTATACTTAAAAAAAAAAAAAAAAACAGAAAACCAACCAACCACCCACCCACCCAACACCACCTTGAACTTTTTATTGACATAATACACATTTAGGCTGGTCCATACTTTGTCCCCATCTTCTGTGGTGAAACTCAGAGATGTCAGTTGTTCAAAACATTGTAACCTTTCCTCTGGCTGGCTCTCACAGCCAAAGCTGCTTCTGCAGCACCTCCAGCCACTTACCAAACCACTAATAGAAGAGAAAAAGAAACATACTACAGACAAGCACATTTCTTGGTTTGTAGAGCGCTGGGGCACCTACCAGCAACTTGACTTACAATCCCTTACCTCCCACTTGTCAGGGTGCTGAGTAATCTTGTGAACCCTGAAGCTGGGCAAGTTAGTCTGGAGATAGTCAGCCAGGAGTTCAGCTTTGGCATAGTAAGGGCAGTTTGCCTTACCTGTGAACATAACAACAGCAGCACAAACGGATGATTTTGACAGTCAGTGATAAGGGCTTAAAAGACCACACGTTGGTTAACGCGAACTAGCTAAGGAAGGGTAATTCTGCACGTGAAACAGACTCTCGAGCCAGGGTCCAAGGGGCCGACAAGGCCACCCCTGGCGGGACACCAGCAGAGAGGCTGAAGCCTCACCGACGGGATATGGGGGGAACGCTGACCCGGGACCGGCTGAGGCCGCGCGCCGGGCGGAGACGGCTCCCGGAGAGCTGCAAAGACGGGGACGGGGGTGAGCCTGCAGAGAGGGGCGACCTCTGCAAGCACGGCGAGCCCGGGGCCCGGTACAAGCTGCCGCCGCTGCCGGGGCTGTCCCGCCCGGGTCCCAGGTCCCGGTACAAGGTGCTGCCGCCGGGGCTGCCCGCCCGGGTCCCGGTACAAGGTGCTGCCATTGGGGCTGCCCCGCCGGGGCCCCGAGTCCCGGGTCCCGGTACAAGGTGCTACCACCGGCGCTGCCCGCCCGGGTCCCGGTACAAGGTGCTGTGGCCGGGGCTGCCCCGCCGGGTCCCGGTACAAGCTGCTGCCGCCAGAGCTGCCCCGCCCGGGTCCCGGGTCCCGGTACAAGCTGCTGC
>VZTI01001000.1:199791-291290 GCA_013397865.1 Struthidea cinerea | reverse complement strand
CCCGGGTCCCGGGTCCCGGTACAAGCTGCTGCCGCCGGGGCTGCCCGCCCGGGTCCCGGGCTCCCCCTCACCCGCCACCACGAACTTGGCCATGCGCGCGCCGCCCTCCAACGGCCGCTTTGGCATTGCTCAGCAACGCGCCGCGCGCCCAGGCAGTTTGTCCCTCGGCACGCGCCGTCCGTCTCGCGAGGCCCGGCGGGAGCTCGCGGGGCAGCGGGCCCGGTGTCACGGCGGTGCCGCGTGCGAGGTAACAGCAGCCGCCGGGAGCCCCGGCCCGGCCCTTCCCGGCTCTTCCCGGCCCGTTCCCGCCCGGCGCCATCCCCGCCGTCCCTCCCGGGTGCTCCGAGCCGGTGCGAAGTCGCCGAAAGACCTCTGTCCCCTTGTACTATCCCGCCCTGTTGGGCAGCGCTTCCAGGGCCAGCGGGAAGTGATCCCGAAACTCAGTGGCTTCTCCCCGGCGCCGGGAGAGAGAACGCCCGCGGGTGTACCGTGAAGGCGGCTTTCCCGTGGGTTGGCAGGCAGGCTGGGACAGGCTGGCGGGCGGGATGCTGTTACTCGCTGGTGAAGGTCTGCAGGGACCCTCCAGAGCCCTGTCGGGAGACGCGTCTGCCTGGGGAAACGTCATGTAGGAAAAGACTCTGCTTCCCAGCAGAGCTCTCAGGTAGAGCAGCAAAGAGGAGGCAAGAGTTGATGCCCGGGCTGTCCTTGTGCTGAGATGTTTGACTGAAATGTAGGAGACCAAATAAAAGCCTCTCTGCCAACCGTTTTCCGGGGATCTTTTATCAAATCTTCTCCCTTCCTGTAAAAGTGATTTGGCAATTGAAACTATGGGAATTGAAAGTCAGGTAACTAATCCATAATTTTCATTTGTTTTTACAGATGAGTTATCTTGTGCAGTTTCTCCAGAACTGTTTCCACTGGTAGAATGTCACCGGATCCCTTACTTTGAGTTGGCGTTTCAAATCTATTCATGAGGCATTAGCAGAAATGAATAATAAAATAAGTTATTTGTTAAACACTGTTAGATGCGTGCATAGGTACAGTTCTGTGCTCACTCCCAAATCTTCATCCACAGCAAGAAAACACATTTTATGGACTGGCAGACACAGGGATCCCTTGGGAAATGTGAACTTCAGAAAATTACTTTTAAATATTTTGCCTTCTCTGCATGGATTGTCTCTTCGATTTGTGTCTCAAAAGGCAGATGTTTTTAGCACAGGTGCAGAGGCTTTGGTAAGTAAGAAGGCTTCCCAGAGCTCCTTGGAAAAGTTGGATGATTCTGAGAGCTTCAAACCGAAGCATGTAGAGGATCATAGTGACCTGTTCTTTACCAGTCTCCAGAAGTGTACCTGTCCTTGCGATGTGCTGGACTTGGCTGCAGAGGCGGCTGTTTCCATTAAGCACTACACAAACTGTTTAACCATGGCCTGGAGGCTCTTCAAAAACCTGTCGGAAGAGCAGCAGCGCTACGAGAAGCAGCTGATCTTTGAGCACCCGGCTTTTGTGAAGCTGTGCCAGCAGCTGCTGCGCGATGCGCGCAGGATGACGCGCGGGGACCTGGTGTTCAGCCTGCACGCCGTGGTGCACCTCGGCGTGCCGCAGAACACACTCCTAGTCCAGACTTTGGTGAGAGTGTGCCAAGTACGTATGAAAATCCTTTTCCTAAATTTGGGCTGAAACCTCGTGGGTAATTCGGGGAGGCTGTGCAGCATCAGAGAGCGTTGGATTATATCCTTGGTTTAGTCTGATGTTCCATGGGAACAGTTCCCGTAGTTCATTTGTGTGGACTGCTAATTTCCTTAACTTTTGAAACCACTGCCTGATTTCAGATTTAAAACAGAGAAGTCTCAAAAATCATTACTCTTTCACATCAACTAAATTTGACTGATGTGAGACCCGGTGGAGTCTCTGCAGAATTAAAGCTTGTAAATTGACTTTTGAGGGGGAAAAAAATGGTAGGTGCAGATTAAGAGTGGTCAGTTTTTCTTTTCTGAAACTTTTACTGGTTTGAAGTAATCTGACATTGTCAAAACTTTTAACAGGAGAAGCTCAATCAACTTGATAACCGATGCATCTCAGTTTTGGCAACTACTTTGGCAGGGATGGATAAAGACAAGAATGTGAGCGCTCTTCAAGCTGGATTACAGTGAGAAAAACATGTCTTTCATGTGTTCTTCCTATTTAAATGTTGTTTGAATGCATGTCTGTTAGAAATCATCAAGGGTATGTCTGCACATAAAATATATCCTGTGGTTTTAGGATTGAAATGATCACATGAGGTAAGAGCTGTGCTAGACAGTGAATTATGGCACTGTATTTGCAGTTTCAAGGTGGAGGCCTTCCAATGGTAAAGGGTGCTAGACAGGTCTGCAGGGGATTGTGTTCTGACTGCAGCTCCACCAGTGTAGTTTTTTCATGATGTTGATCAAGTCCTTTCACGTATCTATCCCTCTTTTATCTGTATGCAGACAGGAGGTGATGAGACTATTTTACTTAGGGACCTGTCTGAGTTTTCATGATGAGAAACATTGTTTAGCAGCCTGGAAATATTTTCTTTTAGTTTAGTAAGTAAAAATTCAGATGAAGACTAGTTGCATCCAGCAAGTGCCTCTGTGTAGTGATTTATCAGAATAACTTCTTTGGCTGTAGTGAATTTTTTCTGGGCCAGTGTGGTTTGTGTGTGTGACCAATCTGCTCACTCCCATGAGATTGCTTTTACTGAGGCTATCACAAAGCTTGCCATGCATTAGTACTTTTGACCCTGGATCACATTCTGCTTTGAGAAAGTGGAAGTGATACCCAAAAACCAGGTTCCCCTGGAGGCAAAGGTACACAGTTGTTAAAACTTGGTGGAAAGCAGGAGTCCCATCTACAGTTCTCTGTCTTGATGTCTGGAGCTCTGGCCCATTTGCAGGGATGAATTTCAGACCAGTGCACTGCCTTTGAAAGTAACACTTCATATTTTTGTAGGTATATTTACCTGTGCAGGTGTATTTAAGGGTGGTTCAGACAGAACAATTACAGTACCACTCACTGAGCCAGAAAAGGAGGTGCTAAGAGTGCGCCTTCATCTTGTGTGTTTGATCTCTGTGTTATCTCCTGTTCTTGCAGCCCACAGCACTGCTTTTTTGGTTTTATTCCTAGCTTGCATCCATTTGTTGTCTCTGTCCATTCCTGAGTTTCCTGTCTGTTGCAGAACTTGCCTGCCCATCAATGATTTAAAGATAAAAACATGCAATTCTCTTTTTCTGCAGAAGGGTGATAATTCCTTGAGGCTTAACAGCACTCATATTTGCACTGTCACATGTGCAGTCTGGTCAGGTGCCCCCGCTGTAAGTGTATCAGCAACAACATTCATCTATCAGGATTAACATTAAGAAAGCATTTATAATTATTTCCATGTGTAAAATACCTGTGCTGCAGCTACATCATGTAGAGTTATGCCAACATTTAAAAAAAAGGAGGTGGAAGAGGGGCAGGGGTTTACAGCTTTAACTTGGGGGGTACATCATGAAGAAAAATGGGGGTACTTACCTGTTTCTGCTGGAATGAGGAGAGCTCTTGTGTGTGTTTCTCCATCAGGTTACTAGTGGAGCAGCGCATTTCAAGTATCAGAGACATCTTTATTCTGCAAAACCTGATGAAATGCCTGGGAAAAGATGCTCCGGTTTTTCTGAAAAAGAAATTAGAGGTAAAGTTAGTTGGAGGCTCATTTTTACTCCGACAAAAACCTGTGCTCTTGCATCATTTATAAATTGTGTATGGTTCTTTGCAGACGCTAAAAGAGGAAATGTAATAGCAAAGTAACTGTATTTGCTATATGCATCATAGTCCAGCTATATCTGTAGGAAGAACTTATATTTGGAGGCTGGTAACAAAAGGGATTGAGGCAGTAAAACAGCAGTGCCCTCATCTCTTTGTGCTGGCCACATGGTGTTTCATAGAAGAGCTGACAGGCTGTTTCCTCATTCCCTTGCCCAGCCTGTGACTGAAGACAAGGTGACAGAAAACTGGTCTGTGATGGGGCTGTGTCCAGTAGCTGTAGGGGGCAGGAGGACTGGTGGGAGTGAGATGCCAGAACTCCCCAAGCTCATGGTCTTGTTTTTCTGTGTATGTGAAAGGTCCCCTGGGAAATACAATGGCTGGGAGCAGGCTGCAGGTTTTATGGCAGAGTGTACTGGCTTTGTGCCCTGATTTAAAAACTCTTTTTGAAACCTTCTTTCAAAGAGGGCCTGCTAGTGTTTTCATCACATAACTAAGGGCTCTGATGTCAGAGTTCGTAATAACATTCGTGAAACATCATAAAACTGAGAGGAAAGTAACATTTGCACTTGTTTACTAAAGGGAGCCCTTAATTTTCTGAGCCCACAGGGTGCTATTTTTCTACAGTGTAATTTCTTATCAGAGATGCATTTTGTATTTAACCTCATACATATACAATAAAAATACTGTATTTTAATAGCCAATATACTTTGTAGTTTCATTTTTAGTGTCATTTATATCAATTTCATTAGTGCTTTGATAAATGAAATCTCCTTTGTGGCATCAGAGCTGACCTTCCCTGCCTCAGTCCACATTTGTAGCTGGATGTTTATATTAAATGCAGGCCACTCACATACTGTTGGATCACTTTGGAGGCTTAGAGCTTTCATGCACATGCAAAACCGTAATTGGACTATGAACTTCTAAGTTAACTGTGTTTTATTTCTGCTACTTTCTTAGGAGTTGGTAGAAGATATGTATTCACAGTATTTGGAAATGAACTTTACTGAGACTTTTTTCTTTTAAAAAAACCAAATAAAGGCAAATTGCTGGAAACTTGTGTACTGACACGTTTCTAGAGCACTTGACCTGCTATAATTGTGTATTAAGAAATTGAGAGTAGTTATTTTATGCTTTTACTGTTTTTTTGCTTCTTTTCCTTTCATATAAATCTGAACTGAGGACTTTGGGAAAGTGTTGGTGAAAATGTCTTCACCAGAAAGCAATGATAATATACCTGAAGAATGAAGGATTTAATAAACTCTGGTTCACTTTAGATGGCAGTTTTGAGAGAAATAGATGGTTTGACTTTTCCGAATGCTCTGCGTATGTTTTTGGCTCTTGCTGGAATGAATTACTGTTCCCTTCCAATCCTGAATGCCTGCAGTAAAAAGATCCAGGGTAAGAAAAAATATGTTAATTAAATTTCCCTTCTGTATACCAAATTCTTCCTAATTATTGTCTCATCTCCCTTTTCTGATTTCCTTTAAAACTCAGGAAACATCTTTGTTTTACAGGATATTATAGTTACGTGGAGCCATTTGACAAGCACCAGGACAGAAAATTACTGATCAATAATAAAAGCAAATAGCTCTTGTCATCTCTGCCCTTCTTAACATTTACCTGATTTACATATTTTTCTTTACATTTTTCTGTACACAGGATTTAAGAAAAAGAATTTAATTCTAGCAAGGAAAAGAGATTTCAAATAAAATTTTGTAACAAATCTGAATTGGAAATTGACAACTTACAGGATGGATTGGCGACTTAGTGTGATTAGTTGGTACATTAAAGGGAAAATAGCGTTTCCTTGATTACTGGATTTAATTATTGAGTACTGCTTAATAATTAACCTCATGCTGTAGCCCATAAAAACATTAAATGAAAGCTAATGCTTTCACCTCTCTCCATACCTTTCCAATACATTGCTTAAGTATATGTGATTAGTATGTGTTGATTCGTGCTTAAAATACGTAAGAATTTGTGTCTCAAAAAGCATTAAGGTAGCAAAATAGCATTCTTAATAGAAATGACCCAGAAGTGTTGAGGCTGCTTGTACGGCCTTTATTTGTCCTGGTTGTTCATATATGTTAGGACATGATGTTTAATTACATATCCTGGCTTCTCCCATAGGATTTTGACCACACTCAGCACACAGGCCAGGTGGCATACACAGAGGGAACAGTGACTTTCTTCAGCATTTGTTTTAGTGCTTGCTGAACATCAAAAATCCTGAAACAGAAGACATCCTGGGAACACAGTCTTGCTTATTTTGTTAATTTGTCCCCTTTTGCTGATTAATGTATTGTAGCTTGATTCTTGCTCAGTTTGGTTTCTTCTGTCTCTCAAGTTTCTTCATGTGGTTTAGCTCAGTTGAGCTTTGCTTAGCTAGTCTCAGTCTTCCACAGTTTCTTACCATATTTTTCCCCTCCTCCATCCCTTAAGCAAACTGTTCCCCCAATGTCTCAATGTCTCCAACCTACAGCTCCCATTGTTTTTTATCATTTGTCCTTCTTTGATCTTCTGTTACAGAAAATGTCCACGATGCTCCATTTCGGCAGTTAATTCTCATTCTGGAAGCTTGTCACACTCTCCAGTACCGTAATGTAAAACTGTTTTCAGCGTTAGCAGACTATGTTAATTCTACTGCCTACCTTTGGGACAAAAGACAGGTAAATTATTTGAGACCAAATAATGTATAGTGGTACTAATATAGTATCTGATGCTTCTATCTTACCTTTCTTTGTGTTTGTGCTTGATCTTTGGAGAACAAATTTGTATGAATACCAATCTGATGAAGTTGATAGTTACATTTTTAAAATGCTGTTCTATTTATTGATAAGTACAGAAAAAAAAGTTTTGAAAAATTTGCTTTCATTAAAAAATGTCTTCTATGAAATCAACAAGTAGGATCAACTTCACTGGTTTTCTTGACTTACAAAGCTGTCTTTTCTTTTAGATTATCCTTTTTCTCTCAACCTGCGAGACACTTGGCTTTCAGCCTAGGGAGTTGCTGGATATTTTTGCTGAGAAGGTGACAGAAGACCCTGAATTCCTTAACTTGAAAAACCTTTTGATTGTTCTTCGAGTGTATTCACGACTCAACTATGTTCCCAGAGTCCAAAAGCATCTGTAGGTTTTCATTGAGAGTGCCCGATAATATGTTACATAGTCATTACAGAGTAATGTATGGCAACTAGTATTTGGTTTTATATGTGAAAGAGCTCATAATCCTGTTTCATTAATCTGTAAGGTAAATTGCTGTGTCTTTTCACATTTTTTCTGAATATGATTTTTTTTTTCTTTAACTGAAAATGAAGACCTTGGTTCTAGACTGACCAGGCTGCTAAATCTGTTGATAGGTAGCTGTATCTTCAAAGTAAGAATCAAATGCTAATGTGAGATTAACACAAAATACAATGATACAAGATAATAAAGATTTCCAAGTTGTATTTTTGTTTGAAATAATGTATTTTATATAGCCCTATTTGTGTTTTGAGATACTTTTCTTCTGCTTTTGGAAAAGGTTTTTTGAGACTCTTCATAGCTGCTTGAATAAGTGCCTGCCTCAGATTTCCAACACAGAGCTGCTGAAGGCAGTGTATTCACTTGGCATCTTAGGATATCTTCCCCACTATGCACTTGATGTGCTGCTGCAAAAGGACAGCAAGGATGAACTTATACTGTCAGGTCAGACCTTACGTTGTCATGTTCTTGTTTTAAACAGGATGTCTGTCTGTGTATGTAATTGGTGGTAACTGTGTTAAATGATTCGAAATTAAAGAACACAAAGATGATTAATATTAAATTTGAAGTCCTCAAGACAAAGTTAATGTAGTGATGGTGATCTGAGTGACCTGGGCCTGCACTAGGGAATCAGGCTTATTGTCTTGGGCTCCATGGTGGCAATAGTTTAACAGTAGGTGTGCAGTTAAATGGCAAGAGGTGAAGATGGGATTTGTGGAAATGATAGAAATGTGTAAGGGACAGGAGTTCTATAGTCAATAGATTTTCAGGCATTTTTAAAAACATAGGAAGTCTTAACCTTTGCAAACTAACTTTAGTACTTGGAATCATGAGCACAAGTGGGATTTGGAATGCTCTGAGTTATAATGAGGTCCTTGGAATGGTTTGTAGAAGAATTTGGTTTCCACATTACAGTTTTGTACAGCTAGTAGAGCAATCAAGTCGAGTTTGCTGTGCTAGAACAGACTACAAATGATAATAAAATGAAAAATTCTGTGGGATAATACATTGTATGTAATATTTTTTGTATCCTTTTTCAGATGATCTTAAAGAACAAAACGCAATGATGCTTCGCTGTGTGAAAACATGTATGGAACTTGACAGCCCTTCTTTCACAAAGCCTGCATTTGTGCTGACTGAGAATTCGTCCTCATTAGTATCTGTTAATCTCAGAAAGGCTCAGGAGACACTGATAAAACTTCTGGGAGGCAAGAACATGTTTCGGCAAAATGTTCAGCTGCCATACAAATATCATATTGGTACGAAGCTATATAACTGTCATATTATTTTTAATATGGATTTATAGTCCCCAAAGTAATAAGATGGTAATAAATTTGCATAGGGTGCAAGTGATTAGAAGTTTAACACTTTGAAGATACAGTCTTTTAACAAATGATGTCATTGATTGGTGAATCTACTTTTTATTATGCTTCTGCTAAAGTTTTTAAGTCCATTTACTAAACCTTTTATGATTTCTCTTTACAAAATGCTTTGGAATTTTTTTAGGCATCAGCAAGCAGATGTTAATTGTACCTAAATCCAATGTGGTCAGCTTTGAGAGAGTTGACATTTTAATACAAGTCATGTTAGAAACAAAGCCAAACAGCAGCTGCCTTTTGTTCTCTTGTTTCTTCTCTGAAGTTCTGGCTAAGATTTATGCTCTACTTTCATTTATGGAATGGGATATGACCTTCTTTTGGTTTCCCTTATGTTTTGATATTGCCTTTTTTTTTTTTTTTTTGCCAGCCACCCAGCTTACCAGTTTTTCTGTACTAGTAATAATATTATTCCTAAGTATTTCTAATGAGGAATTGGATTTAAGGAAAATCTGAGTAGGTGTGACAGACTGTGATCAAGAGTAGTTTCTTTAAATGATGATTTCACTCCATAAACTTAAATCTGCAGTTTCCAGAAACAAATTTATTTCTTCTTGAGATAGGCAAGCTTTAACTTTGTATTTGTTGCAGAGAGGGAAAAGCTATCAGTAATAATTCAATTATTAAGAGAACAGCAATTAGAAACAGACCAGTGGTGGTGTCTATTAACTTTTTCAGATGAGCTGTTCATTTGAAAACAATTTGAACAATTAATGGGTTCAAATGAGAACATTAATTTTAACCTCTTGCAGAGTTAAATGTTTTGTTGTTTTGTTTTCAGATTTTGAAATCAGAATGGATTCAGACAGAAAGAAAGTGTTCCCCATAGCTGCAACAGATGATCATCCTGACTCACGTGTTCAGAGGTGTCTTTTTTTGACTGAATATTTTTTCTAGCAGGCTAGTTTTATTTGCATGTGTCCCATCCAGTTACTTCTTTGGTTCACTGATTTGCAGAAGCAAAGTAGATAACTCAGTTGTTTTCTGTGCTTACTGGAATATGCAAAAGTTGCCATGCCAGTGCAGAGCAACAATCCATCCAGCTCAATACCTTCTTCTAACAGAGGCTAACACTTAACATTTCAGAGAAGGAGGCAGGAAACATCGCAGTGATCTGATACTCTCGTAATGAATGCAGGTAGCAATTTTTTTAAAAGTCTTTGTCCAATTAAGCATTCAGTTGTTCTCTCAAGTCTCAAAAATTTGCATCTCAGTGGTATGTTATGACAGTTAATTCAGCTACTGAAATATAATTTGAATAAAAAGGATCATCATATCCACATTTTAGGTGATTAATTTAATCTTGTGTAGAAGAATGACCTCTCAGTAACTGAAGCAGGACATACATCATTAAAGTAATGCTTAAGCAGAATTGGGTAATACTTAACATTTGTCTGCTGGATCACTGCACAGCAATGTATTTTGTACAGTTTGCTTTTTGATAAAAGAAGAGCTGGTGAACTGTGTAACAGAAACTCAGTGTTCCAAGGCATTCAGCTTTCCTCACCCTTCCAAGCAGGTTTTTATGGCAGGAAGTGGCTGATTCTGAATATCATTAGCAAAGAATCAAAGTAAATGCAGAATCTGTCAAATTAATGGAGAATGTTGAATGATCTATTTTCTTCCCATTGTGGGAGAAGTGGGGATCTAAGTACTTAATTCTGATGTAGGTATTTGGGTAGATGCTGGTGCCTGTGTGAAGCTCATGGAAGAAGAGTCTAAGTTACTTGAATCTGAAGAAGGAAGAGGATGATGACATTTGTGCAGTCCTGATATTTTTGCCTACCAGAAAGACACGTGTATATTCTGCAGTGTTAACGGACATCATTGAGTCATTGTCTTATAAATGATTATTCTGCATTTGTACAGTGAAGTATTCCCTACTGTTCTTGGTTGCAGGCTGGCTTTTCTGTTTGCTCCTATGTCTGCCTTCTGTCTGGGCACAGCACAGCCCCAGGGGAAGCTGGCAATGAAGAAGCGGCATCTAAATAAACTGGGCTATCATGTGATTCTGGTAAGAAGAGTCCTGTTACTGTCTGTTTTGGTCCTGTTATCAGCACAGTGATGAGTATGTTTGGTAGATGAGGCCTTGTTCTACAAAGCATAAAGGTTCACCAGGAATGGTGGACTTTATCCAGAGTGATAATTGTGTGTCATTTCTAGTTAGAGGGTAGTGGTGGTGTCACTAAGGGAGAAAGGAGAGAGGAGCTCTAAAAGACAAGGTACTACTTACGATTATCAGTAAATAAATAGTTGAGGGGAAAAAATCAAGCCATGAATTGCTTTGTACCTAAGAAACCTATGTGTCTTTGGCTTATTTCCCTGATTTTTGTAGAATAAATGATTCAAGCAAACTTTATTTCAGAATACAACAATTTCCTGTGGCCTTCTCATCACTGAGCACTTGGTTTGTAGGACAGGGTAGTTTGGACAATAGAAATAATGTACTTTTTCCTTTTCCTTTCTTACAGATCCAGAACAAGAAGTTTCAGGAAATGACAAATGAAGATGCAGTTGAGTTTTTGAAAGGAAAAATTTATTCAGAAGATGCTTTCTCTTTTCCTGAAGCAACTGTGAAGGATAATAATTAAAATAAACTAAGTTTTGGGTCTTCTGATTTCTCTTTTTCCTGTGTAATTACTGGAAGGATTTTAACAGAAGAGATAAATAGTTTTATTCACAACTGCCTGCTCCACCCTATTACAGAGTAAGAAAATTTTGTGAAATGAGCACTGCCTGCTGATAGTGAGGGTTTTCTTTTGTGAAGTGGGAGCAGATTTTCTTTAGTGGAAGGAAATAATTAATCCAAAAAGCACCCTGACATCTATTGCTGTTACAGTGTCTTGATTTAATCTGTACTTTTCTTCCCCTCCCGCATGCCCCTCATCAGATTTCTCTTTTCTCTTGAGCTTAATCAGGGAAAAGATGTAACTATGTCAAGTACCAGTGGAACCTGGCCTGTAACTAGGCACTAGAAGAATTCCCTCTCAACATCCTGTACAGTTCTTTATGCAGAACTATATATGGTAAATCAGTAAATAACTAAGCCTAAGTGGTATATTAAAAGATCCAGTTATGTAGAAAGTTTTTGAAAAAATCAGTCTCGCTCAGTTTTCAGAAGTTTAGGCCAGTAATGGTTCTGTTTGCTGTGTGCTTTTTCTTTTGAACCCTTTGCTTCACTGCTACTGTAATAGATTTTGATACTTCTCACTACAAGAGCACAGATCTGCTTTGCCTTTATAAACTGAGTCCCGTTCTCTGTTTCTGATGTTAGTGTCTCTACTGCTGTTCAGAGAGGTGTTGCAACACTCAGATTTGTTTGTTACACACTGTGATGCATCTCCACTGACCTGTTACGTAGTGGTGCAATTGATTGTGTTGTCAGTGTTCTAGAACTGCAACGCAGCTTTGGACCTTTGATAGAAAGAAGCAGAGTGAACTGATACATCTTTTCCATTCGTGGTAACATGTAACTGATAAAATGCATTTTGTTCTGCTGGAGTTGCTGAAGTTGCCGGCAACAGCTTGCTTGTTTCTGCAATGTAATCAGATCTTCACTCACAATTTTACTGTAGCACAGTCACAGGCCCATGGGCATGAAGGGAAACAGGGAAACAGCAATACTTTCTACAGTGACTGTGTGCTACCTAACCGTGGTGCCCTTGCTTCACTTGCTAAGCTACAAGCACTGTGTTCTTTGTCTTTCTAAAGTAGCATGGACACATGGTTAAGGCACTACAATGATGATATAAAAAAGGTATTACAGTAATGAGATAAGGTGGAAAGAAACAATATGCTTAGAAAAATTCACTGCCCAACTTTTTGTGGGACATGTAGATAGAATATGGTGCATATTTGTGAAGGAAGCAGTGCAACCAAAGCAGCATTGTCACCGCTCTCTGGCATAAAAAGCAGAGAGCTGTTCAGCATTTCAGTCTCTGAAATGCAGCACATGCAGAAAACAGATTTGATGCAATTGTAGAACTTAACAGCCAGAGCAGAGGTCACCTGCTTGACTTGATGAGAAGTTTGTTATGCTCCCTTTTTGGGTCTTCTGCTTTGAGGAAGCATTGTCTGCGAAGCAGAGTGGTCAGTGCCATTCTGTTGTTCTGAGCTGGACTCATGGTCTCAGCCTGCACTGGAGGATGTCTGAAATATTCTGTGCTGGGTGGCCAGGTAGTACACGGAGCTGTGTTTGAGAAAGCACTTGGTGCTGTTCGAGCTGGAACCCTGCAAACCAATGCTGCAGTGTCAGCCATGGCTCTTGCCTGGGCTGGGGAGCTGCTTCCTTGAGCTACTCTGAGCTTTTCAGTTGGGTCCTCAGTCGTAGGTACATAACTTCAGGGACAGAACACAGGCAGAGGCGCCAGCAGCCTGGACAGAATTAGCCACCAGCGGGCACAAAATGGCATAGCACGTTATTAAATTAGCTAATCACTATATATTCTTTCTTTCTTAAACACCTTGTGAGTAGGTAGAAACTTTAACAAGCAATGTGGTAGTAGCCTGCTGTAAGGATCACCTTGCTTACTAAAATTTCTTGCTCTGTGCTCTCTCAATAATTTATGTCATTCCTATGTCATCTACACTGATTCAGAGTTCCAAGCAGTATGTAGCTGCTGCCAGAGACTTCAGAGCTGTGGGTTTCTTGGATCTTTACATATGCTAAAAAGCTAGTCTGCTGAAAATAAACCCAGGTTTTTCAGGTGTCCAATTCACGTAGTAAGGAAGATCCAATCCCCTGTTCTGTGCATTACAATCTATATTTAGAATACCATTCTCCTGTCCTGAATCATTATTAAAATTAGTGGGAGACTCACAATGAAGATCAGCAATAATTTTTTTGTGTCTGTAATTATGGGGTTTGTCACTGCATGGAGTGCTTGGTGTGAAAGGTGCAAAATCCCCCTTTTTAAGCCAAACAGGTACAAAATGGATGATTTTAGCTGACCTGCCAGTGAGGCTAACTGGAGATGTAATCTGCCTCTTTTTCTACCATTTTCACAGTCTGCCTGCAGATTCGGGAACATGTGTTTCTAACCTTTATTCACACTTGGAATGCTTTGTAAGTGCAGTGGCTGGAAATTGTTTCTCAATGAGGAGTGAGGAAAAAGGAAGCTGTATATAGTTCATACAGTTCATACAGTCCACGAGTGTATCTAATTAATGGATGGAACCCACACATTTGCTGTGATGTTTGACTGACTAAAGGTATTTCAAGGGGGTACTGAATCTGTAGCAAGCCAAGGCTCTCAACTCCATGTGAAATGAAAATAGGTAATTCATTAAGTAAACTAAATTGCTGAAGCAGGGGAGGATTTTCAATGAATTGAAGGCTTGTTAAAGAAAGTTTAGGGCTTAGAGTAATTATATACCAATCACTTAAAGACAGTGACTCAGCTGCACAAAGCAACCATATATTTGACCAGACTCTCGTAGGAAGGTACTATATTTTATTCCAGGGCCACAAAGAAATCACAAAATTAGAAGCATATCTTTCCTTCACTCTAAGCGATGAAATACGGGACCTAAGTATTTGTCCTGATCATCTCAAAGAAAGAGATGCTGCCTTTTATGATTCCTGGTTTTTACATGCTGTTTGCTGTTAGACATTATTTCATTCATAAATCTTGTCTTATTACAAAACAGTAAAATGCCATGATAAAGCTGGATTATCTGGTAATTTTTTCCTTGAGAATAATGCATATACTGTTCATCCTGTGAAATCTCCACATCATCTGAAGGCTATACATACAAAAGGGTGGCAAGGTTAGATCATTGTCATATATCACACAATCAAAAAGAAAACATTAAGAAAAGGATTTACAAATGTAAGTTATATAGCAAATTTCACAAGGATCCATGATAAGCATTGCAGGATGTGTGAACAGACCTAAAATGAAAGCAAGAAACAGGCAGAAGATGTGGGCTGCAAGGGTCAGGAAGGTTCTTGCATTAACAGAAAATACACTGGTATCATCTGAGTGAAAATGAAACAAATTTCGTGAATTAATGCAAAATGAGAACAGTGAGTATTTGGAAAAACAAAATTTCTCCATAAACATGAAGCCGGATTTGCAGACCCTAATGATCTGCAGTTCTCTCCTGCTTGGATTTTTCATGTCTAAAACTACTTTTGAACCATAACTCCAGCCTTCTCAGGGTATGAAATTTTCCGGCCACTCATTTCACAAGAACAGTCAGGAACTCTCTTGAAAATTTCCACCTTGGTCTCAAAACTATTTCATTGCAAGAGTGTGATTTTTGTTAAGAAATCAGAATCTAAATAAAATGGATCTTGATTTAGAGCCTGTTTCTCAGGTATTGCAACTGTTTCTGCATGGACAAGAGGTTGAATAATGCTATGTATGCAGAGACCTAGAGCTGCGGCTCTGGTTAATTGGTAAAGCCAAGAAAATACTAGGACTTCCCTCAAATTGGCTTTTTCCCCCTCTCTGATCATTGCAGTAAGTATTATAGTATAGTGCCATTTGTTAATGTTGAGCTATTCTCTTTGCACGCAAATATCAATGCACCTAAGTTTGCATGAATGAGGTTCCAGTTTCAGTATCTCTTTAGTGACACTAGAATATTGGAATTAAAATAGAACTGCAGGTGTTTTGCAGAGATCTAAAAAGGTGGAACATTCACTTCTAGGTGAAATGTGCTGAAATCAGTCATTTCAGAACAAAAACAGAGCCATAGTTATCTGTTGGTTGTGACATGCATACTTTTAAAGGGACTATGGTACTTAAGCATAGGCTTTACTGAACATATAAATCTTGTGGTATTGAGGTTTTTTTCTAGTAACCACAGTGGTTTTAGTTCATCTCTTTTAACTGATGCAAATATAATGAGATTCTGAACTATGTTTAAAATCAGTCCTTCTAGTTGTAGCAGGTTCCTCCCCTTTTTTAGTATTTCTGGGTAACAACAGTATAAATTGAAAGTATATGAATGTGGTGGCAACTGTAAATAGCCACCCAGAAACAAGAAGGAGAATTTGTATTTGTCTGCAGCGAAAGTCCTTGTGCCCACTGATAACCAGCGAGCTTTTTCTTTCATCCTGTTTCCTCTCTCCAAAAATGCTCCTGTGAGTACTCCAGTAACATTGTTGCCATGGCACCTATTCAAATCTAGATAAGCTCTTGCTTTATGAAGCAAGATGAAATTGTTTTATAAGCAGGAGAATTTATTTTCACTTTTCACTGCTATAGGTAAGGGACTCTATCCATGCCTACAGACGGGCAATTTTAACTGAACACTCCTGATTCTTGAGTAGGTGCCATAGTTTATTCTTATCAGTTCAATCCATAAAGGGCACTTCCTAAATCTTCTGTATTTCCCTGTTTGATTTTCATGGTACAGATTTTGCTGCACATAAGATGTCACCACCTGTGCTCGATCATAGTTTAGAAAAGTGGGGAAGTGTGTGGAGACCGTGGGGAAAGGGGGAGTGGCTCCTCAGCTGGTTTAGGTTAAAGTCAGGGTACTACAGCAAATATACACCAGCTGAGGCAGTGGCTCTACAACTTCAAAGCAAAAAACTTCGAGTGTTAAATGAACACAGTTTTCTCATTCTGCAGGAGGGAGCAGCTAGTGAATTGGCCTCTGACTATACTGAGGCTGGTGTAAATAGCAACAATTGTCACTGAAGTCTTGATTTGTGCTGACACAGATGAGATGTGATTCAGGAAATATACAATGGCCTGTTGTGGAGGAGCCCATATTTGAATTGTCATTCACATAATAAAAGACTATTTAATCTTTTAAAATATATATATTGAAGACCAATACTGGGTGGTCATTTACCCTTTGTGATTGCTCAGCAGTTAGATATCAGCTTTACCAGAACAACAGGCAGTTCGTTGGACACTCAGAACTCTCCAGAAAAGACAAAAAAACCCCACATCCCTTGCACACTTCATTGGATGGGGGAAAAAGGGGGCAAAGATGATGCATTTGTATTTCTTGGTTTAGAATATGCTTAATTTTGCCAATGAATGATTTGTCCCAGCGACATGCTATCTTCTAAATGAATCCTCAGTCTGGGTCACTTCTGTATAAATGTAAGGAACATGATGGAGATCTGAAAAGATCACCCCAAGACAGAAGTAAAGTAGACAAAAAAAAAAGTGTGTGCATGTGCGTTTGGAGATTTGCTCTGTGTCAGTCTGTGCTCAAGGAGCAGTACAAAATGGTCAATGCCTCACTGATGTCAGCAAGAAGACTTTCTTCTCAGAAGGCAGTAATCCCCCCAAAAGGTAGTACTGAGGAGGATGAAGGCGGGTTCAATTTCTGCTGATGCAGAATAAAAAAAGAACTCTCCAAAATTTCCACTGTAGGTTTGATATTTATTTGCTGAACCTAATAACTCAGTATTTGAAGGGGAAAAAAGAGAAAAATAAGGTATCAAAACCACTCTCTCTGAACAGAGATAAAATGATTTGACACTAAGGTAGTAGTCAGAGACATGTGGAATCTGACTTCAGTGCCCTGCTTGCCACTGCTTATCTGTCTGCTCGCAGGAAGCCACTGAGAAAGTCCTTGGGGCACACCCAGATTCCTGGTTCTGCACCCATCTTGTTAGTGTTTGACTCCAAGGAATGCCTTGCTTGGCAGCAGAGGCACAGTTCCAGCACAGCCAGGTGCTCAGGTGAAGTCTGTATTCCTTGTCTGTATTATGGGGACGCCCCCATGTTGAGTTGCTTGGATTTATGAGCTCTCCCAGGCAGAGTTGGCTGATGTTTCAGATCTACTCCTCATACAAAGAGTAGAACCAGTTCAGACATGAGAATGGAGAAAGTCTTGGCTGCCTTTGCTGAAGAACCCCAAAGCTCATGACCGATGCAAGCCAGGTCAATAGCCTTACTGCAAACCTACCCAGCCATGCCACACAGCAAGCACTTCAAAGCTACACAACCCAGTCCCTTACTCAGATACAATTAGCAGCAATTATTTTTAACAAAATCACGCACCAAAATACAAGCTGTTTCTACTGCATGTCACATCCATCCACACACATCACAGTTCAAACCCGGCTTACAAATTCTTTTAGGCTCATTTGCAAAAAATACAGTGGAAATTCTACTGACTGTAAGTTGCGCAGAATGGACTTGTTTGGTTCAGGCAAGATCCACTTTGAGATCTGTCAGGTACTATTGACCTCATTAATGACCTCTGAGATTCTTCAGGGACATTATAAGCATTTTTAACAGTTTCACATGGTGGTTGCAGGGTCGGGAGCATTAGTCCCCTTGCATGTCCACACATGTATGACTACATGCACACAAACAATACATTTACGCTCAGCAGTGCTGGCATTGCACAGAAAGCTCAGTGTGTGTGTCATTGTTGATAGAATGAAGGACAAAGGTTAATAAGAACATGTTTTACAGCTGCAAAAGCTAATTACTTAATATACAGTGTATATTGTTTGCGTTTAAGAAATCGTATGCAAGCACATTCACATCCTAATCACAAAGTATTTTAGTGCCTTTAACAGAACTCATTAAAAATAATCTTGGCTATTCTAGGATACAGTGCAGTAAGCTTGTTTTTTAACCATTAAGCAATAATAGAGACTTACGTGCTGTCCTTTACAGTTCTGCTAGTAGCAATAATATAATACTAATTTATTTATATACAAAGGTAATTATTTTATTTAAAAATACAAGCCAGATTTTTAATGTTACATGACGTCTTCTTTAAAAAGGCCTAATTAAAATAAACAGTGCGTTACTTTGACAGCTAAAGCTTTACAAGAAGTTTTTTTTCTTCACAAAATAAAGGATCCTTGCCTAATTCTTGCCCACTCAGAACATCAACACAGGATCAAACACTTCTGCAAATTCTTTCCCCCTAGAGCAATACCTTTGAAATCATGAGTTCTAATCATGTCATCAGAAGGTAATCTTGCAAAGGAAAGTTTTCAGGGATGGAGAAGGTGAATTAAAAAAACCTAAGTGCTTTTTCTGACAGTGGATTCAAGCACATTAAAATCTATGGGCAAATTGAATCTTCGATCAAACTACAAGAGCAATATTCTGCAGCCAGCCTTGTATGTGTGGACTTGGGGTTCAGCAATTTACCATTGCACTTGAAAAACACTGCTAATACTTTTTAAAGTTAAATTCCACAATCCTTATGCAGAATAATTTTCCATAGGAATGGTGTTTACATAAGGATTGTAGGACTTTGTGCCCAGCTCCTTGTAAACATGATCATCCTTAACCCTTAGAACAGAACCAGAAGAGTTTGTTACCTTTTAGTAAAGAAGGATAAATATCATCTTGAATTCAGGCTGTATGTTAAAGCTCAAGGTCTTTAAGCAGTGATATTTTGCTGTCTAAAGGATGAAGTAAAAATAACCATTCAGGCCGCCTGTTATTAAGGAAAGACAATTCAGTACCAACATTTTTCTTTCCTGGTTAAAGAAAATGGTGTCTGAGGAAGCTGCTCTGCCAGGCTAATTACAGCAATACAGGTTTTGTCAGCTTGGTTCCGTCCGCTTCCATAAGGAGCTGCTTGCTCAATGGGTACTTGAAGCTCCTCTCTGATAAGAAAGCTGTCTAAAAGCTGCATCACAGGACTTGTGGAGAAAGGGCAGGTGTTATTTCCCACACTGACACAACACACTGTTTTTTACAGTTGTGCTCAAATACGTGAGTATGCTTGTATATAAATGCTATAAAATCTATTGAGACATCCTTGCAAGTGTCTGTAAATGTGTATTTCTTGAAATTGCTAGATCATGTGCCAATAGTCAAATTAGTTCCACTAAGATAAAGCTTATGTACCCTGTGTCGCTTGATGATCTGCAGGACATTTAAGGTTGGCTTAATGGAACTAATTTTAAGGTTTGATAGTAATGTCATTCTAATCTAGTGTATGTCGGCTGGAATTCTTCCTGGTTTGTGATTATTTTAAAGTCCCAAATGTAAGGTTAATGGGGTGTTTTCAGTGTAATATCAAAGAAAGAGAGAGAACAAGGAAATGTCAGCAAGATGACTCTAGAACAAAATTGTTGTAACTCAGCACAGTTTCCAGTATACTCCCAGTTATGCTAGGATTGTTGCTGGAACTAATGAGGTTTGAGAACACTTAGCACTATCAAGTCACAATGGAGTCCAGAGACTTTCAGTAAAACCTTTCTATAACAGAGCTGTGGAAGCTGAGGGCTTGGAATACTGAGAGGAACAATGATTCACACTGCAGATCACACAACATACTGCTGAATACACAAATGCTACAGAATTATGGCTATATATAGAGAGAGATATATTATATAAAATTTAATCTTGAAGAATGAATTGGAATATTTTGAACATTGCTCACAAAAAAACAGAAATCTTTTTGTACTCACAGAAAAAGACAATACCTATAGAATATGCTATCTCCTGTGACAAGACAATAGGAAACAGAACTGTCAATTCATTGTGTGCTTCCCCCAAGTAAAACTACAGTGATAACCAGAGGATATTTTAGTAAAACAGCCAAATTATCTACCCCCTCTTCAGTGGAGCACAAGACTAGGATTTAAGGCAAGTTAGTCTGCTACTGTTTTGACCCTACTGAGTGATGATTCTGTTTTGGACACATACGGTGAATTTTCTGTAGCAATGAGAGAAGGGAATTTACCGGAGGATGATTTTCTCTGAATCAAAATGATGATTTAAAAAAATGTTGATCGTGTTGAATTCCATCTCGTTTAGTTAAGTTTTTAGTTCAGTGTGGGCTTTAGCTGTGAATTGGGAAAGCTTGACATGATGAACTGATATTTGTGGAGACACACACGTGTGTACATTTTGTTGTCTTTTTAACAAGCTCTTTGTCCTTGAAAGTAACATGCAGCTCAGTAGGGAATCTGGGTGCAGGCAGCTACCAGGATCAAACTCACTGCTGTATGATAGTTGTTTAAAACATGTGGTATGCTTCAGTATGCAATCTTTAAGCAAAACAGTTCTAGCTTGTGGCTGTTGCTACAGACTGTATGCAGATAAGTCACAAATAGCTGAGCATATGTGTGGTGCAAGGTTAAAACAATAACAAGCAGGTCGAATCATTCAAACACTGGAAATCACTTTGACTCCAGGCCAAAAGCTTAGCTGGAGATGATATCAGTATGGGATAAAAAGAGGATAAACTAACAGGCTTAGCAACCAGCTTGTTGGAGTCAGCATATAGTATCTATACTTCCAGCAGTAGAGCAGATGGTCATATATTTAAGGAAGCACCAGACAGGGAGTCAGGAGATCTGAATTCTATTCCTGGCTCTGCAGCAGTGTTCCTATGTCACCTTGGGGAGTCACTTTTTCCCCCTTTTTTCTTAATCTTTTAAGTAGTGGAAATAATATTTGCTTGTCTAACAGGGCAGTTGAGAGGCTAAACTGATGCTGAAAAAAAATGCTCTGAAGCTCTGAGAAGAATGTATGGAAGACATGCAAAATAAACTTGTTTGGAAGAAAGGACACCACATGGTTTCATGTGGCATGTTTGTGCCGCACATTTACGACCTTTCCTCTCCCCAGAAAGTGCCATGCCTTTTTGCGCACAATTTTCGAGGAGAGAATAAATGGATTAAGCTGCCTACAACATTTGCTAGAAAGATAAGCAGCTTCCAGTAAGAACCTGACCAAAGAACAGACTTTATTACTGAGAGAGACATTATTTATGCCCAAGAGGGCAATAGGCTTGTTGAAGTTAACTGTTCATCCCAAGATATTTTTTCGCATTGGTGGTGGAATAATGTCTCTAATGGCTTTTATTCTGAACTCAGAAGTGCTGCTTGCAAGCTGAGCATAAGTAGAAAATGAAGTATTGTCTCTTATGAGCAAATCTGCTGAAATCCAAAAAAAGTCAATTTCTTAAATCGGAGAAATGTCCATGATTATTTGCACAGGACTTTCATCTAAAGCCCATTAAAATCAACTAGACTTCAAAAGAATCCAAATCAAAAAAGACCTAGCAAGCAACTGTCATTTCTTCTGAATTCTACACCCATTAAGCAAAATGACTCTATCTATCTATCTATCTATCTATCTATCTATCTATCTATCTATCTATCTTCATAACTATTTGGCATCATAGGAGTGATGTTTTCACCACAGAATAAACAGCTTCTGCTTTCAACATGAAGGTGTAAGCTTTGAGCAGGAGTTGAATTTTAGCGCTAATTGTAATTTGCTCCATTTCTCTTGATGCCTCCATTTTCTTTTGTTCCTAGATTCTGAGTCCCTGCAAGGGACTGAACC
Organism: Struthidea cinerea; assembly: GCA_013397865.1. Taxonomy (NCBI): domain Eukaryota; kingdom Metazoa; phylum Chordata; class Aves; order Passeriformes; family Corcoracidae; genus Struthidea; species Struthidea cinerea. The sequence goes on along the minus strand of VZTI01001000.1, from coordinate 269,653 downwards.
CCAGTTCAAAGCCAGGACTATTAGAAGGGCACAGACAACACTGCAGAAGTCTTAAAAACATTAGTCTGCCTCATAGCCATGGTGGAGACAGAGGAAACAAAAGCAAAGTTTATCTGAGCAGATGTCCTGAGTGTTAATATGAACTTCCAATATGAATTTGTTTTGCTGATTCCTCACAAATGAAGCTGCATCTAAGCCTGTAAACTTGACTTCTTTCAGCTCTTCTGGAAGTCATTGTGGGTTGGATATCTACATGGAGAGAAATACTCAGCATTTTCAGGCCCAGGCTGTTGAGAAGGTTGCAATAAAACAGAAAGGGTCAGGTGTGATTTATGAAGAAGAGCATATTCTTCTCTTGCCTGCAGCCTGGTTTTGTGAGAACACACTTTTGAGTTAAGCTGTTCCTCTTTTATACTGGGACAGTTCTGCTGCCTGTTTTCTTCAAAACAGCCTTGGTAAAAATGTAAGAGGACTTCATACTTTGATGAGAAAAATCTATAAATATCCCACAATTACAGTATGGTATCAAGTCCATTACGTACGTACACAAACTGACTTACTGGAGTCTCTGCACCCCAAATCCATGCAGTTTTCTTCATTAAATAACCACAAAATAGTTTTAAACCAAGAGAGACAATGAGGGAAACAATTTCTTTCTGAAGAACTGTGTCGTATGTCTAATTGCAGTCTACAAATATTTACTCTTGCTATGTGAACTAAACAAGAAATTAAATATTTCAGATAGTAACCAGCCCACTTTTTTTAATATATAACAAAAATGCTCTTTATGACAGGGTAGAGTAGTTAGTCTGTGGCCAGAGACTGATCTGGACCAACTGAGAGCGGTTTAGATGAGACCCTTATGTCCCAATATTTCCCTTTTACAGGAGCGTTGATTGTTCTTTCATGTCCTCTTTTAAGTTAGGTAAGTGGTAGAATTGCAGCTAAGAGGTCACAGAAGTGTTCCATAAAGGCTGAAACACAAAAAGAAAGAGAGTAGGGATGCAGCTTGTTTCGCCACTGTTTTTCTGTTCTTCCCTATCACCATGATTTTTGTAAGCTAATCTTCACGAGTTGCTATAGATCTTGCAGGTAACAGTTTCTCTAAATACTACCAATTTTGTCACAAAACATTTTCAAAGATAGAAAGGTGACACAAAGAAAAATGTTCTTAGTTCTTACAAAAAGTGTTCCAGTAAGAATGTTGCTAATTGTGTTTGTGTTTTGGGGTGTCAAAGAGACCTTTAAGAACTAAGAAAAAGTAGAACTATTTACAAGTGAAGTTAATGATTCATCAAGGGCAGGTTGCCTTCCAGGATAAATATAGTCGTGTATTATAATTGCACAAATTACATGTTCAGTCCAGATCTATCCTCCTCTTCTTTAGTCCTGCACTGTCAGTGCTGGGTTCTTTGCACAGAGATGTGGCTTTCTCTTGGGATCATCTTTTCTCTGGGGATACTAATTCCTGGAAAATTCAGCTTGAAATTGCAGTATGACAGGTGAGTGTGAACAGGGTTTCATGAAGAATTGTGCATGCAGTGAAATTCACAGAAACTCTGTAAGAATAATAATAACAATTATGAGCTGAAAAATGGACACAGAGTTACTAAGCTGTAAGCATTGTAAGACTGGGAAAGAAATCATAAAGATGGGAAATGAAGAATGAGTGAATCAAATCAAAGCCAACAAAGATATAGCTACAGCAGTAGGAGCCACAGAATGGCCCTCAAATACATCTCAGGATGCTCTGTTTCCATCAGTTGAAATTAATTTGGCTTAGCCTCTTTCATAATGAACTTTGAAACCAGATGCTGCAGGAGTAAAATGCCTTTTCTGAGTATAAAGCAAGGGGTATGACTGAGCAAAATGATATCTGTCAATAAAAGATAGATTAGGTTATGTGAAAAAGATAGTGAAGCCCAGTTGGAAATCTGTAACAATTACCAAAAAAAAAAGCTAAGGAAGTTATTCCAGACAAGCATCACTCCAAGGTGTTCAGACAATGAGATTGTCACTTTTTTTTATTACTGATTAATGTTTTCAAAAGTATGAAATCTTTAGTTTTGCTTTATTTTCCATTCGCAGTTCCACTTCAGAAAATGAGTGATGTAAAATTATGCTGCATGCCTATCTAAACTATTTTTGTTTTATTCACCCTCAACTTTAAAGGAATGATAGGCAGCTGGGATTTGCAGGGTGGGCATGAACATAATATGGAGGCCACCTATCCACATGTAAGTTTATACATGGAATTTTCTAAAGTATACAGAGAAAGCAGTCCAGTGCTGAATGCCTCTAGATGAATTATGTCCCTAGAATATAGTCATAAAAAGGACAGGAAACCAAGCAATACCTACAGCAAGTAAGTTCCTTCATAGCATACCCATGCAGCAGCTCTCCTGGAAAATCTCCTAGCAGAGCATACAGAGCCACTACTTAAAATGTGTTATTTCTTTGGATAATATTTAGTCTTCAGATTTGTATCAGAGATGCAGTTAGAGCCTGATCTCAGTGAATAGAATTCAATGGATCCCTGCTAATGTATTCTTCATTTTTGTTTCTAATTATTGTCCAGAATTGAACCTGTTGAGTACTTGCATGGAATTTAAAAACAGGTATTAAATGGTCAGTGTGACTTTGGGGGGGCAGCACCTGCACAAAGACAAAATTACTAGTAATGCCCATTTTCATTGTCATCTTCTCTGTTTAACAATGGAACGAAATATCCCATCTATGAGCATCCAAGGACATGCAGCTTGTGCCGAGAACAGTCCTTTAATTTGTTGAGAAAGCTTAACTGTAGAATTTTAAAAACTGTAGTTCTCATAGGGTCATGTGGGCTGACGTTGCACTTCTCCACTGAGAAACTTAGTCCATAATCATAAACTAATGTATGCTTTCTAATCTTAGTTTACTATTAAAAATGGTTTGTCTCCACACTGGCTATTGTGAAAGGTTTATCAGTAAATAAGAGCTGGCCATCTGGCAGCAATCTGACTGTCTGGAATTTCTCTGATTTGGTGTAATTAAGACATAATGTCAATGAGGATAGAAAGATATTACAGGATATTGTTTCCTTTCCTGATAGACAAAGAACAAAGCAAGCCTAGGCATTTAGAGAGAATAAACTCTGAACTGCAGCTGAGATGTTTATTCTGCTAGCAAAGATGTTTATCCTGCATCTACAAGGTTTATTACAAGGATATAATGACTGTTGTACCAATCTGTACAACATGACTGTTGTGCCATTGCTGTGAGCAATGCAAATGTAATCATTTTGCCCCATAGATATGGGGCTATCAGCATCTCATAAACCAGTAGTAAACTGTCTGTTTTAACTATCAAGTTTTCAATCAGCAAAGGTGGTATTTTCCAGAGAGATGTAAAAAAAACCACAAATCCCCCTATTTCTCTGGGGATAAAGTGAACGAATAGTGAATTCTATTTGTATGTATATTAAGCTGATAATTGTACATTCCGGCATGGAAGCACAAAAGATGGCAGTTGCAGTTCAGAGGAATGAGAGCATATTATATTGATGACTATAATGACCACAACTTGCTTTTGCAACAAGAATTTCTGTTACAAAAGCTTTAAAATGTAAAATGTTCATTTTTTATACTTGTCCTGTAAAGAATCCATTGAAGTCACTAAAATAGACTGTGAAGCAGTAGTTTTTGGTTGCTAGCAAATAGGAAAGCTTCTAGGGTTCCCCATTCTATCTCATCAGTTGCGGGTAACTGGTCTCTCACCTTTGAGGAATGCAATGTAGTCATTAACACCCACTCCTCACTCTGAAACCCTTTCACTAGAAACATCACACTGGCTGTCAGTCCTGGAAAGCTGATCTGAATGAACACTGAAAAAAAAACCCAGAAATAACTACAAGGGCTTTTTAAATAGAACATACTGATCTGCCTTTTCTGCATTTCCATCCATTTTAATTTGTTCTTCGTAAACTTTAAAAACTTTCATCAGATTGAGCCTGTAGTAGATGAAAATTTCATGGGATCTCATGAAAATATATACTAAGACACTGGATTCTGTGTGTCTTTTCTAAAAATATAAAATGATAGATTTTGTACTAGAAATCTTTATTTCAAGTGAATTGAGTAGGAATATGCAGTTAAAGAGACAACAATATTCACTATTTTGGAATAAATTGGCTATTCTCATGACAAGCAGTTTGTGGACATCTCAAGTTCTTAGCAATGTTCATTTATAATGATGATCAAAAGTTTCTGCACGCTGAAATAAACCAGCCAAGCACAAAGTTAATCTGGAATAATTGAATAAGTCTCAAATGTGAGGGGAAAAAAAAGTGACATCAAATAAACATGTATTACCAATGCCCTCATTTTGGCCCTGGTCCTGCAAAGGCAGAAACACACATCAGGGTTCATGCAAGCAGTTGGCTTCTGTGAAGCTGGTATGGTGAATAAAGAACTGCCACTGGCAAGGAAGCAGAGTGGCTAATGCGCTAGCAACAGAGAAGTCGCATCACTCAGTCCGATTTGCAGCTAAAACATTCCACAGATTCATAATTCAGAGGTGTTTTTGTTGGAATAGCACTGTTACATGCTCTGTCTTCCTTCATGTAGAATGAAGAAGGAAGTCCTTTTGACTTATGAAATCACAGATAATTCAACAGATTTTAAAACTGATCTTGTTTCTCTACTGAATTTCCAGGGATCAGGTTTTGCATATTGTGCCAGAAACACTTCAGCAAGTCCAACATCTTCAGCTTCTTTGCAGTACTTTAATGGTAAGTAAAAATAACCACATGTGCCCAATGAGCAGAGCAGGGCCTTGGGCTTTAAAACAGATACGCATGTAGCTTAGGACAGGAATGAAGGTTAAACTAGAAAAAGCTTTATCTAACTTTTTTTTTCTCTTAGTGTAATGTGGAATTGCCCTTCTACTACCTGAAGGAATTTATGTGAAGAAGTTAGTTTCCTTGCATGGCTCTGTGAAAGTGCTGCTCCTTATCAGTGGTGCCTGAGTCAATGAAAACACTATGCCTGTGCTGCATGCTCTATAAACAGATGACTGGAGGGTTACAGGGACAATTTGAAGGAAAACTTCTTTCATTTGTTGACATACAACTACTCTATCTTTAATATATTTTTGTCATTCTGAAAACAGGGCTTCATTTGTGCATTTTTTTCTTCTCTGCACAGCTGGATTTGTGGAAGCCCCTACTGCCTGAACACGTCAGGGCTGGAGAAGACCTGCACATTAGGGTCCCAGCCCCTCTGGTGCAGGAGGTGAAAGACAGCTTAGAGCAGCATATGATCTCTTACAGGTACAATCTCTAATACCTTGACGGGGAAGGATGGCTCCAATAATCTTCCTTGCTATCAGAAAAGGACCAAGCCCTGTCTGATAAACAGTCAGCAAGTACTGGCAATAGGACCCAACCTTTGTTCCAAATGCCTCCAACTTACCTTGACCAGCTAAAGCAGACATGCTGTATGAACCTTTAAAATCACATGCCCCCCTGTCCTATTTATTTACCTTCCACCTGTCCTGGACTGTGAATTTGGGGCTGGAACATGAGACAGCCCAATCTGTCTCGTTTCCTGCTGTGGCTTTCTCAGTGGTCACTGAGAGGATGGCACTTGGATGTATGACTCAGTTTTTTAGTCTAAACTCAAGAGGCCAAGCCTGGTATAATCACTACTTATAGGAGCATGCTTTTCTCTTGGAGAGCGTGGATATTTGAATGAAAGGTCTTCTGGAGAGCCCGAAGGTTTAATCGGTGTCACTGCAGGGAAGCAGCCTCTAGGTCTCCTTTTCCCTTCCCCATCTCTTGTAGCTCCTCTGGTTTGGAGAAGAGACCTTTCAAAGTGAATGTTCAGCCACTTTCTTCGAAGCTTCATTTTTCTGCCCCTATCCCCTTCACCAGGCTGGTGAGAACTTCCTGGCACCATCCAGCCAAACAGAGACATCCCAGCTTGGGACACAGATCCCAGTGGCAGGTGTCCACTGTGCACACAACTGGGAGCCACAACATGCAAATGTTCCACGATGCATTATCATATCTACCCAGACATGTCTTTCCTAATTTACAACCAGAAGACCTAATCCAGATACAAAGAGTGTTTATAAAGGCAAATGGGATTAAATACAGTCCTGTTTGCATTTGGAATTGACTTTTTCAGGTAACCAGTAGCTAATTCAAATTAAATGTATTTAATATAAATAACCCTGTAGTCATTCAGAGCTGACGATAAATGGTCTATGGACATACACCAACATTTACCAGTCAAAGATGTGTTTAAGGAGGATTGGTGTCACTTCAAAGCTATTTTGAGTTAAAGCTGATCCTGACATCCTGCATCTTGCCTGACAAGTTCCCTTAGTAAGTGTGATATCCTGACAACCAGAGATAAAGAGTTTTGAGGTTGGAGCCAGTAGAAATTATCTAGCATGAGGTTTAGATATTCAGTACTTAGACGACGTTCCAGAAGATAATTTAACCTCTTATTTATGTCAAGACTCTTCATTTTCTAATGGTTTCAACTGATTCTAGTGGAAATTTAAATACTAAACTGAAATTAGCAGCTCAACTTTGTTTTCCCTTGGCCAGAACTGTATCTACCTTACATCAGGTTCTAAAGAAAGAGATGAGTAATTATTAGTCAAGATGAAAATTTTGGGTTTGTACTGCAAAGAGGCTGAGATGAGTACAACAATAATAGCACCAAAGTTCCTATAACAGATTCAAAGCAGGAACCACCCTTTAGAAGGCAGTTGACATGCAGGGAAGGTAACATGACAGTTAGGTATATAATGATAGAGACATAAATGACAAATTATAATAAGGACATCAATATTCCAACTGTGTCAGACTCTGTGGTTTCAATTCTCCAGAGCACTGATAAGGTATTTTGTGTGTGTGGTTTCCGTTCATGGGAATTTTCACTGCCTGAATTTTAGTTTGAAGTTTAGATGTGAATAAACATCAAAGCTCAGAGCGAAAGTCAGCAGCAACTACTCTTAGAAGTTTCTTATGTGCAGGCTCCAGAAATGCCGATCAGTGCCACTGTCAGCAGAAAAGCCTGTTAGCACTCTCAGCATTTGAGATCAACAGCGTTTGAGCTACCTTTGCAATTGTCTTATCGCAAGCGTTTACAGTGTGCACAGATTTGCAGCAGTTTCAAGGGGCTGATTGCAGTGAGGAAGAACAGCTCCTGATCCAAAGTCCAATGAAGCCAAGGGAAAGGTTTTATTGACTCCCTGGATCATGGAATCATGCCTGTGTTATACTAACTTCTGAGATATTTTTGTAGCTAAAGAGCAAAAAGAGCTATTTGAAGGAAATAAGGGGTTTGTTCTGATTTTTGCAAATTGCAATGAATATTTCTGTGAAATCTTTGCAAATTGAAAATGTCTCAATAAAATACAATGAAACCCTAATGTTAAATTTATCTCTTTCCCTTCTTTTTCCCAAAAGGTGGTAATTTCAGAGTTTTTCTCAAAAATAGAAATGGTGAAGAAAAGAAAAGCTTGAACTTTTTTTTTCTTGGTAGAAAACTGACAACTTAAAAATCTGGTAAAAATTACTATTGTTAAAACCTTGTGAAAATCTCAGTACTTTGAACTTTGTTTTACATGAAAGTAACCATAATGCTGATGGTGATGATTTTGCCAGGCAATTCACAACAGAAGAGGTGAAATCCTTTCATTTGCTGATGTAAGCAAAGTACCCACCATAGTAGTTCTGCAGTAACTGTTTGGGATTGTTTCCTCTTCTATCTCCCATTTCCCCTTCCTTCAGAGTCCTAATACCTGACGTACAGAAACTTGTGGATCAGAGCATGCCAAGGGAGAGGAGCAGCCACAGACAGGTCTCAGGAGGTTATGTCTACACCGAATATCATCCAATGGAAGAGGTAAAGAAGAACCTAAGTCTGCTTGTGTTCTTTGTTGTTTTCTGTTCTGTAAATGCCACAGCAGGCAACTATGTGTTAGCAGAAAGCTCAGCTGAAGTCAGAGGACCTCTTTCTGGCTTTCTTCTTTGAATAATCTGTCCTTGCTCTTTGACTAGAATCTTATCCTGGTTGAATTGCATATGGATTTGCCACTGATTTTGATTAAATCCTCAATTCTTCACTGACTAAAACCTAAATGCTCTGTGTGAAGCAGCTGCACTGTTTTGCAGATAATATTCTGTGGTTCAGTTGATTGGTTTGCTACTTTTCTACCCTGTCATTCTTTACCTCCAGTATTTATTAATTTAAGTCCCAGTCTGTTTGGTGCTGAGCCAAATGTGAAGTGCAATGACTATTGTGGTGTCTGGAATCCCAGTGAGGAAGAAGAGGTGAACACTGGGAGATCTCTAGAAAGAAGTAATTTAAAGGCAGGTTTCTGACATTTTAGGAGAAAACAGTGTCATCGGGGTGGGCAGTGATGACTTCTTGGCGTCATGTTCCACACATGTTGGCAAACCTGGACAAAAGCAGCGCATGGTGGTAATTCTTTCTCCTAGCTGCATAATAAAAGTGAGAGAACACAGTTAACCCTCATGTATGTTTTGTTTGAGTTACCCATTGAGGATGACTGCTACTGACTCAGAGGTGGAAAATCAGTGCTGATAGGGAAGAGGCTGTAATACTGTTTTGAAGATTTGATGGTGTGGCTTTGTGTCTGGTGAACTCAACAGGAAGATGCCCAATAGGATGGGCATGTTGAGTGAGATCCCGAATGGAGTGTCCATGTTGCATTGCAGTGATGTTCTCTTTTAACACCCAGTGAGATACGACCATGCCTTTGCACAGAGGCATGTGAAACACCTTCCATGCCTGTGACATCACAGACTGAAATAAACTCTGAGGAAAAAGTGGCTTGTCTAAACAAAAGAAAATGCTTTTATCTGGAAATGGAAGTGGGAAAGAGAAGGAAACTCCCACTTTGGACCAATAATTCTTTGCAACTATTTCAGATTTATCAATGGATGACTCAGATCCAGAAGAACAACAGTGAGCTGGTGACTCAGCACTTCCTAGGGAAGACATTTGAGAATCGAACAATGTATTATCTACAGGTAAGGGAGGAACTGTCCCTTAATAATAACACGTCTTAACAAAAAAAGAAAAGTACTCAGGAGAAGACAGGATTCAGATGTTTCCTAAGATAGCGTTCATCCCAATTCACTGGAATAACAGGAGATGGTTTTACTCCTCTACATTACAGTAAGATTTGCCAACTTTCACATACACTATCATAATGAGCTTGCTATTGCTATTATGTAGTGAAAACAACAAATTTAACTGAAGTCTTGTTTAGAAATACAAATCAAGCTGAAAGTAGCTTGGCAACAGCTGTGTGTGAGGATAAAGACTTCTGGTTTGTTATTTTTATTACTTTTTACAGCAAATAGCCTTTCTGCTAGCAGTGTTCCATGACTTTTTTTTATTGGACACACTAGTAAAAAACACAGTCTTAATATTTGGGTTAGTTATTGCCTAATCCATTCCTATCACTGAGTAGTATTAGATTCCCTGCCTTTTTGTGATTCCCCTTCTAAAAAAAGTAATAATTAAAAAATCTTCAACTAAGAACAACCACTCCTGTGAACGACTAATACAAATGAGAAAGGAAAAAAAGAAACTGTTCTATTAACTGTTCTATTGATGCTTCTGCTCAACAGACACCTGAAAGCTCATGCCTTGTGATACTACAGAGTTGGGGTTATTAGGAAAAAGAGCTTGCCATAAAGATGTCTGCAATAATAATAGTAATAATAATAATAATAATAATGATAATAATAATCTCACATGATTCAACAGCATATCAAGGCACATCCTTTACTTTCTTGTATTACATTAGGTTATTTTATTGTAATGTAACAGTTTCTAAATTATCATTTTTACATTCTCTCAGATCAGTCAACCATCAAATAAACCCAAAAAGATAATTTGGTTGGACTGTGGGATTCATGCCAGAGAATGGATCTCTCCAGCATTCTGTCAGTGGTTTGTAAAAGAAGTGAGTCCTTACTCTTCCATTTAGGTAATAAGAAAACCATATCACTTTGGATACTTCAGTTCTTTTCTCTATTGTGGTACCAAGAATTACGCTTTTCTGTTAAAATGTGATTTGCAAAATTAGTATATAATACAGATATCTGTGGAGACCAAAGTCCAAATCACAGTCTGAGATATGGAACAATATTAGTTAGTGCACCAGTTCCTCCACCTGAACTGTTTCCAAAGCCTTCCAAAACATGGTATCAACCTCTCCTTTTCACACAGTGGCTGTTGGATCAAGCCTTTCTATACCAAAAAGTCACAGTGCTCCTCAAATAAAGAAACTCTAAGCTGTGATATAGCAATGTTCCATGTGTACAGAAAGTACCTGGCACACTGGTGATCAAGCAGATGTTGGATACCATGGTGATATCCAGAAGTGAGTGATCACCTGACGATAGTTCTAAATTTTCTCTTTGCAGTGATTACCACTAAATTCTCTGCTCAGTGCTCTGTATTTTTTCTTTCAGATTCTTCAAAATTACAAATCTGACCCGAAGATAAGCAGATTTCTGCAGAATTTGGACCTCTATGTCTTGCCAGTCCTCAACATTGATGGCTACATCTATTCCTGGGAAAAAGTAAGTAGTGGATATCCAGGAACTAGACTGAAAGTTAGATGTGCCCAGCCTGTTTTTAGATAGAGCCATAGCAATTAAACAGAAAACAGTGACAATATTCACATAAATCCTCTCAAGCCAGAGAGATTTTGTTTCTTCTGGAAAATCAGTGGTCATTTGAGATCGGAGACCTAAACATTCCTAGCAAATGTCATGAGCCTTGGGAAGACAAAACCACAAGATCAATTGCTTTTGTGTTTCTGGGGATTGGCTTACTTCTTCAATAACAGCTCAAGGTCTGCTTGATGGAGTTAAGCAAGTCTGGAACAGTCATTCATTCTTCACAAAGGATCTCAAGTACAGATGGGTCTTAGCATCTCTGCATGGGACAGGAGGAGAATTGGTCAAATATTGGGCTATTTGGTTTTGAAATAGGTGTGCCCTCCCAAATAATCTTCCTTTTCTGATACGGAGGATAATGTAAAATGTTGGTCTTCAGCCACTCTCACCATGCTTCCAGGCTCCTGTGCCCCGTTGAAGCATCTTTTAATGCAGGACTTGGGATGGCCCAAGAGGTTCAGCCTACCACCACGTGGATCAGATTGTCTCCCAGCTTGCTCCCTGGCAGGTTTAAGGCATACCGCATGCTGCACAGGGATGCGCAAGTAATTCAGCTGGGAAGCTCACACAGGCAGGGCACTGAGGTCTGCACAGAGCCAAATATAGCCATGAGTATAACAGGGAACCAAGGAGCAGTAGGAATATTAGCTGACAAAAAAGATTTAATCTTCTGGAATCTGAAACATAGTATCATCTCTTATCCCTCACAATGCCAAGTCTTGCTTAGGAGTGCCACACTTCAAAGAAGCAGTTGAGTACTACAGAAGAAGCATACTTAAAAAAAAAAAGGTCAGGAGGCTTGTTTCAGGGTGTATGCAGGTTTGTGGCAGATGACAGCATGGCTGTAGTAGATGAATTGTTCTGTCACTGAGCTTTGTCACCCATGCACGCGGAGTTGTACTCTTAAAATAACAGGGTTAGCTAGAATGCAGAGGTGGAAAATAGAGGAGTATTTACACCATATTATGACTGGACCATATGGATCATTGAGTTTTTATTAAGTAACAGAAGTTACTTTTCTTTAGGACCGTTTATGGAGGAAAAATCGTTCTCTATATGAGAATGGCACCTGCTATGGCACAGATCTGAACCGAAACTTCAACTCATCCTGGGGCAGTAAGTTTGAAGTATTTCAGATCATGAACACAAATGTAAAGCAAGAGTAATAACTAGTTTCTGAAATAAAATGTAGTCCCATAAGAAAGGAATATTCATCTTGTTGTCATCAAGACATATGCAAAAATAAAATCCTGGTTTGTCAAAATACTAACTCACTGACTTTCAACCAGCACTTATTTTTGTGAGCAGAAAATTGCTCTTATGTAATTATACCTCTAACTCACTGCAGGAGCAAGCATCAGCTCTAGGCAGGAATGCTAGGAGTTAGTCACTTAACAGCCAGTATTTACATTTGCCATGAATTTCAAGGAGCCTCCAAAGCTTCCCTGGTGTGTGGTACACTATGGTGGTGTCAGAATGTTTTCATTGCAGCCATCCTGTAAACGTGCAATAAATATTTCAGTCTTGTAGCAAATTTTAGTTGCTACCAACTGAGTGTAATGCTAAAGTCCCACTCAGCTGTCTAGTCCCCTGCCCACATAAACACATGCCTTAACACTACAAGGTAAATTTCCCAGTTCCCTCTGAACTGGTGTTCTATATTTCTGCTTTGATTCGGTGTTTGTATTCCTCCCTAGGTGTTGGTGTATCTCTTAACTGCAGCAGTAATGTCTTCTGTGGATCTGGACCAGAATCAGAGGCTGAGACAAGAGCTGTGGCTCAGTTTATCAAAAGCAAGAAGAGTGACATTGTGTGCTATTTAACAATTCACTCCTATGGACAGCTCATCCTCACTCCATATGGTTCCACAACTAAACCTCCAAGTAACAATGAAGAACTGGTAGGGCAAAACTTTCATCTTCTACATTTTTAGAGAGCAAGTACAGGCAGTAGCATGTGGTGCAACTTTACTTGCTCTCTTGCCTTTCCTTCAGAGGAGCTGGGCTTGTTCAGGGACTTGGCTCCCAGAGTTACTGCTTCTCTGTTCAGCATCAGTAAGGTTTATTTGTCTCAGAAATCCTAACTCTTCACCTTAAATCAGGAAAATTGAGCTACTACAGATAGGGTTAATGCACATCAAGGTAAGTGGAGAAGAGCACCAACTTTTGCTGCATACAAGAATGAATTTGCACTTTAGGATGCCAGCACATTATACACATATAGTTATCATGATTTTGTCCAGAAAGGGTATTCCAAACATGCTCTCAGAAGAATGGGAGCAAAGTAAGTACCTATTTCCTGGGTACTTCTTCCCTCAGTGTCTTAGTGTTCTGATTTAAGTCCAGATTTAAGTGTGTGTATTTATGAAGATTCCAGTAGCTGAAACACTAGTCAAGAGCATGAGGGATTTGGGTTTGGACTTCATATGAGAAGTCATTCAGGAGAAGTCTTCATTGGAGAAGTCATTTATTTTGTCTATGGCCCAGTTTCTAAGGATAGTGGAATACAGAGTCTATGGCAATAAAACGAGTAAGAGGTCAAACACTGCTGTAGTCAGTACCAGTGTGCTATACAGCACAGACTCTTAATTCTCAAAAATACAGGCTCTAGCTTTATAGTAAAGCAAATAGCATCTCTACCTAATAGCAGAGTAATTTTTAAAATTTTAACACAATGTGCATTAAAAAAAATCAAGAACAATTTGTCTAAATGTTTCTAATGGGTTCCTCTAAAGACCTGAAGTAATATCAAAACTTAAAGTTGATCATATGTAAAGCTGAAAGAGACAAAAATTTTGGTCCACTCAAAATAATTGCCAAAGGTACTGCCACTGATGACAATGCTGTTCCTATTTTGAATCTCCAGATGCAAGTTGCAAAGGAAGCAGCTGCTGCATTGACAGGAAAGTATGGGACCAGCTATAGAGTAGGATCAACAGCTTTAATTTTATGTAAGTTTTTTTATGTTTCCCTCTGTGTTTCAAAGAATTCTTGTGTCACATGGATCAGTAAGTACTGTTTTGCTGAGTTTCTACTTAGAGGAATATTTAAAGGGCTAGTTTGCTGCAAATGTAAGCAGCAGTCATTTGAATACAAGATAACTCTGTAAGTTATAAAGCTGACTGCAGGAACGATCAGAAGCTAGTTCCTACACGAATTCCTCACAGATCCATCACAGGGGACAGAAGGAGATTGGTGATAGATCATCCTGGCCCTGCTGAAGTCAGCAGCAAAACTCCTATTTGTCTTCACTGGAATCAAGCAAAAATTAAAATCCCAATCAGGTCTACAGTTACTCCATTAGACATTATCACATGGCAGCTGCTTGCAATTCTGTGCGAAATATATCAGTTTCAGCCCTGTTCCTAATAGACTGGATGGCCACATCACGAACACATCACAGCTAATATGAGATGACAGCCTTTACAAAGAGGATTGAGGGCCCTAGAGACTGCCTAGTAAACCCAATATTTTCCCAGTAAGCAATAAGTCACGCTAGTCAGTGAGAACAGTAGGTAGTTGGCTCCAGAACCCATGTGGTTTGCATATTCCAGTGGCTGTCTCTGCCAGTCCCCGAGTGCCAGTCTCTGAGTAACAGACTGCATGAGCAACGCAGTGTAACTGTAAGGCAACTTGCCTGTACCTAGGACTGCATTTTGCCAGGGTTTGTGCTTACACTGAATAGGTAAGAAAAACAATCCATGAGGAAAATGAACAGAGATACAGGGAGAAGCCAGAATTTTTTCAAATTTGACCAAAATTATGCTTAAAAAAATAAATAAATTCTAGTCAGTATCAAAGTAGGAAATGCAGTACAAGAACAGACAAAGGTCCAATCCATCTTGTACCCCACACTAGTCACACTAAAATGCTAAAACCACAGAATCCCTGAAACTCATCTCCTGCTATTGTACAATACCATCTTATGAAGAACTGTCTCAGTTAGGAAACTCCATGGAAGACTTTTAGTATAGTTAAGAATTACAGCACCTAGAAACTGTTCTCTGTGTCACAGTGATATATGGTTACTGCTTAGTTCAGGGATTCTGGTATAAACTTGCATTAACTATAGCAAGAAGTATTTTCAAAGAACCATGCTTAATACAAATATCTCCTCTCTATTTTTAAATTCACAGACAGTAACTCAGGCTCCTCACGGGACTGGGTCCATACGATTGGCATTCCCCTCTCCTACACATTTGAACTGCGAGACACGGGTACTCATGGATTTATTCTCCCTGCTAACCAAATCCAGCCCACATGTGAGGAGACTATGTTGGCTGTGACAACTATCATAGACTATGTTGATAAGAAGTACTTCCCAGATGGGGCTGTGGTGCTGACCTCCAGCAGCCTGGGCCTGAGCCTTTGCCTCAGTATTGTACTTACATGGACTGTTTCTTAACAACAGCTTAGAGAACCTAGAAAGAGACTCACATGAAAAATACAACGTCCCCTCAAAAATAAAAAGGTACATCAGCAAAGGAACTTAATGTCAAGTATTTCAATAAAGGCTCATCCCATAAAATAAAACGAGTTGTGGTTTGATAGCTATGTCTTTGGGAAGAAGGAAAAGATGAAGAGCTGTGGCAATTTCCCAAGCTTCACTTGCTGACTCTGCTTATTCTTTAAGCGACCTTAAAACATTCATTCATGACAACTACCCATGGGGATAGAGC
The DNA here is from genome assembly GCA_013397865.1 of Struthidea cinerea. NCBI lineage: Eukaryota > Metazoa > Chordata > Aves > Passeriformes > Corcoracidae > Struthidea > Struthidea cinerea. The sequence goes on along the minus strand of VZTI01001000.1, from coordinate 254,258 downwards.
ACTGTTACTCCCTGGCTCTCTAGAGCATGTTTTCAGGGGCTGACATTGGCCTATGCAGCTCTTCTGTCAGCCACAGTTCTGATCTGCCACAATTTTCCTTACTGCCTGAACCTGCTGACTTCTGGGTGTTGCTGGCCTTAGCAGGATGCCTGTGAGACTTAAAGGTCCTCATATCCCACTACGCAAAACTGGATGGCTTCGTTGACACCCACTTTCCTTCCCTAAACTTTCACATTGGGATTTGCTAGAAAATACAGGGCCTCAAAAGCTGTTGAAAGGTCATGATCAGGAAACCATCTACAGCAGCCTGAAATAAGCTGAAGAGTTGAACTGGTACAAACATATGTGGTCAGAGAAGAGGTGTGGCTCTGTCACTTCGATGCAGTCAGATCACTGAAGATAGAAGGTGCCCAAAACCTCCAAAAATTTGAAGGGGAAAGGGAAAAGAAAGATAATGATGGGGTGCTATTCCCCTACAGAGCAGACCGGAGAATTTTTTTTTTGCATTTTCAACTTCTAAAACTGACAGGTGGTGACAATTATCCTCCTTAATTTAGACTCCTAAGGGATTTCATTAAAGATTGTACATAAAAGTCTATTTACAAAGGTGTTCCTTTCTTACCAACCACCTTAATCCTTTGGGGCTGACTCTACAGAAGGACTGGGGCCCATTTGTCTGCTCTCCATCATTTGGGAGAGCCTGCAACCTTCAGAGACCTGACTGGGATCCTCATGCCAAGCTGGAAGCTCAGTGGAAAGTAAATGTTTCAGCCCATTGAGCAGCTCTCCACTTGGGCCACTCAAAAGGGAATGCCAAGGTAAGAGCTTCTGTGTTGTTACAGCCAACACCAGAGGGTGCAGGGCATTCACTGAAATAGGGAAGGCCGATTTTAAACTGTACTCTGCTTTGGAATCCAGAAGTCCCACATCCCAGAAATATGTCCACCAGGTTTGGTTACTACAGATAACAAATGGAGGGTTTTGTCCTGATAGAAAATGAAGAATCCAGGGAATAGAAAAAAAAAGTATGAAATGTCTGATTTTCTTAGCAAACATCAAGATTGTGCTTGAAAATTCAAAGTGTGCAAACCAGAGATTTTTCAACAAAATATTTCCAGCTTTGGGGAAGAGAATGCTGTCGAATTCTCTTCTAATGTTGCCAAGAGAAGGATGTCTATCACTTCCCCATGACACTGCTAAAAAAAAGAAAAGTAAGATACAACCTTGCAGTCATTTTTCCAAAGCACATCCTATTGTTATTTTGTCTGTATTATTAGTTGACAAATCCTAGCTTATGTGTTCATTGTCCACAGATTATTACCAATTGGTGTAACTAAATCTGGCTAACTCCTGCAGGTTCCCCAGAGCATTGTCTTTCCAGACCAACCACTCATTTACAGTAAGACCCGTCTGTTGCTGGGCGCTGGAACTGGTGTCACTAATTAGCACCTCTCCCCACAGAAGCTGCATTCCCTAAACTTCTGTTTAGTTTAGGATGCGCCTTGTAAGTCTTTATATTTGTATTTGTATATTCTGTCTTTGGAACTGTAAGAAACAAGACAAGTCCGTCTGGCCCATGACTGTGAGCTATCTTAAAGCAAGCGAGGTTTGACCACAAGTGTTCTGTAGCCATTTGCCGGCAAATTGCAGTGAAGCTCCCCGGTGCCACCAGCAGCAGATGGCAGTGTCCTCTGGGAAACAATGCCCACACACTGACCTTGCCAAAGCCAACCCAAGCCTGGGCTGCTACCAAACGTTTTCCAAACCTAACCCACGACTACACCAGTAGCAAAATGCCAGTCAGGGCTTCTTCACTGGATTCAGAAACCTTGCACAGCTTCTATGCCTACAGCCAGAGAGGAAGTGAGCTGGTTTTGCTGATTGTGGGTATCTTTTGACAGAAATGTTTATTACTACAAGATACAACCAGGTATGTCCTAAAGTTAATTAGCAGGCTTCTGTGGAATGACTCAGTCCCTCACTAGCTTTTCTTGTTGTAAGAACATCCATCAGGCATGAGAAGATACCCCTGCACATGGCACTGAAGCAAGAGCATATGGGGGGATTTTGCCTCCAGCATTGCCAGCATTCAAGAATCATAGAAGTGGAGAGGAAGCCTTTGCCAGAGAAAAAAACTATATATTTGGCAATAATCATTACCTAGAAGAATGTCTGCTGCTGTCAGCACACTGATTATGCCTGGATCTGTTAGCAATGGCTCACCCCCTTCGCACAGGGAAATCATAAATGAACATTGCGTGGAAGCAGCACCTTGCCCCCATTGCCACTGCAGAACAGACGTCCTGCAAGGAGTGCTTATTGCCCTTCTTAGGAACTATCATGGCACAAGCAAGGCACAACCGCTAAAAGGCCAAAGCTGCAGCAAACTGATGTTTACAAATTTTACCTGGGCTCTACATTTCACGTACACTCCCAGTTTGCTGACTTGTCTGTGTACCTTTTGAACTAGTAAAAGAGTGACAGGTATGGCTCACAAAAATCACTGCAGAGATGGTGTATTCTACCAACCGTGTTTTGCAAAAGAAAATTTAGTAGAAAAACGTAGTGTGGATGTCTCTGCTGAAACTCCCCTTACTTCACAAATCCTGGCTTTCTCTCTCCTGCATTCCTTTGTTGCTTTCTCTGGCCCTTGACAGTTTTGCTTTATGATGAAGTATGGAAAGAGCTGCATTCTGGTCTCTTGCATATTAGCAGAAGCACAGCGTTATCCTACTGAGATGATAGCGTGACTTTCTATTCACTCACGTAAACATGTGCAAAACAAAAAGTTGCCATGAAAAACTAGAAGATTCTTCTATTCATTTATCCCCAGTGGTTTTACCAAGATCCATGCTCCTTCCCTTTCTTTCTCATAGTTAAACACCTGTACTGTGCTTGTTTTATTATATAATCGGTACTGTGAAGGTTTAATTACATTTGGTCATTTCGGTTATTGAAAAAAACAAGGGCATCCCAGTTCTGAGTAATAATATTCTATATTATCCTTGTTAACATTTTGTCTGTAATACTAAAATAAAGATTGACAAAAAGGCGATCAGTGATCTCATTTCATTTCACACATGGAGCTCCTCTCTCTGTTAATTTTTCCTACATGCTATGTTAATTTGATACAGTTCTCAAGCTCCTAACAAGTTAGCAACGCTGCCCTCATTAAGGAAAGTGAACATATCACAAGGGAACTATAATATTAAATGAACGTGTGTAACCTCATTTCTTAGAGCATCACATGATGGAAGAGCAAAAACCTACAGTTTTGAGGGGACTGTAGAAAACACCTCTGGCAGATCACCTTCTGGGGAAGCATTTGCAATTCAAGTTGTTACTTCCTGATAAGCTGCTTATGCTCCAAATATAATTCTTTTGTGCAGAATCTATTTCAAGTGAAAAACTCTCAGACTTGAATATCTTTCACTGTGTATGAAAATTGGGAAGAGTCTTAACCAGAAAAAACCTGCTCAGAAACACAGAAGGATGTTCTCAGTGTGTTCCAGACAATTTTCCAAATGTCATCTGGGCCGCTTCTTCAGACAGAAAGGTCACGCTCTGACTGAAAATCAGAGTATCCTGAGTTGGTTTTGGGCTCCCTTTAGCCAACAAGCTGTAGGTACATGTGGTCCTGACAAGCTTTATCTCATTTCCCATGTCTTCTTTAGGCATCATCTAGAGCTGGGTTTCCTTGAGTAGCTGGGATGTCCAGTTGTATCATACACAAAACCACAGCAGACCCTATTGCTTTATTGAGACATGCTGTTCTAACAGTTTCCTTCCTCATAAATGGCTGGCCAAGGCTGCTTTGTTTTCATTACCACTAAGCTGAGAGGGGACAAATAATAAGACAAAAGTACCAGGGGTTATGACTGGGCATCAGGATTAGTAAACTTGGGTACTCTTAATGAAGATCTTGCCTAGAATGCATTTTATATTTCTTGTATCTGTCTTCCAACAAATCTGTATGATCCTTGTTGGTATAAAATATAAATGAATAATTTGATAACAACCTGTCATCACTTGCTCCTGCCTGCCAAACCTCACGGGGTCTGTTTATGTGCATGGTAGGCATTCATAAAACCCGCTTCTTTTCTGCAAGCTGGCAAACAATATGAATGCACTATTCAGAAGTGGCAAGCAGAAAGAGTAAATACAATGTCATTATCACACCTTTTAATTCACCTCAGAACTCCGACCAAAGGCACATCCCATCACAGCTGCACTCTGTTGTTGAGAATGCCTCGAATGAAGGCAATGTAATTTAGGGACAGTTGGTTAAGATTGCATAGTATCAACTGCAATGGAAAATCCCTAGAGAAGGGATAGCATTTGCAAAAATGTTGGAGATTTATTGTGCTGACAAAGATGTAAGTACACTGTCTTTAGCAGTGGGAAAGAGGAAATGGATAGGTCACAAAACGACTAATCATGCCGTTTTCCTCACTTTAGCTTCTTCAGCATGAGTGTCTAGAAAAAAACAGCCCTTGTTTTTAAAATGCAAACTCTTCCTGTTCTCTAACACCCATACAGCTTTACCTGGGAGAGTTCTGAGGAAGAAGAGGATTACTGATGAATGTTACTTAGCTCTGATTAGTGAGGCACAGGGCAGAAGAAGGATGAAATTAATGAGGGAGATACTGAGCACAAGCAATAAACGGAAAGCAAGGAACACACAAGTAGGCAACACACTCTGTGATAATTAGGTGTAGAAGTCTACTTGCCAGCGACACATAACAGAAGTTCCCATCCTGAGACTGCAGTGCAGGCCTTTATGCCATTTACTGCTTGTGCCAGGGCAGGTCATTCAATGGACTGCAGCAAGTACTCCCCATCCAGTGCCATTGTCTAACACACAAAAAATGTAAGTTTGTGTTTTATATCTGTGTTCCTAGTTTCTAAACACAAAAGAGAAACGTATGAATCTATGAAAAAGGCCACTTTACTCCAAATTTTATCTTCTCACTTCAGTCACTGTTTCTGCAAAGTCTTTAGATTTGCCTCTTGGGATTTTTTTTCCCCAAACTATCCAGTTAAAAACAAAGGAAAGAGACTTTTTTACTCAGGTTTTGTGGGGGCTTATGCTTTAGCTTCCACTTGAAAAATGAGTCTTCATTTGGATTAACAGTGTCCCTTGTGACTGACCACTTCTGTTGCTGGAATTGCTTGTGAATTCGTTGGTATTTACTTCACCAGTTACCTGTGACATTGGTCTGAACCAATCACGGCATGATGGGTAAAACACTTAAACAGGTCATTATCTAGATGTAGAAACGCGGGAAAGCCATCTTGGAGTCAAACAGTTGACTAGGAAATATTATAAAAAGGTCATACACAGGGATAACAAACCATCCCACACCAGAAGAATATAATTCTATTGGGGAAATGGTTGCACAAGACTGCACAAAATGCATTACTTGGCATTGCTCCCATCTCAGAGACAGGTATTAAGCCACTTGTGCATGGACAAATCTATCCTGATGTATTTCGTCTGCTATCCAGAAAATCCCATTCATTTCAGAAACTTGTTAGTGCCTTATATCCCCAAAACATTATCCAAGGATATTCTTAGCATCCAAGCAACTGGGAAATAATACCAGTCTTGGGAAGGAGCAAGATGAAGAATAAAGTTTAATAGCAGTTATTCATGTAAAGCAATCAAAACAATTTTTTCATATAATTTGGAGTGACAAATTTAAAGGATTCTTGAATGCTAAGGCCATCTCCATCATGATGATCCTGTGTCTTTTTAGGTAGGACTAGAGTATTACTCATTCTTTGTGACCCTGAGTTATCAAGGACAAACTGGACAAACAGCCAAGGTAATACAAGTTCCATAACAATAATCTATATTTAAAGTTCACATGATGGCTGCTACATGTGATGGGTATACCAGTTGGAGGAAGGCTAGACCTTCCAGCTCTGGTAACAGCATGACTTAGCATTTTTTTTAGTGCATGAGAAACGTTATAAAGTAAAGCATATATCTTGCAAGTGGGAGAGAAGTCATGTGATGCAATCAGCAAAGAAATGGGAAGAAGTAGCAGGAGGATGAGGTGGAGAAAGAGTGAATCCAAAAGCAGTTTGGACACATTTTTTAGGAAAAAAAGTCAGTAAAACCCTTATGGCTTCAAAGGACTGTCACTGTGTGTGCCAGCAGAACAGATCAAGAGATTGATAGGAGTCCTATTCTATTTAAAGGACACAGAAATGTGTGGAATCAAAGAAGTTAGAAATGGAAAACGGAGGACTATCTATCTCCTAGGATTGCTCTCTGGGGTACATTTCTGGGCATGGTTGTCTACTTGAGTTAATAAAGTCTCAAGCTCTCCTCTTCTGTGTTCTCCTTCAAACTGTGGAGTTGTATGTTTAACCTTCAGTTTTCAACCTTTTCCAATGTGTATGACTCTGTTCAGCAGATACATTTTTCATATATATACTTGTTTCGTTCAGCTAATTTTACTTTTCTTAGTTACTTCTGTGGATCTCATGGACTTCCGAGGATCCAAGACAGCCTCTGGCTTCACCTATTGATTATCTTGTGACACAGTGTCCCAGGGATTAAAAAAGAGTAAGTTCCAGAAACTGTCACTTCCTTAAGACTGTATGGATAAGATGGGTCATGAAGGTTTTATTCAGTAGCAATATATGGGATTTTTCCAGGCTACTAGGAATCTGATATTTATCTACTGTATGCTTTCTTTGTAGTGTCAGCAGAAGATTGAGTTCTTCAGCTATCTGCCAAGGAAAATCAGAAACTCCATTTGAGTTCTCTAATTAAGCTAGCTGTTTAGACAATGCTTGTTCTAACCCTACACCTACTGTTGTAGGATCATTCAAACTGGGCAGTCTGGTCAGTCCCACTGATGTTATTCTTCAGTCCAGCTGAAGGTCTTCTTAGAGGATCTATGTTGATGGAAAAATGACCAGAAAAGAATGAACTATTTATTTTCTGAATCGGCTAACATGGCACTTTTCCATGCTGTAAATTTTCAGGGATAGACACCATTTATTTTACCTCCCTGTACATCAAATGCAACAACACCTACTGCAGAACTATTTTTGGGTTCTATTTCAACAGCAAATTCAATTTTTATGCAAAAAAAAATTTTGCAATCTTTATGTGATTTCGGTACCTCCAGTGAGGCCACCACAGTGAAGCCCACATGGTACTCAAAGTCTTACTCTTAGCAGAAAATGAGACTACTCAAAAAAACACACGTAAACTGAAGGGAAAGAGAACCCACTTGCACAAGGTACCTGGCAAGATGGACCACAGAGCACAGAATGGGCCCTACTCACAGCCCTGTATTCAAACTGAGACATGAAGCTTTAAAATGAAAAAAAAGGTTTCAAAGGAAAAGAAATTGTTTTAAGCACAGGTCTACTCTGAAAATGCATAGCATCCTAGAGCTAATCAATATTTTTTGCCTATCACAGTTCTTCCACATAGTATTTTTAGTAATGTAGTGCAAATTTCTCATTCTGCTTTTCTAAAGAAAAAACATGAAAAGCATTTGATAGAATGTTTAATAGGTATTCTAGTGAAACACACCCTAATTAAACATCACTTTTTTTTTTTTTTTTTTTTTTTAGGTCCCTTTTTTTTTTTTTTGAGGCACCTTAGATTTCTATATGAAGTGCAGCAGGTTTTACTTAGAGGACTAAACCCAAATGTTGACATGTTGAAATTACTGACGCCACCTCTCTCTCAGCTTAAAACACACAAATACTTGAGAGAAACTCACCAGGAACATTAATGTGATGCTGTGTAAGGAGGGGCTGCAGTGAGCTGGTGAGGAGTTTTGACCTCACAGAAAGCCAGAGTGTCTCAGAGGACTCTCCACTAAAGAACAATAGCATTTTCTAAACCAAAGAGTGGAAACAGAAGCTTTGTAAGGAGAAATCATCCTCTTTGTTGAGTAGTCATTTTTTCTAGATGAAAAGGAAGAGAATTTGTAAAATCACAATATACTTCCAAGATGTAAATATCGTAAAAAAAGTATTGTTTAATATGTTCAAGGAGAAAAGATAGCTGACTATAATTTAAAAGGCAGTGTTAAACTTGTTGTACCAATTATTCCAAATTTAAGCTTGAAATTAGTCCAGCACACCAGCAGTGTCTAAGAAATTTCTAAGGTTTCTGTCACCATGGTAGCTAAGTGGCAATGGGCTTAATCCTGCACTCACTGAGTCCATAGTCAGATTTCTCCTGGCCCTAGCAATGCTGGATCTGACCCTGTAAATCCTAACACGCTTGAGTCCACAGCTTGATTTCTAAAACCTTTTTTACCCATTTTCCCACGGCAAATTGGGTAGGGAATTCTGTGGAAACCATTCACTTGAAAGATGTCCGGGGGAGATTTGTTTCATTCAGCAACAAATCCCTGACTGATTAAAAGAACTATGTTGACAGCCCTACAGGAAGCCATGCCATCTACTCCTTGGGCAGCGGGCACTTTTGGCTACATGTGCCAATTTAGAAGACAGGCAACAGTAAGGGAGGGGAATCAGGAGTCAGACAAGGTCCCTGGAAACTTCCAAGCTGTTTTAAAAAGAAAGGAATTGTTGCCTTTGTTAATGCAACTCCCAGTCTCTCACAGCCAACTAGACAAATCAGCCATTATACTAAAACATTTATATTGTCCTTAGTGGATGATGATAAAATGTAATGATTAGATAATATGCAGGAGTACACATCATAACTCCTCAACAAAATCACCAAGTCTATGGGATAACGATGGCTCTAAAAGCCCAGGGCCATAGACATAAACACTTGGGCTCTAATCACCTTCTGTTTTTATCCTCTTTTCCTCAAGAAATAAGGCCTGAGAGATCACACTGTCTATATCTCAGCCTCTCCTTAATAACTTGTGAACCAGCTGGCTGCCTTCAGACAAACTGGCAATGTGAAAGAGGTCACAAAAGCAAGAAGTTCCTGCAAGCTCCATAAGAAAAGGTGGCTGCATGGAGTACAAACCCCATGTTTGTGCTTTTAAGAGGGAAAGGGGTGCACATTGAGGTCAGTAATTAGGACTTGTTTGAAAAGAGCTGGGGGGCCTTTCCAAGAGAAGAGCAGAGGAAATTGCGGGTGCCTTTTGGCACACTTATGATGGAAATTGAGAAGTGGGTTACAGACTGTGTGTGGGCAGGGACACAATTTCTGAGAAAACTAGATTTCATTAATTCCTCTGCTTGGTTGTATTATTGTTTTCTGTAAAAATGTTGAGGATTATTAGACATAGCTGGTAATTGCATTACCAAGATGAAAAGGCCTTAACAAAACCACAAGGGGATGACGAGAAAAGAAGCTCCAATACTGAGAAACCATGCAAAATGTCATACAGAAGAAGAGCCAAGATCAACGTGTAACTTACACTGCATGTTGACTAATGTAATGCATGTGCTGAAAGCCCTCAAAAATAGGAAAGAGCCTGCAGGGCATTTAGAGTAAGGGTGGCACCTTCATAAACTGGTGTATGTTTTTGGACGTACCTGAGTTCAGCCAAAGGTTGTTCTGAGAGTTCTTTGATACTTTGGGAAGTTGGACAGACTGAAAGACCTTATGCGTTGCACTGTGGCTTCCTGTGGAAGTGTTAAGTCAGAGCTGACCATTGCATGCTCTAGAAACACACTTTAACAAGTTTCAGTTTTGTAGGAACATGATTAGGGCATCAGGATAAATGCTTAGAGATAAAGCAAGCGTCAGCCCTAAGAAACCACATCCTTCAGACAGATCTGAGATGAGGCCTGTGAGAAATGAGGAAGCTGTAAGCTATGCAGAAGCTGCCCTTATGGAAGTGACTGAAGAGTCAGATTCTGCTCCCTTTTGTGGCTTGAAAAGAAAGAGCAAGCCTGTAGAAATTATGAGCTTTTTTCCAATTTAGAGGCAATCTGGGAATAAAAGCTGGTTTCTACAAATTTAGCTCCTGCTGAAAAGACTGTCTCACTCTTCAATTGTTACACTACTGCTTTTTAAAAAGCAAACAGAAGGCAAGGAGGGAGTTTTGTTCTACATTAAGGAAGATCTGTTAAGCACATACCCCACATCTTCATCAGATGACAGGATGATATTTTGAACAACTTTTTCTGTTGAATAAGTGTCACGAGGCTCAAGGGGACTGCTAATTCCCCTTCCTATAATGACTCAGGCAGGGATTTCCCTTAGTTTTGTTATTGGCCTAGTTGCTATTTTTCCTCCTACCCATTTTGTTGCTTAGGAGACTGCTAGTCATGAAAAAAACTCCACAAAGAAAATAAAATTGAAAAAAATCTCAGCAAGGCCCAGTCCTGCCACTGCTATCACAAGTTATAGAATGCTGAATGCTCTTGCCTCCTGAGATCTGCTCCCACACAAGGAACATGCTTTATTAGTATAAATAGTTGCCAAGAAAGTAATTTTTCAGGCACAGACAGAGTTTGCTCTCCAAAAGCCAGGTAGTATAGACTTATTTTTTGTGTCTTTGGAGCAGTAACAGAAGTTTCTCCAGCAGAATCATGTAACTGGGCAATGACTTCTGAGCCAGAGGGTTGGTTGTAAGACAGAGTCATAAAACAGAGCAGCAAATTCCCTGTCAATACATTAGGACAGTGCAGTCCTATAATAATTATACTTACTTCCCCATGTAAATATAAGAACAAATTATCCTTTTCCCAGGGAGGCTGTTTGTACACATTCTAGTTTGATATGATTATGGAGCCCCACAATAACTTTTCTGCCATGTTTTCATCAGAAATCTCAACCTGCTTTCTAAGACTGGTCATCATAATTTCCTCTCTTCCCCTTACATTTTTATCACCCCTTCCCACCTTTCATTTTATAGAAGGTGAAACTGCAGCCAAGACCTCTGGTCAACAATAAGAGATGCTGAAAACTCCTGGATTCTGGTCCAGTCTTCTAATGACTGGAGTGATGACTATCACTCTAAAGAGAAACCAGTGTGAAATGCTGTACAACACTTCACACATGGTAGAAAATTAATCCTGCAGTACAAGCCCTGTCTTTTGCCATTTTCTGGCTTATCAAAAGGACCAAATATGTAATATCTTAATAATGGGTTGAAGCTCTTTAGATTTCAAATCTCTTGAAAATTCTGGTTCTTATTTTAGGATCCCAGCTACAGGTTTAAGAAATTAACATCAGGCTCCTGTTCTTGACGTGCTGAAAGTGTGGGTTTCTGGCACATGTATTTAAAAAGGGATGTGTTATAAATTGGCTTCCTAGGGCCTGAGGACTTTGGAAAAAGACTTATTAAAAGTTATGCAGCATTAGGAAGCAGAACACGTTCAAAAACTTCTGCTGTACAAGATGACTCATAAGGTTATACCACCGATTTTGCTAGTAACACCAGAGGAAAATTATGTCCTAGATCAAAAACACTCAGATGTTGTGAACTTGTTCCTGGGGAAGACATATAACACGTTTTACCATGATTATTTCCTTAGCTGAATGAAGTGACTGAGAAAGCAGACAATATCAGCCTATCCACTGCAAGTGGCAGGCAATGAGGGGATAAGTTCTTATGTCTTGATCTTGCTCTTATTTGTAGATGCTGACACATCTCCCTTGGACTTTAGGAAAGTAGGACTGACACCATTATAGCTGTTCTTAATTTCCTGCTTTCTTTTCCAATGCATTCTTCCTATCTGTAGCTCCCTGTCACTCGTCTTTTTAGATTCCACTCCAGGAAGCTTGTTCATGTCTTCCTATCTGTTTGCATAAGCCAGTGGAGCAGAATATGTAGCTCTTCACCTTTATATAACATTTGCTTATGATCCAGTGGTATCTTTGGAAGAGCTGCCACTTTCAATGATCTATCTGAAGCATGGACAAAATTATAAGATCATTAATGCCCTTTCAAAATTACTGTCCTCCCACTGGCAGGGGCAAGGACATAGATGGGTTGCATGTGAACCAAAATATATGGTCAAGAAAGAACAAAGAGACAAAAGCACTTTCCCAAAAGAAGAAAGCAGATGAGGTTACATTCAAAATATGTGTTCTATCATGGAGTGACAACCTATGGTTGAAGACACAGGGTCATGACCAGCCCACCCTTCCTTTATTGTAAAGTTGTGAGAATTTATGTATTAATTTCTATTTCTGTAGCTCTTAAGACCAATACCAAAAGGTCATGGCCATGCTGTAAAAGGTATAGTGACATTTAAAACAAAGACAGTTCCTCTTCTCCATAGATAGCACATACCTTGCAACCTAGACAGTATGCAGCACAAGGAGAGTGACATGTTTCAAATGGTAGACAAATGGGGGGCAAAGCAAGAGCCAAGCCAGGGACACTAGAGCAGGCTTGCTGCTCAGTCACAGGCAGAGGCAAACATCCTGATTGATGTCTGCTGCAAGCTAACTGGGTCATGCTGGCTGAGGGTGTGAAGCAGATTTCATTTTCATTGCCATCCTGCTTTGCTATAGACAGCAGGAATAGCACAATGTGAGTTCAGGAGCCCAAAGATAACTGCCTGAAACCGACAGTACAATTCCCCTTACCTCCATCACAGGGAAGGAATTTTCCTCAAGTATCATTGCTTTAATTCCCCCATCATTTTAACATAAGCAAGAACAGCTGAGTTAGATTTGAAAGTCAGATCTTCTGGCTCCAGCTCCTGGACTTTGAGCTCTCATCCGCCTGTTACCTCCCTCAGCTGGGAACACTTCACATCCATTTTATTCGCTGATTTCCTTTGTAAACCTGTTGTGCCTCAGCTCTTCAGATAATAAGTTCTTTAGTATCCTCATTGTAGTCTGTTTGTACAGCACCAAGCATGACACGGCAGTAGATCCCTTCTTGGAGTGTCCATAATTTACTAAAATCCAAACAGAGTTATAGGAAGGGCAGAGGAAAGAGAAACAACTCCAAGAGTTTATGGGGAGCATAAAAAGGAAAAAATTTATCAGTGTTCCATTATCTTCTGCCATGAGGAAAGGGGCAACAGCTGTGGCAGCAGCTACCAGGAATGTCCTTAGTGAGGGTGGGGGGGGTAATAGTTGTGGTTGGTGGTAAACAACAGGCACCCATGTATCTCACAACATCATTCCTTTTTAAATAATTTTAGCATCTCTTTTGATAGCTTCCAGCTTTTTTTTTAATCAAATAGAAGCAGTTGGAAGTGGGGCCACTTCTGAGTGCCCAATGCTTTGTTTTGGGAAGCTAGGGAAATACAGTGTTACTTCCATCTTGTCTGAAAGGGATAAAAAACATCTCAGACCTTACACAGGATACTGCTTCCTTGTGGATTGTTATTGCAGGGTTAAGCCCTGTTTCAAAAATGGAGGAAAACTTGTATGAAAAGTGCCTGGGGGCTTTTGAACTGGTTTATAAAAATAGCTTCCTGAAGAAAAAAAAAGAGAAAAAGAAAAAAAGAAACGTGAAAAACAAACTCAACACCAAATAGTTTCTAGTGTATCCATCTATTGCAACTAGTGGGATATTAATAGAACACACACCAGCAGGGAGTGGGAAAATAAACATATTTTCACTCATATAAAGGGACTGACTAAATGACTCACATATGCAAAAATAAATAAATGGCTCCCCATGTTAATCTGAAATTGTATTTTATCCACATAAACAACTCAGCTTCTTAACTGTAACCTAACATGTTAAATTCACTCAGTTTTATTTGAGGGCATGGACACATTGAGTGATCAATCTCCATTACACTGAGCTTTTTTTTTTTTTTAATCCGTTCCTTACAGTGCCATTTTTCTTCCCACTAGACATTTTAGTTCATTTCCCTGAGCCTTCTTCAGTTTATTAGCTGCATTTCAGATTTACAGAAAAAAAAAGCTATCAAACTTCCAGAGGGGAATGAGTAAGTGAATGTTGTACATGAGAGGGGGAAATACAGCAAATAAAAACAGAGTAAAAGGGCAGATTTTAGAATTGCATGTGCTGCTCTTAGAGGATAACAGTTACATATTCCAGTTTCATAATGGAGATGTTCAGGGTCAACCAGGTGCTGGCTTCAGATGCTGTAAAATCAAGAGGCAGAGGGTTTTTTGTCTTGTAGAACTTGCAAACAGGTATTCCCCTAGAGAAATGGAATGAGGACATAGCAATTAACTCTCCCGTTCCTGCAATCGGAGTGCTAATCACATCCTTAGCAACTGCATGGTCACTATGGTACTGACAACATCTTTTGCTCAAATCCTTTCTGACTCATTCTCCTGGTAACTTTGGTGATGGTCAGAGCAGAGGTGACGTACACTTGCTGACACTGCTGAATGGTTCCATCAATCTCCATTCTGCAATATTGGACGCTATTGCAAATGAGAATGAGCGCCAAGGATAGAAAGGAAGCCAGTAAGTGTCCGGAGAATCTGCACTGTCTGCTTTTCAGAAACATTGTGCAAATGACAAACACAATGCTTCACTACAGCCTCTCTGCTCTAATAGTCTTAAATGTGAGGCTAATGAACTTTAGCTTTCAACACCATTGAACCTCATTATACTGTAAATACCCTTTTTGTAACATTTTTTTGTGACTCAGATACCAAAAACAATAATAAAGCTATGAGAAAAGAAGGAAAGGAAAAGGCTACAATCTTAAAAAAAGAAAAGCCAATCAGATTCATCTTTCCACAGCAAGTATTTGTCCTGGAAGAAGCAGTGAAAAATTATAAAGGTCGTAATGGAAAAATGCTGGATATTGAGACATTTATGGATGCTAACAGAATGAGAAAATAGCATACAGGAAACAGACTAGCAATCTGTCCTTGATGGAGTTGCTTAGAATGATTGCTGAATCTCTCCTGTAAGAGGTTCTAAATCCCCTGCGCTGCAGAAACAAACAACTGGAACCAGCTTTCATTCACTGAGCGTGTGGGGTTCGCTGCACTAATCTGTAACTGCTTTGCGTGCTCCAGTGACACAAAAGAGCTGGAAGCCCAGCCCTCACTGTTTGAAGAGTACTGCTGACTCCCTTGCCTCCCCAGCAATATGAAGTGGTGAAGGAGAATTTACTCAAGACTCCAGCCCTTTATTTTCAAATCTCAACATTTTTGTACACAGGAAGACCAATCTTAGTCAAGCAGAGAGAAGGAAACAAGTGTTTTCAGGAAGAAGATGGATGTAATGTAATCAAAGTATATGAAGTCTATATCAGGACACCATGCATTTAAAAGGCATAGGAGGAAAGATTCCGTGGCAGCGTATTTTCAATATCTCCTCAGATGCAGGACTATGCTCTTTGATAAAGCTGGTACTGATCATTTTTGGAGGCAGAACTGGCGGATGTTTTGTGGACCTAGGGTGACAGACATCTATTTTCACATGTGGGAGATAACATTAAAGTGGAAGGTATGGATACTGGGAGGTAGTCAACTGGAGTAAGAGTTTCAAGTAGTACTGACTGAAAATGAGATGAATGTATAACTTAAGAAGGACTCACAGAGTGGACATGTTTGATGTCAGCATTTATTATATACTCCTAATTGGAGGACCTCAGTTCCCAATTTTCCTAATAGATACCTGCAACAAAGATGTCCTGAATGATGTATATACCACTCACTGATTGCTGGGCAAACATTACTGGAGTGTCAATATTTGCTTTTATTCTAGAACTATCGTTGTTTGAGGGGGTACAGGGCATTTTGGATAATGCTCTACTAGAGATGTATTAACTAACTCACAGACAAAAATCACCTTGTATGCCTACTCTGTGCTATTTTCATTGCATTTTACTTTGCAGTGAAAACAACTGCTAGCCACGTGATAAATCCAGAACTTGAGCAATAATTAGCGATAGTGGAGCTGGAGATAAACCCATAATTGCAAGTTTGGTCAGCCTACCTAAAGCCTTCACCACAAACTTTATGAAAAACACTGCTCACTATTTGCATGAAGTTGTAGTACGCAGAGTATGGTAATTTGACAGGGTGACTGAGCTGTAGAGCTGTTCAGTAATACTTCAGATCATCCCATTGGTCCTTCAATATATAGGTTACTGTATTTCATGTAACATTCCCCCAAGATAGATGGAAGTTCACTACAATTTTTGGTAATGAAGTGCGTAGGGAGTCTCCTGCTACGCTTGGAAGGAAGACAGAAGAAAAGCGGATTGCGAAATCCAAATACTATGGTCTTGGCTCCCTGACATAGGTCAAGAATATGCTGTTTGGAAGTTGAACACATATCTCAGATCTAGAAATCCATGGCACAGAACCACAAGTTTTGAAAGGACAGCTTTGTTACCCATGGTTGTTTTGCTCACTTCAATGTTTTTCCTCTATCCTGCTCTATGATCAGGATACAGTTTGACCTTGTATATTTAAAAAAATGTGCCTTTCAGGAGGTGTTTAAATTAACGATTATTCTTATGAAAGTCAGTTGGGAAGGTGTTTAAATCCAATATGTCTTTTTACATGTGCAGAAATTCGGTTTCATGAACAGGAACATCAAGCATCTGAAGTAGACAAAAATCTATGGTAAGGATCTGACAAGAAACTTTTGTGTGTTCTATGCTAGAGCTTACATTTACATGAAACATTACCAAGATCCTGCTGAACAGGAATTTGTCTTGTCATTAAACTGTTTGGTAACTTCTGGTCAGTGTAAGTCATGTTTTTCTTTGTGTGTAGTCTGAAGAGAGCAAGAGCCTCTCACAGCTCCAGTTGCACAGGATAGTTCAAATATAAAAGCTTGTGTGTTCAGCTCTCTGTACATTCTTGGGTCATTTCCCAAAGGATCAGACATTTCAATAACACCACAAAGTTCCTTGCTTCCTCGTTTTTCACTTCTGATGAAACTTCCTCTATCAAAGACCAGAGCTAATGATCCAGATTTAATCAACAAAGGTATTTACATTTTAAAATAATGAGACCCACTCAGCTGGTAACTTGTTAATTAGTTCCCAAGCATTCTCCTTTTATCCTCTTGTGCTGCAGTGGTGCAGCTGACAATCCTTCCAATATTAAGGGAAGTTATTTGACAAGTGTTATCTCAGAGTCCTATCTTGCTCCAGGATCAATTTACACCAATGTGTTGATTACAGAACTACTCCTGATTTACCTAGAGTTAAATGCCTTTACGTATCACACTGTCTTACCCTTCCTAATAAGTTTTTGCCTTGTATTTTTGCATGCTGAATGTCTGCAAAGCAATTAGGTACCTGAATTTAAGCTTCTCTACCCTGTTATCTTTTAACAATGCTATTCTTTCACTCTGGAGCTCCTAATACTTGAGGTCAGGTTCACATTTTTTTACCTTAATTCTACATCAAGGCTCTTCTACCCAGCTATACAAAGGTACCAGAATGTAAACAAGAATCTGTCCATAAATATTTTTTCTAGCACCCCAACATTTGCAAGTGTGGATGGATGTTAAAAATGAGGATCTGTTCCCAATTTCTGTCCCAGTACTAGTGTAGTCTGAAATACATGTGCTCGGTTTCACAGTCTTCTCCAGCAGCTCCCTTAGCAACTGGAAAACTCCATCAATTAGTCCTCAGTGCAGGATATGCTTCAGCTGACCTGCTGGTAATCAGTTGCTCCAGAGCCTAGATCGATTTTGCCCTGTGATTATCAATTCTCCCATCAGACAGAACAGACAAGATCTTAAAAACAAGAAGACATCTAAAGAAATAAGATCAGGATGTCTTACGTAGCACACAATTTCCTCCTATAGCCCAACTTTGCAAGGCATATAAGTGTGTGCTTAACTTCAAGCACAATTAGTCACCTCTTTAAAACAGGAAGTTTTTCTGGAACTGGAGACTGTTTCTTCTCTTCTGCAGTTCCATAGTTGTGTGGTTGTGCACCTTCTTGACTTTTTTTTTTTTTTTACATTTCCTCTTTTCTTTTTTCCCTGTCATATGTAATGCAACTGTGCAAAGTTCTTTTCTTTCCTAAACATGGTGGGTGGGTAAGGAGACAATTATTTAAATTATATGGTGGGGGAATAAGTTACAAAAATAGCAGCATATTCCCACCTTTTAAACAGGATTTTGTATTTCTGAACCATTTAAAATTCTCTGGAGGCCTGAGGACTAAGTACACATAAGACTGAACCTGGCTTTTTAATTAATTGTTTATCTTCTACAAATTAAATACATAACTTTCAGAAAACCACAAATTGCCACCAAGAAGCTGCACAAATTGCAAGTAAAAGAAAAGAAAAGAAGAAATAAAACTGCCATGCAAAACTTTATCCTGCCCAAGTCTCTGGGACATCTTTTGAATACCCATCTAATTTTAAATGTTTGTGACCATGGCAAAAAATGCTCCCACATGTTGCAACCATGGAAAATATTGCCAATATTTTAAAAATATTTGAATAGAAAAGTCTCATCTTTTAATCAGACATTTAGAGCCTGCATTCTTGCCTGTAAAGCCAATGCAATGATTGCGATTTTCTCAAAAACATGACCCAGCCCTAGCATTGGCAGAAGTAGTGATTTTTGGATCTGAGTTCCAGGGAACAAAATTCAAGAATTGTAATTCATGAACTGGAGGATTCAGTTTGGGTGCATTTCACTTGCAATACTTGAAAGGAATCTAGTCACTTCCCTAAAGAAAATCTCATGTTTTTATAAGGGTTACTCACGAAGATTCATTTTATCACAAGGTTTCCAGCTTGTTTGTCCATGGGAGGAATAAATCTTGAAGACTATCAAGATTTGATAGCCAAATTTGTGACAAGCAGTGAACTAAGTGCCTATACATGCAAAAACCACTCATCTGATGAAAACTCCCTGATTAAATAGATGGTTCACTACAACAAAGAGAAGAAGTAAGAACTGGGGAAGGGGGGTTAATTAATCAAGTGTTTTTTCAAGCTACTACTATTCTTTTCTTCCTGACTCTTTTTCCTGTACTTTAAAAAAACTTCACCCTCCTAGAATAGTCTATCAATAGCACAAGCATTCAAAGTAGATTAGCCCAGAGTGGACTCTGATCCATTTTCACTATTAAGACAAACCTTCCATTGACACCAGTGAGTTTAACCCTGAAATACACTCTTCTCGTTGACTGGTCAGAGCCCAGCTTTGCTGCCCACTTCATGTGATGCACACCATGTACCTATTCATTTAGGATCCAGAATGAGAAGTGAGAGTTACAGAAAACCTGTTCTGAACTACTTTAGTTTAATTTGGGTATTTGTGGGATTCAGTGGAGAGCCAGCAAGACTAACCTAGTTATGGAATAAGAATGTTAGCCATTGTCCATCAGGCTTTAGCCACATAATTTTTCAAATACAAATAATCTTTTTTGTGACTATGAATAAACAGGGTTGGGGTTTGGTTTTCTTTTTTTTTAACTTTCACATGACATTTGGACACCTGTTCCTACAGAGAACTGTGCCAATATTTGACCTTAAACTTTGTGGAGTAGCCTCCTAAACCTCCCAAATTTAATTCCTTAATTTCAGCATGTGCCAGGTATAAGATTAAGCAGCTCAAGGATGCCTTGAGGCATTCTGGTCTATCCTCTGCAGACTTGTATGGGAATCTTCTGCAGATATCCACAGCAGCAAGAAAACAGCTGGATTATTGTCATAATAGTTTTGTGTGAGGAAGATATAAAGAGAATAGCAGAAAGAAGAATATCTTAGAAAAATATTTCAGTGCAAAGTTAGGGTATGGCACGGGAAGGTAGAAATGCAGCCGTTAGATAACCTAGAGTTTAAAACCTACTGTATGTTATTTGTGACCACTATAAATTACTCAGAAAATGCTTCCTTGCTCAGCCTAAGGTTCTGAATATCCTTACTCACAGTTCTATAATTTGTTCTCCAGCTTCTGCATTTGATTTTGTACTTTTTATTAGAAAATTCTTCCTTTATGAATTTGAATATTTGCAAGCTACTCTTTGGCATGCTGCTTACACACAGGAGGTTACTCAGTAATGCTGTGGTCCCTTTTATTTGCTCCTAACTTCAGTTGATTCTTGTCAGCCATTAATAGATAAATATTTTACTATCTGGTTTTCTTCATCTAATAAAATCTTATCTATATAGAAGGGTCTGGCAGCTGCCGAATCCTCTTCCTACCCTTCACTCCATGACCTAACGTGTCCTCGCTCTAGAGATTATAGCAAGTGTTACAATATTCTGTTGTATTTTAACAATCCCTCATTCTTCAGGAATACCTATTACATCAAGTTCTCCTTCCATGGTCATACACTCTGCCTTCACCTGTTATTATTTTTAAGCTTGTGGTATGCAGACATATTTTTGGCCATCTACCTATTTTCAAACAACTCCTCTGCTTAGCTCCCTACTTCAGAATATACCACTGTGATTTCAGTGTAGTTATCGTCAATGTCATCCATCATCCCTGTTCCCAACTTCTAGAACTGGATACAGAGTTAAGATACTGATGGTAGGAAAAGAGGGTATGCGGAAATGGAGGCACTCTTTTACCCAAAGACATGACTACCCGTGTCCTACCCAGTGCAGACAATTCACTGCCTGATTCTGCATGGTGCGATGAGGTCAGAGCTGCGTGGCCACAAACCCCTTTCCATAATTACATAAGGGCTGCATTTTCCCTTGGAAATGCTCCCTCTTTATCATCAGGACATTTCAAAGCTCAAAAGCTCACTTTTTTTTTTTTTTTTTAAGCAATGGGACAGCTGATTTTTCCTAGCAATTTTTTCCCTGTCAGGAAAATGATAATGAAAAATAATTTCTACTTTGAATTTTTTTCAGCTATTCCGTTACTGAACCTTCCATTGGCTCACTGGAAACTGTGAGGGAAGGTTTGATTCTTTTCTGTGGAAAGAACGTGGAAAAACCTTACTAGGCTTCTTGTAGCAAAAGAACAACTTTTCTTTTATGCAGGATTTTGCTTCAATTTTGTGTAACATTTCTTTGAAAATACATGTCCCAGTTTCCTTTTAAACTTCTTTATTCTGTTCTGCTACTGAAAAGGCTGCAGATGGAAGGGGAGAACTAGGAACTCCCTATGTCAATCAGCTCTATTCATTCAATGGCTGTATTTATTAGTTTCATTAAAAACATATTGAGCAGCCCTGGTTCCTCAGTTCTGCACGCCTACACAATCCTGACTGCCTTGCCATGCCCTGTCAGTAAGGGCTCTATCCTGAGGCCCCTCTCAGCTTGAGATTCCACATGAAACATGAATCCAAGAGGATATCACATGCTTTTAGGTCTTGCTGGAGAGACTTCACATAGCTTGATGGGTGCGGAGGGGGCCAGGGAAAGCTAGATGAGGAAAAAAATAAGTACTTGACATGAACTGATAATTCATTTTTTAAAAAAGAAATGGAAAGAAAAAGTCTGTGTAAAGCTTGGAAAATGTCTCCATTGCTACTGCCATCACTGACATGAATTTACGTGTAACATCTGACCAGCACATTGCTCAAAAATTAATGGTTTTGTAGGAAATAGAGCACTCTGGGCTGCCAAGGGAGCCCAAACAAGGGAGCAGTTCTTGGAGAAGGCTGTTAATTTGCTACATTTGTAATGCTGAGGCATGGACTGGTCTCCTTCAGAAAATGTTACGTTCTCTATATACCTCCTCCTGTTATTAAAATCAGAACTATGTGGAAGAGCAGAACCACAGCAGAAGCCCACTAATTATGGGGCAAAAAGAATGTGTGCCAACAGAAGTATTAAAACTATATTGGCTGTCTTTTAGCACTTTTGTTGGTGTCTTTTCTTGGAAAAAAATCTTGTTTTATTGTATGGCAAAATACAAAAAGTTTTGTATTAATCAAAAGATCTCCAAACTCAGGACTGAGAATTAAGGTTGCAGTTTAAGCACTACTTAAGTTGAAAACCTACCTAGTAACTTTAGTGGTGTTTAGCTCAGACACCAGGCTAGAGATGATTTTTCATAAAAAGAAATTTCTTTCTGTATTCTGCCCTGAAGAGGGATCCATAAGAATCTATCTGCTCAGACACATTGGAACTTAACATCTTCCTCTCTTTGGAAATGATCTCTCTTTCCATAAACATCAGATTGAATAACTGCTACCTAACTACCTTAATTTAATTTTTCTTTTCTTAAATACATATGGACCACAAACTTTAACACCTGCACCCTACAATTCTTCAGCAAAGGAAGAGACTGGAATATGCACTGATGACCTTAAGCACTCCCAAGGATATATCACATACAATGTCTTCCATACATATCCTCTTTTTTTTTTAAGTGGGTCATAGTGTATTAGCCCACAGTGTGTTACATAACCATGGTCTTTCATGGCAATAGAGATTCAAGGATACAGCAAAAGAGATCTGCTTTTTACCAAACAAAAAAAATTCTTAATATTACTTGCCCTGTCCTCAAAATGTTTGATCTTCACAGTCACCTTTGACAGAGAATTCTTAGCGCTGCTTCCTTTCCAGATAACTGAGCAGAGGTGCACTGGCATCACAAAATACATATCAGGATCACATCAGCATGGCCTTGGCCAAGACTGAATACATATGCACCCTGATATTTATGTGTCTTTGTGTGACAAGAAATAAGCCTTACCAAGACAGAGAGCTCATCCAGTTCACAAGCACATGCTTGGTCCTTTCCAGATTACACACAGCCCCTGAGTGATGCATCACACAAGTCCAACAAAGAACACAATAGAGAGGACAAGGCAGGGAGGGGGGAGAACCATGCTTTCACCTACAGTATTGGTAGTTCACCTACCTGGTGCTGCCACTGAAGCCACTTTGACACTTTGGCAGTCAGCTAAGGAGAAGTTGGTGTTTAACAGGATAAAACTTGATTGAAGGCAATAAAAACCAGGAATGACATGGTGTTGTAAACAGATTAGCAGACAGGTGAGACAAGGGGAATCAGTCTGTAGCCTCTGTGTCTTTGGAATCTGATAATTTCTTTAATGTAGGTCTGTACCCTGTCTGGTAGAAGAATGCTATCATCCCTGATTTAGGAAATTATTGGGAGGCTAAAGACTCCCAATACCAATAAAGATATTTAGGTATTGAATTTTACTGTGAATTTGGACCAAAGTGACAGGTTTACAGTGGCGCAGGAGCATCTGGCTTGACACACAAGGTTTCTTAAGAACACGCTAGTATTACACTCAGAGGAGCTTTGTTCCTCTCCTCTCTGACATTGCCTAAGTATAGGGGTGGGGTAGGAGAATGCTCTTGAGGACTGCGTTACAGTAGCACCAGAAAGGTAAGGAGGGAACATGAGAACTTTCATATTCCTAAGTATCTGTGTGTATGCACATGTATAAATACATAAGCACGTGTGTGAGTTCACACAGAAAGCAGTAATGACGCTGACCACCTGTTCACTCTGACAGTTGCCAGCACACAAAATACATGTCAATCTGGTTCCTAATAAGTGAGTATCCCCTTGCACAGCTAGAGATGCTTGGCACAGCTAAGAGTGGTTAGAATCAATAAGCCTTACATTTAAGTGGTGCAGAAACTGGTTTAGTCCTCCACTTCGAACAGCTCTTCTGGGTCAGCTGCAGGGCATATGGCACATGAAGGAAGAACCATAAACATCCTTGACCTATCAAGTGTTTTCACCAGCCATAATTTTTCACCAAACAAAGCAAAACAAAAAACTTCATAAGCATAAAGTGATTTTGACATCAGACTCTCGTTGTTTTCAGTCCCATCACACTGTAAGACAAATGGCACCATAATCAGATGAATAAACATTGTGGCACAGTCTGAGGATCATATCTTTCTACTGGAACCATACGTTTTTCTGAAACTACAATTCTTTATAAATTCTTTTCAGAAAAATCAACACAAGGAAAAAATAAATTTCTCTGTGCCTTACTGAAAAACTAGTTGCTATACTTACAACAAAGGGAATTGTAACCAATGGCTAGAGTTACATGGGATTGGTTTTGGTCAAGAAGAGAGGCTGTTCCCAACTTGGTGTCAAAGTCAACTCAACACCCCTGCAGACTAGGCTGTAAATTCCTAGAAACTGGATTTAGCATAGAATTCAGTACTAACAAATGATAGTTCAAACCATCCTCTTGAGCTTGGCTACTGTCAGTAGAAACCCTTTCCCCACTGCTTATTGTTAGTGTTCGAACTTCTGTTAGGTGTACCATTTCTATTCTCCGCATGGAAAGAGGAAACCAGTATTAGGCTTTCACAGCAGAATCATTCAAGCAAAATGTCTACATAGGTATTAACACCTTGTTGTGTGTCTGCTAGAGCCATGGAGCAAGTGAACTCCATGGGCATTCTGTACTTATGCTATTTGTATTTACCTAAAATGTCTGCAGTGGTGTAGGTACAATATGGCTCTTCCACATCCGCGTACAGCTCCCGGCCATACAGCTCCTCATAACATCTTGCTCTCTTCAAAATCAAACTTGATTTGAGGTTTTCTTTGAATGTTTTGCCTTCATTGTTATCTTCCTCCCTTTCTCTTCTGTTAAAAAAAAAAAAAAGGAAAAAAATCAATAAGGGATTTAAATCTGAGTGTACCTTTCTCTATTAAATTGACACAAACATACAAGCAATTTTCTGAGAGTTGTTGCCTACTTTTCATCTGTTTAAGCAGCTTCCAAGCAAGTTCTTCCCTGTGTGGAAATAGGGCACTTCTGAAAAGTGAAGGATAATTGGCCAAAACCTTTTTGACACAGTGACTCACTGACAGTGATTTCTGATTAATTAGGGGAACATTCTCCTCTTGATCTGTAATACAATGTAACTCCCACTAACGTCAAAGAGAAAGCTGCCCTCGTGAAGTTTGACAGGCAGCAACTACCCAGGGGCTGGTCTTTGTTCAGGGGTTGAGCAGAATTGCTGAGCCCCTGGATGCTTTTTCACCTGCCCACCGCAGTGGTCAGCTTCCTTCTGGAGCACGTGCCTAGCTCTTGCTGCCAGTAACACCTAGTGCAGGCAGTGGCAGGGGAAGAAGGAGGCGTGCCCAGCCTGGCAGCCGTCCCAGCTGCGGCTGGCACAGCTGGCATCCGGAAGCGCCATGCTGGACAGCTGAGGCGCCAAGCTGAAGTGGCCCAGCTGGCGGGGGCTGCGTTCAGAAAGCAGGGCAGCTACTTCTCACACCGCAGATCAGTTAATTTTGGTCAATATCTGGTCACAGTGACACAATTCCTGTGATCTTGTGGCGCTCCCCTCACAGACAGCTGTGGTCATTGGGAGAGCCCGAGAGCAGCTGCTGGAGGGAATGGCGCTGTGTGGCAGAGTTGGCAGCGCTCATATGGACATGGAAACGCACCTGGAGCCTCCTAGCGTTGCCTGCTCAGCACAGCTTACATCTCACACCCCTGAAATCTCTTATCTTTCCCCACACAATCTCCCAAAAGAGTGTCCACGTCTGTGCCTTTGAGCACCCACTGGCCCTGGGCCCCACCCAGGCAGGGCTGTGGGGGGTGTCTGGCAGGGCCATACCAACAATTTAACAGTAGGGACAGTGAGACCATGGCTCTGTGTTGAGTTTACTAATGAAAATGTGACCTGTGGATGCCTAGGTGGCTGCGTTTAATCCATACCATGGCTCAGAAGAGCAGGCACCCAGCATCAGGAATGCTGATAGAAAAGCAGACAAGGGGGTAATAGCAATGCCCACCATGAAGAACATGGAAGCATTTTATAATTCTTTGGTTACATTTTAGAATTCTTAGGTGAAAATAAAACCCCTCCTGGCTCTGCAGAGAGCCTGGACAGCTTTGCAATGGGTCACCTCAAAACAGTGAGGTGGAGGTGGGGAAAGAGGGGTGACAGAATCACTGCAAAGGGAGAGGCAGCATGACTTCCATGTACCGGGAAAGGATCATCGGCGGGAGGACATGTCGTCCTGCACTTCCCTTCAGCCTTAATGCTCCTGCTGCTGATGGCACCACTTCCAGCTGCTGAGGCCCTGAGCGGGGCTGGCTCCTGCAGTCGATGCCAAAAGGTGCCTGACAGGACAGGCCGGCTGTGCCAGGACACCTGAGGGGAGAAGGGCGCCGTCCTGAGGGCCCTGGGCCCTCCTGGGCTGTGAGGCGCCCGAGGGGCCCTGCTGTGGGGCCCTGCTGTGGGCTCTGCTGTGGGGCCCTGCTGTGGGGCCCCGCTGTGGGGCCTGCTGTGGGGCCTGCTGCGGGCCCTGCTGTGGGGCCCTGATGTGGGGCCTGCTGCGGGCCCTGATGTGGCGCCCTGCTGTGGGGCCTGCTGTGGGGCCCTGCTGTGGGGCCTGCTGCGGGCCCTGCTGTGGGGCCCTCTCTCCACAGGGCTAGGAAGGGAAACTGTCATCTGGCAGCATAAAACCATGGAAAAGGAGAGAAATGAGGAGTGAGCTGAGATGATTTGGGGAAATGCTTGCAAGATAAGCAAGATGGAAAATAAAAGCAGAATGGAAACAGTTAAGGTTTATTAAACCATTACTTGGGATTGTAGAGTGTTTGAGGTGATGCCCTGGTGCTTTTACATGGAGACAAGTATCTGTAGCTGAGTCCTTCCACTCTGTGCCACAGCTCATGAACCGTATTTAGGTTACATGCTGGCAGCTCTCACTGTTTCCCAGAGCATTAGGTGTTGTTCTTTGAACATGAGGGCTGTGCCCTCCTTCCTATTCCAAATTATCTTCTTTCTAACAGCTCTTTCTGCACCATAAGGCAGCCATACTATTTCAGGGTCACAGGAAAGAGCTGGAAAGAAACATCTATTTTTGGGACCAAAATATTCACCTGAGAAGGCCAAGGTTCTCATTGCTGAATTTTAGGTACTTGCATTTATTTTGCAAGGGTAAGAAGCTTTTGTTGAAGGGCAGAAAAGTTCCCATTTCTCAAAGACCCTTCCTGAATATTCCAAAATGCTTTAAAAATGGTATCATTACTCAACTACTCTTCTCTTTACTTGTGGGATTAGTACTGGTCCTAGGCTTCATGACACCAGCTAGACTGAATCCTGAGGGGAGAAGTGCCTCCTGATTTTTTACCTCAGTAAATTAGAAATACTAGGTAAGATCTTCAAACCGGAAGGCAAACATTTGCCTGGAGTTCAACTCAGCTTTCCAGTTCCCACACACTATGTTACTTGGGGATCTCAAGTTGAATTCCTGTTCTACCTGTTTCAGATACTTTTGTTCAGTCTGCATCCCCAAAAAGCCCAACAGAAATCCAGCAGATAAAGGCAAATCTGACTGAGTTTGGAAAAGTCTTCAAAGTCCTGAACAATTTTAACCTCAAGACTAATTAGCTACAGCATCTTCGTCTTGTTCAGTTTTACTGCCTTTCCATCAGTGAACATTAAACTGACAGAACAGAAGCAGACAATTAATCTGAAACCATGCACGGGGGTGCATGAGGAAGGCTCTGTGAAAATAGGATGTGGCTGTTATGATTTCAGACAACAGATTTCCAGAAAAGTGAAGTCAGTGGACAAGCCATGAAGGCCCCTGGAAGTAATTGTTCCGATAACCTTCATTAGGTCTCAGTACCACAGATGCACATGATGAGGCACTTGAGCTCTCAGTCAGCAGACATGGCTTGTGACTGTGCCTTTGGAAAGATTTCCAGCCAGGTGGTCAGAAACTGTTAATGAAAAACTGTTTACTTCACATCAAAACTGACATCTTAAAAAACCAATTAAACCCAGAAGTATGACAAATATTTGTAAAAAGCAGTAAAATAACATAATTCTGGTGCCAAACCTTTGCTTTCACTCATTTTTAATGCTGCTCTCCTCATTTACTCTCAGAAAAAGCTGAGTAAAGCCAAAAATAAAAATCATAAAAAAAAAAAAAAATTTTAAAAAGAGGTGAGAAAAACCTGAGAGAGCTGGTGTTGTTCAGCAGGGAAAAAAGGTGGCTTTGGGGGAAACCTCACTGCAGCTTTTTAGTACTTTAAGGGGGCTCATAAAAAGCATGGTAGGACTTTTCATATGGGCAGATAGTGACAGAACAAGAGGTAATGGTTTTAAACTAAAATTGGGCAGGCTTAGATTAGGTATTAGGAAGAAATTCTTTACTCAGAGGGTGGTGAAGCACTGGAACAGGTTGCCCAGGGACATTTGGATGCCCCATCCCTGGCAGTGTTCAAGACCAGGCTGGATGGGGCCCTGAGCAACCTGATCTAGTGGGTGACATCTCTTCCCATGGCAGAGGATTGAAACCAGATGATCTTTAAGGTCCCTTTCAACTCAACCTGTTCTATGACTCTATGTCTGAAAAGTCATGCAAAGTTGGCACATGATGAGTTTGCATCAAATGAGCTCAACAGAAGGCTCATATACAGTTTAACCCTAGAAGTAAATGAATTTTTCTTTCCTCAGAAAACTCTGTACCAAACAGTGGGAGTTGCTCAAGGTGTGTGACTGTGTGCTACTGAACAATTTCAAAGAGGAGGAGTTCATTCACTTTATGTCGTTTCCCTGGCCTCCAGCCCAGGGAAGTGTCTGACAGCTATTCCTGCAGACTAATAACCTATTTGCTTCTAAGAGGAAATCTTCAATAGCAAAGCATTGCATTTTCTGAAAGTTCCTGGAAAACAACCTGGTTATATGCTTACCTGTAATTGATAATCCTCCCCCAGCTGGGTTTCAGGCTGTGCTGCCCTTCAAAAGCTTCTTCCAGATGTCTTTGGAAGCCCCTCTCACAGGTGGACAGCAAAGGACTAATTTACACTAGAAGTATCTTTGTCTAGTACAGACATATAATATACAACTGTCAGAAAGATCAAGGTAGGTGAGATGCTAAAAGCTTCCAGAGGTTTTCACGGAAGAGAGAAAGTGAAGGAACCCAGACATTGTCTTTACAAGAAAAAAAGCTATAATGCCAAAATTCTATTTGCAGAAATAATTCTGTCAAACATAACTCCATTCATACCTACATCATACAATTACTTCAATTCACAACAAAGAGACCATTTTTTTCAGCTATGACAACTCACTGCCTCAGTTGCTCATACTCTGTGACACCAGGATACCACTGTCACACTGAAGCAGACAGAGTATGGTCCAGTTTTGACCATTTGGAACACAACCCCAAAATTTGGACCTGTGCTGAGCCCTTCTTCAGAGGTTTGTTAACATACACCCAAACACTACAAATGATGTCCATCATTAAGCATCTGGTACAACCTGAGCGACCAAAGCAGCCATGGGCATCACTCCTTCATTGTCTTTCAACTTGACCATATGGTTTTCCAGAAATGCTTAACAACACCCCAGGTCCTTTTGCCTTCAACTCATCCCCTGGAGTGAGTTACCTCTGGATATGTCTCTCTTCATTAGCTACAGAGGGAGAATAAATGGGCAGGCGAGGGTGATCATCTGACTTCTAGATGCACATGTCAGGAGGGGAATCCTACCCTCTGTCTGTCTGACATAAACAATCCTAGCAGGTTTCCCAACAGGGCAAGTGAGGCATGTTGTCCCAGAAATGAAACCCAGCCAGCTGGCATCAGATGAGCCCTGCAGAATGTCCTGCTGCAATGCCCACTGAGGTTGCTGCAGTGTGTGAGCCCAAGGCAGCAAAACCCTAAAGGGATATTGGCCTGACTTGAAAAAGTAATTTCATTTTATGTCATGACACTGCAAAGTAATTGTGCTCAAAATAACTGTTTTTACTGCCTAAATACGTTTTTAGTACTTGAGCATCCAGGTGGATTCAATTGTGCTTGCAATTTTGCAGACATTAACGAGGGAGACTAAATGACTGAGGCGGGGAAAGAGAACAATGCTGCAGTCCTGTGAGACAGCCTGACACACGGACTAGAGCACAGCACAAGCTCTCAGGAGCCTCAAAGTCTAGTCCTGTTTTGACCACTGACTGACAAATGTTGTAAAGCTAAGCATGGAAAATGAAACACAACTGTTCTCTGCGTCTTTTACAAAAATAATGCTGGCTGAAATCTTCAACAAGTGTAAACTATCAAATAACAGAAAGCACTGACTCCAAAAGAAGCAGGATTACAAGCCAAATTCAGTCAGCTCTTAAGAATAAGAACTTCCTTCTTGAGCATCTTTTCCAAAAGCAACATGTGACACAGCATGAACATAACCAACACTTGAACTGATATGAAATACATTAAAAATAAATTATTTAAATTGAGAAATATTATTCTGATAGGCTAAAGCACGCTTAGAAGTTGTATTTTTTATGTCAATGAGTGTTTACAGAACCGTGGCCTTAACTGATACTCCAAAAGCCACTTCACTCTTCACAGAAGTTTTCATAAAGAAATAATATACAAGGCACACTAACCACTGTTGGGCCAAACACATTCTACTGTTTATTACACATATTACATTCTTAAATAAAAATGCGTCACATAACATTTTTGCATAGATATCTTACAATATACCAATTTAAAAAAGAATTATGAAACAGACCAGTAACAAAAATAAATTTTTTTCTTCATTAATAATTTTGTAACATTAACATACCACCATCATATAATACAAATAATATTTTTAAATCTTAAGACTTTTTGTACAGCAAAAAAACTGACAAAGTAATATATTTNAAAAAATAAAATGTCAAAAAAAGGCAGAACTGAGGGCTACAAGATTGGGTACTTCTGTGATATATTAGAAATACCAGAGTAGGCCTGAGAGAACGTGACCGAGGGCATCTCCGAAATGCACTTGTCAGACACATCTGGTAAAAGAAAAATTATAGTGCAAAATGAAAGTCCTTCAAGCAATGTTGTTTGTTTTTCTTTTTTTTTTCTTTTTCTCTTTTTTTAATAGGGAGCATTCATACATTTTGTTGTTGTTGTTGTTGTTGCTAAAGAAAAATTCCCCAAACAAAAATCTAATGTGTGGTAGAGAGCAAGAAAAGTTTCAAAGAACAAGAGGGAAAACAGGTCACTTTGCAAAGCAAAAAAAACCAAAAAAATTCTCAGCCTGCATTATTATTTTTTCAACTAGATGAAGAGACATGCCAAACTAAGGCCTTGTTTCTAAGAGAAAAGCTGTTATGGTTTATATGCAGTGATTTCAAAACCAGGTACTTGAATTGGTGCAAGAACCTTCATGTAGAGGTATCTTAATTAGTTGAAACGTTTCTTACACTTCAGCTTAACTGCACAGGATGCCAATGCAAACTTGATCCAGGCAATCACATAACAGGTGCAGCTACAAAGTGATTTAACTAGACTGATTTTAACCTAGGGCAGCTTCCCTGGTAGAGACATGGCCTTGGTAACAAAGTAGTGTTTAAACCAGTGTTTTGATCTACTTCCAGAATCTAATAGGTCTGGGGATTTAAATACAGAGTGATGGGTAAAATGTATGTTGCAAAACATAAAGATCAGCCCTTCAGCCATCAGGCCTTCCAGGGACTGCATGTTAGCTTTTCATTTCCCCGAGAGCCCAACAATAAAGGCTAAAATTGCCATGTTTCTGTCCATTCTCGTTCCCTTTTAGTGTGTACATGCGAAGCCCTCATCCCCCTCCCTTCCCACCTCCCCTCCCAATCCCCAAATTTGCAGCCTACTCATTCACAGTACACAGCAACATGTATTTCCCAGCACTGTTGAAAACTTTCCTACAGAAGCTGACATGATTCCTAAAATGCAGTGGCAACAGCAAGTGCCCTCCCTAAATGAAAGCAATAGGCACGGTTGGCTACTACAAACTGTAAGTCAGTAGCTCAGTTTGCTCTTCTGTGTAGGTATATACAGTCTCCTGTTGTACATCCATGTCCACACAGAGACAGGGTGGAGAACCTGTTTTCTGGCAGTATATAGAAGTTAGGACCAAAGCACTTTAAAAAAAATCATCAAAGCTTTCATTTTGAAAATCGCAGAGTTCCAACTTCAATTATTACAACAAAAATGCCATCAAAAAGCATTAAGGAAAACTATAAAACCCTGTTTCTAAAATGACGCCTGCATTTGAAAGTTTTCAGGTAGGGAAACTCATTTGTGAGGTGATAAAGGCAGTCCACTCCCCATCTCCACATTTTTATGTATATAATTTATATATACAACTATTATCATTATATATATAACTTATATAGCACAAGTATTCTCAAGACTTCTTCCTCTAAGGGAGGAGGAAATTCTCAGCTTTACAACACAGATCTTAGTACCTGGTAGGCCAGATCCTACAGTCCTTACCATGCTAAATCTTGCCACTGAAGCCTGTGCAGAGCTGTGGAGGAGAAAGACTGCAGTAGTCATCCCTAAACTATTAATAAAAAGAGACACAAGTGTGACAGAAGGAAGAAGAATATCCAAGTTTGATCTGGAAAAGATCATTCATGAAGGTGTAGTTTAAATGCTAATGAAAGACAGGCAAGACTTGTCAATGAGTAGTTGTAATATCTTGGGAGAAAAATATTTCCATTTTTTAAGACAGAGTTAAATAGTTATTGTCAAGCATTGGTTTTTTTCTTGGTATGTAGATATCTTTACAAGTGCAAGTCTATCTGAAATCAGCAAAAAGTACTTTAGGAGTTCTGGGTTAGAGCATTTCCCAGGATATAAAAGCTCAAAAACAGTCTTACTGGATGGAATGACAGAATGTGCCAAGTCCTGAATGAAACCAAGAGTAAAAGCCCTTGATCCACTGAATGCTGGCCTAGTAACATTAAATTATTTACAAAAATTTCCTCTTTTTAATTTTTTTAAATTTAAAGATTTTGACATACATTAAGAGGAAGGGAAACACTTAAAGAAGTTGGGTTTCATCAGCTTTGTCAGAAGTACCAATTACCACCTCTTTTGTACACAGACAAATAAAGTGTGTTAAATAGGAGGAGCAACCTTTATATTAGATACAAACCCCAAATTGTCTAGGGTCAGATAAAAATGAGGGAGAAAGCCCAATTCTGTAGATATCAGAAAGGTCACAGCTAAGATATCCTCAATCACTGCAACTGTCATATTGATCAACTCCATTTTACCTATACACCCTAGTGATTAGTTAACTTTTTATGCCTGAAGTTAAAACAATTCTGAAAGCATGGACCTGAGGGATCCTCTTGCATTCAGGTTCTTCTTCCCTATCTGTGTTTGGTCAGTGCTTCCCATGCATTAAGTGAAAATGTGCTACCCCCCCAAAAAATAGCAATTCCAAAAAGTCTGATGAAAATAGGAATAAATGAAAAAAATGTTCACCTTTGTAGAAATATGTTGGCTTAGACTTCAGGTCCTGGAAACCATTTCTGAGACATCACATGGGTCTTCCAGGCTAGCAAACTTGTTGCTGTAATATCTGGCTGGTCCCTGCAGCTGTGACACATCTCAAGGCATGGTATTGCTTCAAATTGGTTTGCTAAGGGTTTGGGTTTTTTAAAGACTTCTTCCTCTCTAGGTCTCCCTCATGAAGAAACCTTATAAAGTTTAGCAAGGATGCAACTCTCAGAATTTGAGAAAAAACCTACAGACCTGCCCTACAGTCTGTTCCATCAGCACAAGACTATGAAGAAATAGAACCAGTACACATTTAATCAGTGAGAGCTGTGAAATCAATCATAGAAACACAGAAAAATTAATATTGGAAGGTACTTCTGGAGGTCACCTAATCCAACCTTCAACTCTTTGTTTAAAAAAAGATTAGTGAGATCAGACTGTTCAGGGTCTTGTCCAAGACATTGAAAGAATCTAGAATTTCACTTCAGTTGCCAGTTTAGCCAGGTAATGTAATTGTCTAGACTGAGTACTAGCTACTGAAAAAGAACAACTCAGAGATAATGAAAAATATTCTGAATTCTGCCATCCACTTTTAGACCAATCTTTATAAAATACATGTGATATTTCATGTTGTTCTTTATCTCCTAAGGGGAAAACCAAACAGACCAAAGATGCACTGAAGTGTTGTTTTAGTGTTAGAAGTGACTAAAATACGGCATCATGTGTCTTCATGATACAGTACAAATGAAACAATAAATTTTTTAGTTCAAAGTGAACCATCAATGATCATGTTGGGAAAAACAGAATTTTGCTTGCCAGGCCTCAAGCTGGCAGTATAGAAGTATATTTCTATAAGCATATTTTTATGCACAGATTCAGCAAACTATTTATTCCAGTGCCTCCTAAATTACTTTTTATTAGTCAGTTTTCAAAATAGAATCTTGTCTTTGGGTATAAGTTGTCTCAATTAGATAATGGAAAAGTCCCGAATAAATAAATTATATCAGCACTGTAACATACGAAGCACATCTTGACCTGGAATATTCTGTCTTGGTCTCCCCATTACAAGAAAATAATTGACATATTGGAGCAAGCCTAGCAGGGAGTCACCACGAAGGTTGTGGAACACATGATGGATGAAGAGAGGCTGAGAGACATGATTCAGCCTGAGGAAGAGAAAGGTAAGTGTACATCTTATTGCTATCTCCAAATACCTAACCAAGACTATAGAGAAGAAGCCAGACTCTTATTGGAGGTGCACAGTGGAAGAGGCACTGAAAACAGGTCTGAACATGGAAAATTCCTACTCGACACTCAGATTTTTGATTCGTTTTTTTTTTTTTACTATAAAAGTGGTTAAATAATGGAACAGCTTGCACAGAGAGGTTGCAGAATTTCCATTCTTGGGGACATTTAAAACTCAGCTGGATATGGCCATGAGTAACCAGCTCTAGTTGGAGGTTGGCTAAGATGGCCTCTGGAGGCCCCTTTCCACATGCATGGTTCTATGATTGACTGCTCTGCTCCAAAATATTATTTAGCTAATCACAAAAACTTACACTTGTTTTAGTTGCTTCCTCTGTGGACACTATTCTGTGAGACTTTTAGCTCAATTTGTGTTTTCACCCTATAGTTCCACAGCCTTGGAAACTACAATCTGACTTTCTTATAATGGCTTCTCTTTTGCAAATAGGCATAAATCTAGCATTGAAGGAAACAAGGTAAAACTTCTCCTTTCTGCAGCTGGATTACTCAGTCCTCAACTGTCACCAAATCATCTGTTTATGGGTTTGCTTTCAAGAAGCCTTACACAGAGCCTTTCCTCTTTAGTCTGATTCTACTCATAATTTACAGAGGACAACTGTACAATTTTAGCAAGGAGACACAGGCCCAAAAAGGAACTAACTATACCAGACTACACAAGTTTGAAGTGCACAGCTTAAAATATCTGCAAAGACACAAAACTTGTCATTGTAAAAAAAACCCCAATCCTGGAATGTGTCACTAATTATGCCTTTCCAAAATGGAGACTCCTTCTATAAAATACCAAAGTTATGGTTCAAAATTTTAGTAATGACTAAGACACTTGCATATGAGCACCCAAAAACTGAAGTCAAGAGATTGACTGAGTACACCATATATACAGCTGAAAAATATCTCCCTTTTCAAACATAAGAGGTGGTTCCAAAGCTCAAATTTTAGCTTCAGAGTTCAAGACCTGCTACAAAGCCTGAGAAAATTTAAATCTGCCTTTTACCCCCCCTTTTTTCCATGGTTTTTACGTTTTTTGGATCCGGGATTTAGATGTAGGCCTGCCTTTAGAACAAAGTAAAGAGATACTTCAGCATTTTTTTTCCCCTGGGGCCCTTGTTCTGGCATATTTAAATATGATGCCAACAAGACCATAAATGACAACGGGAGCTAAAAAACAGTCTTGCTTGACTTTTTCCAATTTAAATAGAGTCTGGTGCTTAAACTGTCACTTAATAATTAAAGTTTGTATACTACTGATAGCGCATCCAAAGGCAGGTGTGTTCAGATGACAAAGGAGGATATTTATGCAGGTTCACAGCCAATGAATATCGTAGTGGAGAATTTGAGAGCGTAAATTTTAGGACACTACAGTAAGGAAATTCTAGGATTCTCTTATACTTTTTTTAGTCTAATGCACTCACTGGATGCTCTACAGTTTCACACAGCTGAGGTTTCAGTTCCCATTAGACATCTTCCTGAGGGGCAGCAGAGGGGCAGCACCAATCTCTGCTCTCTGGTGACCAGTGACAGGATCCAAGGGAATGGGATGGAGCTGTGTCAGGGGAGGTTCAGGCTGGACATTAGGAAAAAGTTCTTCACCCAAAAGGTGGTCGGGCACTGGAAAAGGCTCCCCAGGGAAGTGGTCACAGCCCCAAGCCTGCCAGAGCTCAAGGAGCATTTGGACAACACTCTCAGGCACATGGTGGGATTCTTGGGGTGTCCTGTGCAGGGCCAGAAGTTAGACTTGATGATCCTTACAACTCAGGATACTCTGTGATTCTGTGATCTGGCAGGATGCTCTATAAATTCCAACACAAATTGGATTCTAGGGCTCTCAGTCCCAGTGGAACAGCTGGGTGGAATGGCCATAAAAAGTACGCAAATACAGAAGTAGAGAAATACGAGATTGTCAGCAAGCAGTGCTCTGCAATTTTTAAATGTATACATATATATATATGCATATATATATACACATATAGAGTATAGTTAGTTTTAAATCTTTGGAATAAATTCAATCTTTTCTTTTCTTTTCTTTTCTTTTCTTTTCTTTTCTTTTCTTTTCTTTTCTTTTCTTTTCTTTTCTTTTCTTTTCTTTTCTTTTCTTTTCTTTTCTTTTCTTTTCTTTTCTTTTCTTTTCTTTTCTTTTCTTTTCTTTTCTTTTCTTTTCTTTTCTTTTCTTTTCTTTTCTTTTCTTTTCTTTTCTTTTCTTTTCTTTTCTTTTCTTTTCTTTTCTTTTCTTTTCTTTTCTTTTCTTTTCTTTTCTTTTCTTTTCTTTTCTTTTCTTTTCTTTTCTTTTCTTTTCTTTTCTTTTCTTTTCTTTCTCTCTCTCTCTCTCTCTCTCTCATGCTCTTATCACGAATATTACATCATTGTCCCTAAAAGATGGTTAGATTTTGGTCCATATTTCATGCCATATGGGCCAGACATCGTATTTCCCCCCTGTCCCCAAAGTGTTCAGTTGACAGTCACAGTGTTTTGTGAAAACTGTGAGGAAAACCAGCATCTTTTGAATAAATTCAATCTCTCACTAGAACCAAAGGTTGCAAAATGCTGAGAATTCAAGTGCCAAGGATCCCGGTGACAGCTCTAAAAACATTTATGGAGTTTCTTGTTTGCTCTTTTCCCCCCTAAGAGTACAATTTTACCTCCCAAAACATAAATTAAGGGAAATATTTAACAGTCAATGAGTCAAAACAGTCAAAGAAGGGTAGTTGGCTAATACATTATAAAAGAGCAGCAACCATTTGTGGACCACGCGCTATTTTGTTTCATTTCTAGACACATCTTGTAGGGATGGTCCCAGAATATACAAAATATACAACCTAACGACCACCTGCCTGCTTGCATAGGCCATTTTTATGGTCCTAAATGCAGTCTTTGGAGTCAGGGCCAGTGCCAAATAGGTTCAAATACAAGTTATGGCAATACATCATTTTTTAGGGTTTTTTCCTTTTGTAATGAAGACTTTAATCCACTTTGAGCCAAAGAAATCAAATTATCAATAGGACGGAAGGGTGAGCATGAGACCTCCACTTCTTGATGATTCACACCGCAGGCCAAAACGGACCTCTAGGTTAGTAACACTTTAGACCAATCATTTGGAAATGCCTCACTGCTGTAAAATCCCTTCCTTCATCGCTCACATGGTTACATTTTTTCATATAGGAGTGGGCTACAGCATCAACTTGATGAATGGAAAAGCAGGACTTTGATAATTTCTTTAATGGGCTAATGCTGAATGAAGCCATTGTACTTGGAAGAGGTTCTTGATTTCCTACTCAGAGACTGGAGTAGGATTTTTGGCTTGGGGGATTTTTTTGTGTGTAAGATGCTCAACAAACATGTTTAAATTAAAACGTCTGTAGGTGCTCTTTACACAAATAAAAGGCTAATGTTTTAAATTGGTTAATAGAAGAACTGCAAGAAAAAGCAACATAATTCACCACTAAGTCGCTGTGGGTTGTGGCTAACATGCTCACATGATGTGGAAGGAATCCTGTAGTCATGCCTGTGTGGCCAGTCCCAGACTGATATCCAGGTGAAGACAAGGAGTTCTGAAGATCACTTGTTTGTGGAGAAAAGAGAAAAAAGGTTTAAGCTTCCAAACAAGCTTTTGAAGTTTTTTGTTCAAAAAATAAACAAGAAGTCCTAGCTATGGCAATAAGGTGAGGCTTACAGAGATATTAGGTGCTGTATCTCAGGGGTTTATCCCTTGGCTACTTAGCCATTGTGGCAGCAGCTTCCAGAGTCCCTAGTGCATATGTTGTGCAATAGCAAAAAAAAAAATTAAAATAAAAACAACCAACAAAAATATAATCCTCCGTGAAGTCTACATAAACTCAGGTCAAAAAGAGGATGTTTGTGTCACAAGTGTCACTCCACAGTCTACTGCCATTAAGGCCACTGGTATTGACTTTAAAGGATCTCAATAGCTCAGTTCTAGGAAGAAAAACCAAAACCAAGACAGGTCAAAGTGTCTGTGAGAAGTCTGATGACTGAACATTAGGAATTCTCAGAGAAAGAACAAAAAAACCAAGAGGTTAATTTTGGCTACCAAACTGGGATTTGGTTTTCTAGGTCATTGTTTTCCCCCCATCTATTTAAAAAGAAAGTTAGTGCTACAAATATGCAACTTCAAGACAACATATTCTTCTACTGAGTTGCACTGAGAAGCGAGTTAGATAAGCCCCTCCTACTGCCGTCCACCTGCAGGGAAGCCTCATTCTTTGATTTCCATTGGCAAAAACAGGAAACAAATCCGGGAGGGATGAAGTACTGTAAGCAACTGTTCTTTTTCACTGACTTCACCTCTATACCATTTCCTCGCCTGCATCTTCTCGCATCCAGCTGGGGCAAGGCATAAAAGAACCGATGTACGTATCGAAGTGTAACTGGGGGCACGACAGTGTGAGCATGTGGTCCCTGTACAGAGGATTACGCGGGATCAAGTTCTCTTCTCCTGTAAGGTAGCACGTTGTAACTTGAGTTCCACTTTCATCTCACAACACTTAGCCCAGATGACATCCATGCCAAGCTGACTGATATTTAGATGTGTCTCTTCATGTGGAGGGCGAGGTGATCCGACCTGGAAAAACACCTGCAACATAAAGCAAGCAGGAAGTGAAATAAGTACAGGATTTTGGAAAACAGGGTTTCTGCTCCTTCCTTGTTATGTGCAGGAGAAAATACATATCCCAGTTTAGAGACATTCCTTGGGTTATCCATGGATTGCCACCAAACCCTGTGTGATTGACCTCTGTGACCACAGATAGGCAACTATCCTGGCTCTTCGTCAGCGAAAGAAACTACTTTTATCCTTTCCCTGTTCCTCTCCCTCCCGCTTCTTTCACTGAGTCAGACATCAGGGAGGAGTGTTTATCTAGGCACCTGTACTATAAAACCAAATATTTAGTATGTGCGTGTTTGCATGAAAAAAAAAAAAAATCAGTTTATTCAAGTACTCAGCAATGTAATTTTTAAAAATACCAGGTTTCTCAAGTGCCCACTATTTGCAACAAGCACCGAAGAACGATGCTAGTTTTGAAAGCTGAATTCTCATTTCTAACTCCAAACTGGAAGGAAAACTGGCTCAGAGCTTGGAGGCTGACAATCCATCAGACTTCCTATCTTTCCCTTCCTCTCAGCTGGGAATCTGGGTGGTAATATGTGGATTCTGATGAATATTATCTCCCTGAAGGATGTTGACAGAAGATATTATGCCTATTCTGTAAGAGTGACAATTGAGAGACAGAGAAGGCAAGGAAGTTGTAAATCACACAGGTGTGGTAAAACCAGGGGAAAAAAAAAAAAATCAGGACTTGTGCTATCAACTTCTGTTCTTTATCCACAAAGCCTTTTTTTCCAACTCATAAGAAAACATAATGTTGTGTCATTCTGAACATGTAGCTGGATCCTGATGAGATAGACTTAGAGTGGCAGCCCTAGACAACTAGTTGAGTTTTAGGGCTGGTCTAAACATGTAGTTAATGGAGAATAAGGTAGACCATGAATTTGAAATGAAGCACGTATCCTTTATTAACTCCCTCACTACAGGTTTATGACTGCCTTCTTCAGAAATTACTTAATCCACTCAGGAAGTGGGTTAAGATACTCAGAAAAAAACACACATACTCCAGGAAAAGAGCAGCTCCACAAAGAGTTAATCAGAAATTCATTTTCCAGAAGAGCTGCCTTGTACTAGACAAGCTGCAGGGCACTCACGCCTGCAGGAACAGTAGCCCAAATTCAGGAACTTCATAGCACCAAGATATTGTCAGAGTGATCAGGGGAATAAGTTCTCAGGAGGACAAGTGCTTTTCTTACCTGTCATTCAATATATGCTTTATTCTATCAAGAATGCTACTAAGCAAAAATACTCTTTTGATGCCATACCCGTTAGATATGGGATTGAAAGTATCAATCCAGTACACACCCACCATCACAGCGTCATTTAAGGTACGTATGGCACTGGAAAGCAAACCACAGGAGAAGCAGGCAGAGGTTCTGGCTGCCTACCCCACAGCCCTAAAATGGAGCCCGTCTGTCACAGTGGCAGGACTCAGACACACTCAGAAATTAAAATTCTACTAGAAACTTCAGCTGAGCATTTAAAAACAGGAGGTTTTCAAGTTCCCTGCAAATTCTGGCTTGCCTTCTTTCCAGCTTAAACCACAAGACCTTGGCTTATTTATTTTAAAAACGTTTACTACAAATATCACACCAACCCCCACATACCAGTGGCTTTTGAGTAAACTGGTTCTGTAGGCTCCAAGAGCACTAGGAAAAGCTACTTACAGAACTGATTGGCCTGGCATGTCTTTTCAGTGCTCCACAGAATCAGAGTATAAAACAGCCACCAGTAACAATCTGAAGACTATCCAATGGCTTATTGTGAGAATCAAGATAGCTCAAATATGGGCACCGAGTGTATTTTTCAAAAAGCAGTAGTTGAGTGTTTTGTAGTTTTCAGAAAGAAGAAGCAGAAGAACAAACTGACCAACCCGCCAAAACGCCAACATGGATAGATAAAAAAAGAACAATCAATCTAAAGGCAAATACCCAAAGAATAAACACCCTAAGCAGATACAGGCTGAGAAAGAGAAGAGCTATAAAAATGAAGCTATTTTAAATAGTTAGGGGACCTTTTCTGTCCTGTTGAAGTATGCCACTGCACATGTAATCGATCTGCATCTACACACAGAGATGAGTGATCAAGAGGTACATTTTTAAGACAAAGGAAGCTAAAACAAGGCAACTTTCACAAGAAAAGTCATATACTCATCTTCTATGAATGAGCTTAGCTCTGCTCAAGTCAGCTCTTCTCTACTTGCAGGGCTTACAAGGGAGTTAATACCTTCAGAATGACAAAATGAAAGACTGCAAAATAGGATGGAGGTAGCATTCCTCCAAGGTCCTACATGAGGCACAGCAAGACAGACATGAATCCGACAATGGACACTGGGCTTTCAACACAGCAGGCTCTGCACAGCTAGAATTTTCTAGCCCTAGGGTGACAAAATACACCCTTGGACCAACGTCTCTCTCATCAGTCTAAACTGAGAAAGCAGCATGCTCTGGCTACAAGGGCTGCCAAAACAAAACAACAGCTTGAGTGGCTGCCAAAAAGACATGCACCAGCTGGCACTTCAGTCTAGGACTAGTCATAAGACCACCACCCAAGCACAGCTTTTCCTCTCCAATTGTCTCTTTTATAGATGCAACCCAGGAAAGTGTATGCTGAGTCACACCATAGTGAGATCTGTTAAAATTACAGATTCAATACATTGTTTCACATCAATAACCACCATATTAGCATCTATAATATTTTTATAGGTAATAAAATGGTGCCATATTTGCTAGTTTATAGCTAATAAAATGGTACAAGTCATGTAATTCTTCACATTCTCCTGCTGACTAATTTGCTTAATTGTATCTCTTGGTAAGGCTGGTGGATGTGGATATTTATTTTCAACAGTAAAACAGTCTGTACAAAATTTTTGCAGGTAAATCACACTGTCAAAAAGCCTACTGATTACTGGACACACTTTTTTTTTTTTGTCTTTCTGGGACTAGAGGCAGCAATGGAAGAGGCTCCACAGGATAAGTTGTCAAAGGAAACCACTCTCTTAAAAAATTAAGAAACAGGAGCTTGCTGGTCTCCAGTCCTGCCCATGACACGAGACTTTGCTCTGCACCTCTGGCTCTACACCTCTTTCAGTTCCAGACCAGCTCTGCACATCATACGTGGGCCCATCACAGCTTTCTCCATCATCCCTTCCCCAGTCTAGCTCTTCCTAGAAAGAACAGTTTACGCTAGAATAAGACACTCTAATTATAAAAGTCATACAGGGACGTGTGATACACAAATTCCCTGCTCCCAAACATGATTCTCTCCTTTCTCTTTTTGCTGTATCTCCTTAGCAACATAATACTGCTTGGCACTGAAGCCTCTGAAGGAGAAAATGGGAAGGTAAGTACAACGAGAGAGCATATATTGCTCAGCCATCTTTCCTACCAGCTGTGGATTTTCCACTGTGGGATGTGCTCATTCCAGCTAAGTGCACTCTTAGCTTGCTATCAACAAGGAAACCATGTGCACATGTGCACAGATGCAGAGAGGAATATGCACCCCAACAGTCTGGCACTAAGCTGCTGTCTCCTAAACATGTATTTACATAGAATAAGCAAGTGCCATTACCCTGTCAAACTCTTCCCCTTGAAGTGCTGAGGGCTTTCACTGTGTGAGGAACACCCCTAGCCTGAGTTTCTGAAGAGCAAAATTCCTGGGGAATGCTAACAACCAGCATAACCCTGGCATCTGTAAGGCACTGAGGACTTTCCTGTAGTGCTTTCCACACCACTTTAGCCGATTCTCCTTTCTCTCCTACTGCCACAAAGCCACACACCATTTGCAGTACATATGATGTCACTCAAACCAGTGGTAGATTGCCAGCTATGACTAACAATGTGATCTGTGGGCTGCGTGGTGTAGGGATAGGGCTGGGACAGCAGAAGAGAATCTCATCTTCTTATCTCTTTTGTTATAAAATTGACTTATACACAGAGGGCATTAATAATCCTTTGACATTGGTCAGAAGGTGAGAGACACAAGCACATCTAAAAACAGGCTTGGAAGGGAACTGCAGCCAGACTGTGTGAACAACATCCCCCTCTGCTATCTGAATCACCCCTTCCAAGCTCTGTTTGCCAAGATATGGCCTTCAGCTCCGAACAACCGGCATAGGATTTGTGCTACATCAGTGTTGTTAAAACAGCTCAAATCAGTTCCTTAAAATCTAACAAGCCAGCATGTCGGAGAGAGTGGCCACAGCTCCTGTCAATAATGGTGAGTGCAATAAAGAGCAGCAGTTCAAATACAGAGAAACTATTCTCCAGCTGGAACCCTGGCTCAGGAAGGCACATCTTTGAAAGTCTGCCTAAATAGCTAAAGGCAGTTTTAGGCTCATGTTTCAGTGCTTGCTTGAGGTGACCTCTGCAATAGGTGGTAGCAGAGAGGCCTGAGAATGAGAAAAGAATGAAAAACAGTAGTATGGCAGAGTGGGGCAGAAGAACAGGCACTGTCACTCTAAAAGCTTGCAACAATTAACTGGGGGAATAAGGACAAATCTGCCTCCTATCACCACATACAAATAGTACAGGCATAGAATTTAACACTGCACAATCCCCAGCACTCTGAACTTTATTAATACTGTTATTCCTTCATCTACAGATTCAGCAGAAGAGCAGAAAATGCATTAGATGATTACAGGAATATATCTCTTGACTGCAATGACTGAGTTTGCTGCCAAAGAGAAAAGCTAGGTAGAAAGGGATAATATGTAGAGGGAGAATAATGAACACTTAACAAAGGGCTGAAAGAGACTGAGGAGTTGAAAATAGTGGCTGTATTTCTTTAGATCTCTGCTAAAAATATTGTTTGTCCCGACACAGAAACCCTGGGGCTGTGTGTATATGTGTGTGTGTGTTTGTGGGGCCACTTGGAGGAAAGAAAAGAGAAAGGCAATGCCTTACATTTAAAACAGAGAACATAATTGTTCTCATTCAAATAAGTGCTTAAACAAAAGCAGAACTGCAGAG
Organism: Struthidea cinerea; assembly: GCA_013397865.1. Classification (NCBI taxonomy): domain Eukaryota; kingdom Metazoa; phylum Chordata; class Aves; order Passeriformes; family Corcoracidae; genus Struthidea; species Struthidea cinerea. The sequence continues at coordinate 210,394 of VZTI01001000.1, read as the reverse complement.
GTCCCTACTTGGCTTATCCTGTCCCTCATTCTGAGTAAACAAAAGATAATCCAGGGATAAAACAAAAGATAATCCAAGAGGAAGCCCTCCGTGGGGGAAGGGGAACGGGAAGACGGGAGACAAGGGCAGAAGAGCACTTAAGGAGATGAAGCTCTTGGAAAGGCAGGATGTGAAAATGATCAAATTTCCTTCCCATAAAAGGATGGGGTCCCTTGTTTATGTTCCACACATCCTCTCTCCACGCATATTCTCCATTGGTCTGGTGTACCCAGAGGCTTCCTAGAGCCTTTATTGTATTACAAAACGTTTCCTTATCGCAGTTGAGAACCTTAGTGCTGCATTAAAAAGATGGGTAATTTTCTTAAGCCTCTTTTAAAAAATATATAAATAGGATTAGCTGGATAACATGTTCAGATGCAAGCACATTATTTGATTACTCAATAGTGGATCCAGGTTTCACCCAGGGCACTGCCAATCTTCAGCAGGGGGGGCGACTGGAGGAGAAGTGCTCATTGTTCGATCCTGTCAGTGCTGTCAAGAGTCATTACAGGGGTAATTGCTTTTTGCTCCACCCTGATTTCTTATCAGTGGGGATTGGGCATGTGGAGAAGAGCGTTCTTTTGGTTTTGTTTCTAAATTCAAAGAACGCAGCTTTCAAAAACACTCAGCACCAAGCAAGGAGGAGCAGATTTTTCAGAGAAGCTCAAGTATTTACTGAAGCAGCTAAAGCAGCGAGGACTGTAAAAACGAATCGCGGCGAGCGGCCGTAAGGGCGGCTCTCCTGGGGAGCTGCTGGTGCTCCGCTCACATCTCACTTCTGAGTGCCCAGAGCGCTGCTGCGTGACAGGCTCCTCGGGAACCTCGGCTCTACGCACCTGGCAGGCTTTTAAACCAGGGCCCTCACGGAGTGAAGGTGCAGAGTATTTCCCACTTAAAACAGATGTCAAGGGGGAGATTTAAAACTGTAGGAAAAGATTCACTAATTAGCAGGAATGTGCAGAGATCACTGATCTTACACAAAACAACCCCATGAACTCGAACGGTAAGATGTGTCTAAATCACTCTTGGGTTTTTGAAAATGGTGCCCTTTGTTGTCTTTTTTTAGGAGCCCTGGACTCAGTGCTAAGAGAAGACAATGATCATACAGAAATTAAATGCTTTTTCCCTAGAGGTTTCCCATAGATTTGGGCCACTTGTGGCACAACAGCCACACACACTCCCCATTCCTCCTGCCATACACCCATGTTTTTGTGAGGCCCACCCTGCCAAAATGCGGGTAGCCAGCAGTGGTGCTTGGGGTAGTCCTCGAAGCAGAGCAAATAGAGGGAGCTCTGCCCTTTGTGAGCACAGCAGGCTTACAGGATCAGGAGACGGAGAGCTGGGGAGATACCCTGTGGAAAGGTCCATCACTGAAATGGTCTAAGGCCCTCTGGATGTCTTCTCTGCTTTTAAGAGTATTATCAAGAGCTGCCCTATGAACTGAATCCTGTGCCCACAATAGATGCCAGCAGGGTTCAGTCAGACCTACACCTGGTCCCACATTTTTCTCTGTGCTGTGGGATGGAAACAGCTTAAACTGCTTAGGAAGTATTCCCCATCTGCCAGACTGCCTGGCCACCGAGGCAGAGAGGACAGGGGCCAAGCAGAGGGTCCTTCCATGGTACAGGGATCAAGGCAGTGGCACAGAAGGGGCGTCTCTGCTGGGAGCCAGGTCTCTTGTCTCTGGGAGCTGGCAGCTCCATGCCAGTCACAAAAGTCCACATGTTTCTGGAACACCTTGTTAGGAGCTGCATTACCTGTCACAATGGTTGCATTTAAAGGGCTTTGCACCCGTGTGCTTTCTGTAATGCCTCGTGAGCTCGTCGCTCCGTGCAAAACGCCACTCGCACCCTTCCCACGAGCACTTGTAAGGCTTCTCACCTGCAGAGGGGAGGAGAGAACAGTCAGTGTGGCAGCAGCATTACTGAGCATTCACCTTGAAAGCCCTGTGTCCTCCCACCCTGCCTCTAACCCATTCGAGCAGGTTAGCCCATCACACAATTCATGGTCAGTGTGGGATGGAAATAACTTAGGGCTTATGATGTATTGTACTGAGGATAGTTCCAGTCCAGATTTTACCACTGCTAAAATTCTCGCACAACCTTACCTCCTGTTTCTAACAAAACCAGCCAATTGGCCTTTGAAGAAGTCCTAAGAATGTCCTCAAATGCCTAAGCAGCTGTGTGGCTGAAGCTTGATTTTCAAACAGCTTTTCAGCTCACTCTAACCTTGCCAGATGTATTACTGTGGTATCTGACTGTACTAACACCTGAACACTGTGCAGGTGTGCACCACTCCTGAGTGACTACTACTGCATCACCTGCTTTACCCCGATTCTATTTACCCTTTGTATGGCCAGACTCACATCTGTTCCCCTCAAGCATTCATGCCTGCTGCCCCCAAGGACTGCACATTTTTTACTTCCTTCTGACAACAAAATCTACTCCTAGGACCAAGAAATTATGCGTCAGGTTGTGGAGTGTGAGAGGATACATTTTTACTTCTTTGAATCAGCTGGTCCTTCAGGCTTCTTGCACTACACCTTTATCAGCTGTTGCTCTGCCCCAAAACACTAACAATACCACTGAAGGCAGTGAAATGGTGCAGTGGTAAAACAGGAGAGATTATAGTCTGCTGGTAGGAGTTGGACTCAATGATCCTTGTGGGTCCCTTCCAACTCAGGATATTCTATGAATCTATGTTCAGAACTATCTTCTAATCAGTCTCTGCAGATCAAAGTCTGCCATGGTGTAACATCTGTGGAGTCATTAACACCTTCTGATGAAGAATTCCAAGGTCTCATGACTCCCTTTTCCTTATTCAGTGCACATGCATTGGTGTGCATTCAAATTTAACATCTTCCCCAACAACAAATGCTCCAGTGCATCTCCTCCTATATAAACTCCATGTCACTCTTCCCCATGCAGCCAGCTGAGATAAAATGCAGACAAGAAATCACTCTCACTACCAAGCTTCTACGTGGATTATTACTTATTTATTTGTTCTTAAAATTGCTGAGAAGGTAATCTTTAAAAGCCCACCATGGGCCACACTGAGGATGCAATCTGTATGACCCTTCTAGGCCAGTCACACGAAACAACCACTTGACCACAGCAGACAGTGCAGAGACACAGATTGCTATATTTAGTGTGTCTATTCAGCAAGTAGAAGAGAGAGATCTGATTATGGGAGACCTATGTATATCATGATGATGAACTGGAGAGGCAAAAAGAGCAAGAAAAGTGAAAAGGGAAAGAGAATTGCAGCAAAATACATGAAAAAATGCTGTTCTCTGGTTTCTGGTGAGTTTCTGCAGACTTCTTGTTGCACAGGCAGCTCTGCTGCACAGTGGTCATCTGCCCCAGAGAGAACAGCAGAATGGGCTGAGACCTTCACTGCAGTTGAGCCATTTTACTGGCCTCTGAGAAGTTTCTTTGGCTCAGTAGTTCAATTAAAGGATTCATTAGGATGAAGTTGTGAAGAGGGGGCAGTAGCTGGCAAGACTACACCAAAATATCCATTTATCCCACAGTTCCTGAATGAAGAAAGGCCAGCCTGGATGTCCCTGTTGTGAGTCACAGTGCCCCATGGGAAAATGCCCAACAGGACAATGGACTGAGCCAACAATAACACTACCCCACTTAGAATGTGCCTGCTTGGTCATCTCTGCAGACTTGCCTCTTGTTCTTTTATTCTTTGAATAGGATTTTTTTGGGAAAATAAAAAGTTAGAATCTTCTTGTTAGTGAGCAAAGTGCTGGTGTCTTGTTTCTGGTCTGGTTACCCAACTGTACCTCAAACACTGTCACCAGTGCTGGCCCCAAGCACTGGAGCTGCAGTTGCAGCCCTTTGCACCCTACCTGGCAAACAGCATCTGCTCTCCTCAGAAGAAAAGGATTTCCCAGGCCTGGTCCCGTGCCTGTGACGGCACACCAGTTTTGTCTGAACAGTTCATGCATTATTTTAAAAAGTTGTCAGTAAACAAGCCTCGACGATAATGCAGTTCCTTGGTTCTCTGACGCTCTCTAGTGCCTACCTTAGAGTGGAGACAGCAAGGCAGAGAAACTGCCTTGCAGCACGTTTGCCACACACACCGCAAAGCAAATGCAGAAGACGACTGCTCAGCCAAATCTGGCAGGTACAAGCCAGTCTGAAGGATACAGTCATCTACAGAGCAGAAGGGTGAAGGAAAAGCATCCCAGGCTTTCTGTGAAACTATATAGGCTACTATAACTGAAGTGGAGTTTGGCTTGTTAAAATTTGTCAAGAGCTTTGAAAATATACAGTGCTATATATAGGTTATGAGAGGCAGAAAAGCCAAGCACGATTACTGGTAAACCCACAGAATGCCACATATCTCTGTTACTTGCTGCAGGGGCTCCTCTCCCAAGTGTTCCAGCTCTGGCCTTGCACAGCCCTGAGCTGAGTTTTGTTTTCAGATGCTTTTCCTTTGTAACCCAAGCTCTGTTCCGCAAAATGTCAGACAGTACCTCTGAGTGCTCCAGACTGCATGCTGGCATACCGTGCTCCCAGTGCACAAGGTAAATGCAAAGGAGCACGGTGACCTTTAAAGCCATGTCAGATGGGTCCTTGACCCAGAGACCTCAAAGAGGTTAGATTTCCTGCCCTCCTGCAGCTACTCAAAAACATAAGAGGGAAGGAGGAGAGAGATCTGCCTGTCTCTGCATGTGAAGACTAAGAACAAACTGCTCCTTTAATGTCTGCTTTCACCTTACACAAAGATGAAATGGAAGTGTGTTTTGCCAAGGTGCACATATGTAGAAAGCATGGGAAGGAAGAACGGGGGAGGGTCCTCCTACCTTACTACTGGCAATAGCAGGGAGAAAAAATGGGAAGGATCCTTTCCATGTGTTAGGCTGCTCTTCTCTTGTTCAGAGGATTTGTGAGACTAAATAGATAGATGATGAAATCTTCCTCTGCTGAAGGCAATGGCAAAACTCCTACTCACTTCTACAGGGCCAGGATCTCCCCCTTTTTAAGAAATTAATTATGAGCTTCAAAATCCATTTAAAAATAGGAACGTCACGGAGCTATGCCACACTGACTTTTTCTCAAATTAAAAACCACACTTAAAACTTGTGCCTGCAAGCCCCTTCCAGGAAGGAGGCTCTACTCCTTAAGTCACCTTTATTCAACACAAGGATCTGTGCAGTCCTTAAACAAATCCATAAATCCACATTTATACAAATGCACTCCAATGGAGGAGCCAGTCGTCATCCAAAAATAAGCCAATACCTAGGAACATGTTAAATATTCAGTTCTTTCAGTTCAGAACTTACTCCACACCATGGGGCTGGTTCAGATTCCACACATCCAGAAACGCACCTGGGAAGGGTGGGCAGCCAGCAGTGCAGATATATTCAAGCAGTGAATTATGCAATTTTCCTAGATGAGCACTTTTGTTAAAAAAATGTATCATTTGCTTATGAAAATCTATACCCAACACAGAATACTGGCTTTCAGCTGTTCTACTTCTTCCCCTGGGCATCAGAGACACTACCAAGTGATTCCAAGCTTACTGACTTGTAGTTTCCGTGGGCAGCATGTGCCTCAGAGAGCAGTGCAGCGCAGTTAAGGAGAGCTGCAGTGAGACAGGAGGTGCACAGGACCCAACATCCACACTGTGTGCATTTGAAGGGTGTTATTTCTGGCTGGCCACAGCCTGGTCCTGTGGCCTGAGCTGGGCCGTAGGTGAAGCATGCCAGCTGTGCACTTGCACAGCACCTCCTGGGACAGGCCATCCAAAACCATGGCTGCACTCCTGCCAGGCTGAACCAAAGCACAGTGAATGGGGGCAACCAAAGCCTCACCTCAAAAGAGGTCACTTGATCACCAGGAAACACTCATATCAGACACATCCTGAGTTGCCTGGTGAGGATCCTGGAGAAGCAGCCTGCACACGCCTGCTTGTGCACAGAGCCGTGTGCTGAAACCTACTGGTCTAGAAGGGTTGTATCACCAAAACACTGCTACAGAAATGCTATTAGCCCTTCAGATACACTTTAGGGTTTCAGTCCATCCTAACTGCACGCTTCTGTGAAGCAGCTACTCTTCATTGTGGCTGTGTGCTGTGGTCCATACCTCATTTTAACCTTTTCGTGTTCCTGGAGCACATTTTATACCTGAGACTGGGATGTTGGGGAAGCAGGCTCTCTGTTCCACTTCTGTTTATGGCACCTCACACAACTGAGCTCTTCTTCTAAAAGTACCCCCAAAGCACATTTCAGTACAGTCTGGCCCTCCATCCTCTATTTCATCCAGCCTGGTCCAATCTGGTAGCTGGAGGACAAAGACCTTTGAAAATTTATGTGAAATGTGCAATAGTGAAACTAAAATTATGAGTCATAACAAAAAATCCATCAGACTTTGGCAGCCCTGATATCGGGTCACTATTCCTTTTGTGACTAAGATGAATGCAAGACTAAATATTAGGCATCTAGTTACAAAAATAAACAAATTATTGGTACAGCTTTCTCTTGAAAGCCAAAAATTTATCATTTGAAAGTATGAAAATGCCAAGCACACAATCCCATTTATGGCAAACACTCCTATGGCAAACACACACTAGGTTTCCAGAAAAACATGATGGATAGAGCTGGGCTGGTTCTGTAATGACCACCACACTGGTCCTTGGAACTTCTCCCTCCATTTTCCAGCCTCAGGCAGTCTTGGTGAGTTTCATTCATGCAGCTTTAGACATTGAAAGCCATCATCTGACATTGCCACCTATGCTTCTTTTTCAAGTTAATGGGGAGGCAAAGGCATAGGTGGACTGTGGCACATCAGACCAGGCAGACTGGAATTGGAGGTGAATTTCTCTACTTTGATGGTGCAGGGGGCCAGGCAAGCAGCTCAGCTGCAGGCACCTGTATCTTTGCTCTCCAGGCACAAACCAGAGAACATCAGGTTTTCTCTCCAACACATATTTAAATTGTAAACCCTGTACAAACCTTCACAACAAATATTTCCTCACGAAGCACAGCAATTGGGATGTTGTCTCTTATCAAGATCCAGAGACCCTCTATCCTTGACACCTACGTCCCACAGGCACCCTCTAGGTCCCAGACGTATTTCTCTTGTCCAAGCAGTAAGGCAGTGTTTGCTAAGACATCTCACAGAGGCTGTTTCAGCAGAGAGTGATCAGTAGAAACATTAGGTTACAGGACACAGAGGTACCTAACCAAGATCAGCTGAGGACATGACCACAAAACTACATATTGTAGTATTGGGCATATTGTACTTCTTATAGCTGCATTATTTATTGCCAGTCCCAACGGTTAAAAAGTCACAAGTCCACTCTTCCACAGAAATAATGAGATTTTAAAGAAGAAAACAATAATGTTCAGACATCATTTGCCTTCTGCTTTGTAGATAACCTAGGGCCATGATTTTAAACTTCTCTTTGCAGCCCTGCAGGCTAGGAACATTTATTTTGAAATACAGAGGAAGAAATTTGCTCTCTAGTCCCCAAATTTCAACAGCAGGGACTTTAAGAAGAAAACCCTCCAGATTTTGTGGTGTGCACAATAAGATCACAGAGTTCCAACGCTATGGGGTGAAACCCTGGCTTCATCCAAGTCATTGGAAAAATGTTCATTAGGCTCAAGTTTCACCCTGTATCTTTAAAGAATTGAAAGCAAACAAAGATATTATGATTACCCATCCGTATCTATTTCCTTACCCCTCCCCAGCACTCTCCTGCAGAGCACTTAGTAAAACAATCAAGTAGTTTAAGCCCCCAGTCCTGGAGTGAACTTCAGAGGAGAACCACAGTCAAAATCCTTAGTGATACTTCTCTGTGCTAAAATGTGGTAGTGTCATGGGACTCCTTTAGTCCCTTGACACTCCTTTTTGATTTAGCCAAAAATGTTTAAAGAAACTGAGGGGAAACCACCAAATTCTGCCTGTATGCATATTTTGAAGGCCATTCAAAGAAGATATTCGTTGCATTGTGTTTGAAGAGTTCCTTGATATTACATAGCTACACAAAGTTGCATGCAAAAGTGTGTTTAAGAAAACAACAGAAAAAAATCAGCATGTGTTCCAATCCACTATGTATTTTTTATATATAGTTTCAGAATCCAAAAAAAAAGTTTCCTGAAAAAAACACAAATATTTCCTTCCTTTTTAAAATCTGTAATTTAAAAACCATTTAAAATGAAACTAGTTCTAAAAGTCTCAATGTCTAAAAATATGTATTGAAAGACAGCTTCAGCTACACGTGTTTCAAGACTGTTGTTCCCAGAGAACTAGACAAACTAAAATTACAACTGAAAAAAGGAATTAAATGCAAGATTTCTTGCTCCTGTTTTTCCTATAAGGAAACTCTGGGTGTCTGAGCTTTGTGAAGAAACGTGTAAAGAATCAAGTAGTGCCACTGGCTTTTTAAGAGTGTTTTAATAACTCTCCTTGCTACCCTAAGAGTGTTTTAATAACTTTTCCTGCTACCCTTCCTGAGAAATCCTTTAGGGACCTACTGTTCCCTGGGCTGGTGAGTGGGACCGTGCCGTTGCAGGAGCAGCAGTGTCACTGCAGGATGAACCCAGGAATCCTTCAGAGGCCAGTGCCCATGGGGATGCTGCTGCTGCAGACACGCATCACTCAGAGGTACCAGAAGCTGGTGTGGTTTTTGGGGAGAAGCAGCCCCCCAGAGCACCTCACAGAGAAATGCCAGGCAGGCATTCCTAGTTGCTCTGCAGTTTATTATGAAAGTCTGCCTCAGCACAATGAGACGCCTAATGTGGAACATCACATTACCAATATTTTATATTTATGTAGCACTCTTCATCTCCAAGGGTCCCTGAGAGCTTTACAAGCTACATACATGGCATACCAATGAAGCCAAGCCATAACTCTTTTAATTAGATGAACATCAGCACACAGCACATGGCACAACAGAAGATGTTACTGGTCACTCCTCTCTTCCTGTGTAAAGGGCTACATGAGATTTAATAGAAACATGTCTCAGAAGGACATATGGGTTAAAGGACCCCTGAAAATTAAATCTAACCAGATAGGTCTCCTTAACACCAGTGCCTGTCCTGCCTCATTACATACACACACTTTGTCACATATGAGACATAGAAAAGGAGTTGCCCAAACCTGCTCCTTGTTAACTATCCCTACTTTCACACCAGATTCAGTATGGTACCATCACATGGCTCAGGCAGCTGCTGGTGAGGTTACAGAAAAGTTAGTGAGCAGCTGCAGTCCAGAGCACAACAACATCACCCTCTTTTTAAGATTAATAAGTTCATTTCTTTAGCAAAAAGGAAGAGCAGGCTATTTAATACACACATCCTCTGGAGATCAATGCTAATATCTAAGCGTATGTATGTGCAACCCATCAACCAGTAAAACTAATTACAAAAATCAATTTCAGATACTTTTCTGAGCTTTTCATTCCTCAATATACTCCTAATTGATTTTTGTTGGAGACTAGAAAGCCTAATTAATATTTTTTTTTATTAAAAAGGAATGCAAAGGAGGGGGCAACAGTCAGTGCTTAACTGGCCCACCGATGTTTTCTACCCAAAAAAAGAGAAAAAAAAATTTTTAATTGGCATTTTATTCACAGTTTTGCCACCTGCTGGAAAAACAGAAAAGCCTTTGAAAGAGTGACAAAGCACAAGAGAAAAGCTGGCAGAAGACAGTATGGGGCAGAAGAGGAATGTGACAGGATTGTGAAATACACAATGTGAGAAGGTTGTACCTATTTTTAGAAGGGCAGGGATGATAAAGTGTAAAAGCAGTACATTTCCATGAATGATGTACAGCTCCTTTTATCCAAAAAGGTCAGCAGTGCCCTTATAGAGAGGTGACTCTGATCATATCTATATTAGAGATGGGGGAAAAGAGGTTAAGAAGCAGACCCAATGTCCAATCAGTCTTTCTACAAACTTCAAAGCTCCGGATTAGTTCCTAAGGGCCTTGCCAAGGCTTGTCTACCAAGCCAGCAGCAGTCTTCAGCATGTAGCCATTCAGGACACAAAAAGAAACCAATTTTTGCAGCATTATGTCTTACGAACACACAAGCACCTAACACACATCCACAAAGCCCACTTGCCTAGCTGAAAAGTAAAGAAAAGCAAAGCATGTAGCAACATTCAAAGAAATGGAAATGTTCCATTTTCTGCTCAAGAGGCTGCATTTAACAAGTGCACATTGCCATCCATGCTGAGCCCTGAAGGAGGGGAGGAATGACTGGCTTTATCTCTCTGGGTCTGTGCAAGACTCCCATTGAGAGCGATAAAGCCTTTGCAATGTGCTCCCCATTCAAACCCCTCTCCACAGCTCCTCTCTGAAGGAAGCTCCTGGATGGTGGGGAGCAGGGCTGGGGGACAGATGCTGGCACCAGCCTGAGCACACAACCCCAGCTTCTGCCCCATTAATTGCCGGCACATCCTCCCCCAGGCAGGGCCCTGGGGACAGCAGCAGAGTGGTAGGGACAGGCGAGCACCCGGCAGCAACACCAGCAGCAAAACTACCCAATTAAGTCTCCAGAATAAGTGAGTGTGGAGGGGGGAGGAAAATGAAAAAAAAAA